>WAAF01019139.1:79908-148035 GCA_013400475.1 Tricholaema leucomelas | reverse complement strand
CAGAAAAAAAAAAAAAAAAAGAAAAAAAAAAAGGAAAAAAAAAAAAAAAAAAAAAAAGAAAAAGAAAAAGAAAAAGAAAAAGAAAAAGAAAAAGAAAAAGAAAAAGAAAAAGAAAAAGAAAAAGAAAAAGAAAAAGAAAAAGAAAAAGAAAAAAGATTTTGCAATCTTCGAAAGATAAAAGTCAAGATGATTATTTGGGTAGTAAACAGAACTTAACAGAACTTACAGTTTTCTACACAAAGTTCCAGAGAGGACATGAAAACATTTTCAAAACTCTAGAAATATTACGACAAGTTTCACACAACTGCGCAGGAAATGCTGTGACTCTCTAACTTTCGCCACTACAGATTTCTGCTCGTCAAACAAAAGCTCTTGGATGTGTATTTCTGAACAATTCTAAAAGCCCCCAGAGTGTCCCGGCAGGGCTGGGAACACCAGGCTAGCGCTGAGCAGGGTATGGCCTCACGCCAGCGCTGCAGTGACCACATCTCACGACTCCCACAGTCCTTCCACTGAAATGCTTCTTTTCTTCTTTCTAAAACTCTAAGATAGCTGAAAAAAAAACAAAACACTTTGCTTCACCAGCTTAGAACCACTGAAGGACTTTTTGACTGATGCTGAAGAGAGCCAAAACACCTCCTGATAGTACCCTGATGCGTAACAGCAGTAAGCCGCTCTCTCAGCCCTGCAGGCAGCGAAGGTCCCTTCTCTCTGGGGCTGAGTGCTGGCTGTATGCGAGGTCCCAACTCAAACAGCACAACAGGCCATGGCAGTGCTAATCTCTTTCAGCAATGCTGACCAGCCAGCAAGTCCTGAACAAAAGCCTGCAGAAGCCATGGCAGCTGTAACTGCCATAAACCACGTACCTAAGCTAACAAGGGAGTCGCTGAATATTAAGAGCAAACAAGGTGTTACGACCTGCATTACATTTGCACAAGCTCCACTGGGGCAGCTGAAGGTAATAATCAGCCTCACCATGATACTAAGCCCTCATTCATCCACTCTGCTAATAAAAGTAATAGCTGTTGTCAGCTTGTGACAAAGCAAAACTAATGATAGTACACCAACGAGTTTTCTCCAAGTATAAGCTAAGGAAACATGCCAGAAGACAGCAGCCTGCCCTTCCAGTTGCCACTGTGAGAAGTCACAGAATCACAGAATCACAGAATGTCAGGGGATGGAAGGGACCTCCAAAGCTCATCCAGTCCAACCCCCCTGCCAGAACAGGATCACCTAGAGCAGATCCCACAGGAACACTTCCAGGCAGGTTTTGAATATCTACAGAGAGGGAGACTCCACAACCCCCCTGGGCAGCCTGTTCCAGTGGCACCATAAAGCCTGCGTGACAGCCACCAGACCAGTGAGGCTAGAAGGTGGTACATAGTCTGAGAGGACACCCTGTGAAAAACATAGTGACAATATAGACCAGGATAGGGGCAAATAAGACCAGACAAGTTACACAAACCAATGCAGTCTGTCTTGACAAGCCTGCTGTGTACCCAACTTCAACAAGTTAAAACACTTTTGCCTGTGTGCTGACCATGAGCAAAGGCAATTAGACCCTAAGCAGCTCCTATTTCACATGAGCAGTGACGGCAAAATGAGCTGTTTATGTGGTAGGTGACTCTTGATGGTGTCTGAGAAGGATGACAGGGAAAAGTCAAAGTGAGGAAGTGGAGCCCACAGGATTTGCACAGAGCATCACACACAGGAGCAAGAAGCTCTGTGGGGTTGGATGTGCACATTCACTGCATGGATTTCAAAGTCCTCTAGAGGCTTTGAAGTTGCTACCAGTGCTCACCCATAAATGAGACATCACCAAGCAACATGAATAAAACAAGAATAATTTGATCAAGGCTTAGATAATCAACTACAAGCTTATTACATAAGGCACTGTATAAATAAATGAGCAGACAGTGGGGGAGCTTACTGTGCTGTGCTGAAGTGACTAAAGCAGGGGAATGTTCTTGCTCATTTCCTCAACTTAAAAATGGAATTAATTTTCCTGATTTCTGCATATACACAGCACCTTACACACTGCACAACTGTACCAGACTGCCTGACTTCTGCACAGAATCACAGAATTGGCAGGGCTGGAAAGGACCCTAAGGATCATCTAGTTTCAACCTCCCTGCTATCGACAGGGACACCTCACACTAGATCAGGTTGCTCAGAGCCACATCCAGAACGGCCTTAAAAACATCCAGGGATGAGGCTTCCACCACCTTCCTGGGCAACCTGCTCCAGTGTCTAACCACCCTCATGCTGAAGGACTTCTTCCTAATGGCCAATCTGAATCTACCCACTGCTAGTTTTGCTCCATTCCCCCCAGTCCTATCAATACCTGACACCCTAAAAAGTCCCTCCCCAGCTTTCTGTATGCCTCTTCAGATAATGGAAGGCCACTATAAGTTCTCCTCAGAGCCTTCTCTTCTCCAAACTGAAAAACCCCAACTCTCTCAGCCTGTCCCCATAGCAGAGGAGCTCCAGCCTTCTGATCATCCTTGTGGCCCTTCTCTGGACACACTCTAGCATGTCCAGATGTTTCTTGTAATAGGGGCTCCAGAACTGGATGCACTACTCAAGGTAGGGGTCTCACCAGGTTGGACTAGAGGCACCAGGGTAGAGGCATCTGCTTTACAATTTCAGCTGAGACCCAAAAGGTACCATGGCCAACTCCACCAGATGTTATTGAGTTCAGCTGCCAAATGGGCCTGCTTGGGCAAAACAACAGAGGCCAGAGACCTCAGAAGAGCTTAGGCACAAAGGCTTGGGCAGCTTTAACTCTACCCAGACAGGGAAGCCCAGTAATACCTAGACCATGTCTAGGTAGCCTCAGCTTCACAAGTTTGCAGGTAGTGTTAGCACTGGCAGGGCAATGCTGCAGCTACAGCACAACGGAAGGAGAGAACAGAAAACTGAATTTGTGACCCAAGTTCTGATAAACTTAACTGTTACACTTCCTGTTTCCCAGGCCAGATTCTGCCCAAAGCATTTGGGAGCCCTCTCTATTTGGTCTCCGCAGAAAGGTCCAGGCACAACTCAGCCAGGACAGATAGAAAAGCATCCAGCTGAAAATTAACGAGCACCTCAAAACTCAGAGCAAAATCAACAGACTGCAGACCTGCACTACTGCTTCCCAAGTGAGCATCAATAATTTGTGCAAGCAGTGGTTTCATAACAGCCTCTGATATAACCCAGCAGGGTTTTCCCTTCCCAAGCAAACAGATAACGCACTGCTGGTAACACTGATTTACCAAAGAGAAATAAATCACCATACTCTTCCTTTTCTGGGGTTCACAGAGATGAGAAATGCTCCAGCTCCCACCTGTCCTCAAGACTTCCAGATGCCATGCTCTCAAATGGCTATGTGGACAGACAGGAGGCAGATGCATTCCTAGGAAGACGGGAACAAGCTCCCACCCTTCTGCTGAACGCTAGGCTGCAGCTCTTGGCCAGGCTGGACATCACTTGATGTGCACAGTTTGCATATGATTTCTGTCTGGGGGGAGGTTTGCTGGACTAAGAGCCTGAAAGTTAATCACAAAATTTCTCTCTGCAAGAAGAAATTCTGCCCAAGCCCTGCTACAGACCACGAGAAAGCATCTGAGCAAGCTAAGGACATGCCCTGCAGCTCTGTTAACCAGAGCATCCCAGCATCAGCTTGAGTGGCACTGAACAAATATAACCTCCTAGGAGACAGGGGGGAAAATTACATTGCCTTACAGTTTACACTCTATATGAGAATGTTGTTTATCACAATGCTTTTCTGATGCGGGCAATGGCTTGGAGCAAACATCTGTTAAAATTAGCTTGTTTTTGTCTGTCTGATGCATTGTACTTGAAAGCTTTGGACTTCTGCTGGAGAAACGCACAACCAGTGACCCTGACATAACACACAACACTTTCTTGCTCTGCAGATGCTACCAGATGGCACATGGGCCAGAAAATATGCAAGTGAAAACCACTGTCAGTGAACAGCCTGAACCCTCACCCTTGTAAGCTGTGAGTATTTCAGACACACAAGCGCCATCTCTTGTGCTGTTCTCTGCAACCCCAGGTAGCCAACCTCGGGACAATGTCTAGCCCCTCTGGAGATGCCCAGTCCATGGTTTGCTCCTGCCCCTTGGAGCTGGGTAAGCAAGGTGAGCTGGTTGAGCACTAAGCAGCTCAGACATGATTCCAGCTCCAGCAACCATAGCCGTGGAGATCCTGCAGCTGATTCTCCAGAACATCCTCAAATCTGCCCAACACATGCCCACTTCCTTCATGACATACCACTCTCTCAAGACACTAATGAGCAGTGGCAACACAGTTTTTAGCCATGATGACTGGTTTTTATAGCTAAGTAAACTACTGATTTGGTATTTTCCCCCAGAAAACTGCACTGACTTGCTTTGCAGAGGCACCTGGACATGCTCCTTTTGAACCCTCATCCGTGTCCCCAGAAATGCAGGGAATCATTCCTCCAGAAACGCAGGGAATCGTGCCCACTGATGGATAAATCAACAGGCTGCGTGTGATAATATAGACAACCAGCCTCTCCTCTTGCAACAGTGATGAGGTATAACATGAAATCATTCCTTTTGTCATTATGAATCCATAATAGCTTGCAGCTATAGGCATGTTTATAAGTTCCTTTATCACCGCAGTTCGTTTATCTGCTCACTTATCTTCCCTACGGTTTCCTTTTAAATAAACCTTTTTATTCCCGGCCACTTTCACTAATCTGTTTTTATTTCCTTCCCGTTTTTCAACATCTGCTCTGCACGGAGGAGTCCGGAAATGCAAACTGTATTCTAGCTGAGGAAGTTTTGCCAGGACACCTGGTTCAGAGTCAGCATCGCTGCAGCACGCGTGTTCCTTTCGCCGGTCTGTCCGCAACACCCTGCTCATCCCGAACCCGCCGGAATCCGAGGGAAAACGATTCTGGGAGCCTGTCTAGGCTGTGGATCCCAAAAGCCTCCCTGGGCCCCTAACAGAAGCTGCCCCCGGCCGAAGCTCTGCCCGTCCGCGCTCCCCCAGCCCCGCCGGTCGGGCGCCTGCTGGTGCCGAGCGCGCAGCCCGCCCCGCCGCACTCACCGTCAGGCTGCTCTCCTTGCTCTGCCGCCGCGGCGCCGCCGGGGACCCCGGACTCTGTGGAGACAAGCGGGGCACATCGTCACGGACGCTCTCGGAGCCCAGCATGGCGGGCGCGGGCCGGGCGCTACGCGAAGCCCATGGCTGGGCAGATCGGTTCGGCTTGGCTCGACTCGGCTCAGCACGACACGACACGGCACGGCTCGGCTAAACTCAGCAGAGCGCGGCGTGGCTCGGCAAGGCTCGGTTCAGCACGGCGCGGCTCGGGTGGAGCGCTGAGGGCGGCGCCGCTGGCCCGGCTACCTCCTCTCCCGCGCGGCCAATGCCGGGCCGGGCCGGGCGGTGGAAGCCGCTCCCAACCGAGCTCAGCGAGCCACCGCCCCCTCGGTGCTGGCCGATGGCTCGGAGCGGCGCCGCTCCGCCTCTCGCCTCCGCCTTGCCGGGCTATGGGGCTGGCCGTGCTGAACCGCGTTGCCGAGGATGTACGGGCGCGGCTAGGTCCTGGCCGCCCTCGAAGCTGATCTGCACCGTGCTAGTCCGCTGCTGGCAGCAGCGCTGCGCCGTGCCGCGTGTGTCCCAGCCCCGCGTCCCTGCCCCGGCACCACGCCTACAGCACTGCCGGCAGTGGGACGGGGCGCGGAGTTCAAATCGTGCTCCAGAGCTGGGTGTCCCTGGGGGTACAGCCTGGAACTCGACCTCCGGCGTCCAAGGCGCACGCACTCGGCTTCCCAGGCCCGCTGCCGGGCCGTGGGACGCGCCGGTCGATCCGAGCCGCTGCTCCTCTGCCGCTGCTGTGCCAGCCCGAACGGGCAGCCCTCAGCCGCTCCGCAGGAAGCCGTAAACAAGGTCTGGCCCTGCGCCCAGGACAGCGCAGCTCCCTGTTGTTCTCACTTGTGGCTTTTTCCTCCATAACCTGTTTCCAAGAAATGTGGCTGAGCTTGCCGGAGGGATCTTGCCAGCATTTGTTGGCATGATGGCTTCTGCCCAAGTCTAAGAAAGCATCCTGGAGAATGCCTGGAAGCTGCTCTGCAGCAGGAGCCCGCCTGTGCCACGGACAGATAGGGCAGAGCAGCTTGGGAAAGCTCAAGACAGGCAAGCAGGAGAGGAACTGGGCAAGTGTATCAGGAAGAGGGTGCAGAGACCAGTTTCTTGCAACCAACCCTTTCTGGTCAGACGTTTTCCTCCCGAGGGACTCTTCTTCAAGAGTGGTCACAGCTCCCAGGAAGACCAGGCTCCCAAGTGGGTGTGAACTTCAGCTGCTCTTAAGACTAGAGCAATAGATTCCAAACTAGTTGTAGTTTAGGTTCAAAGCAGGAGTGAAGCCAGGGCTTCAGTTTGGAAAAATTGTAATAAGGGAGTAATGGAAAGAAAGTATCATGGAGACTGCTGAATGAGAAAAGTCATGGTATTAGTCAGTCTGATAGCATAGTCAGCTGAGCACAGCAGTGCACAGGCCCCCCCATGTATTCTAATGTGAATCTGACCAAAAAGGTGGTTAAAAACTTGAGTCAGCCTCAGCAGCACAAAAATGGAAAGTGCCAAATGTTACAAAGGGAGTTCTGGGGGAGTTGAGTAAGTGGACTTGGGTACCAAGCTAACAGCAAAACACTGTGAATCAGACACCTTGAGCAAAGAAATGTTTTGCACAAGGATTCACATAGCCTTCTTTAAAGGAAGTCACAGCCTGCGAGTTTATTCAGGTTCTCTGAGGGAGTCGCAGCAGACGTGTGGACAGGGGTGTCTGGTAATGCGCTAAATCGGTCTCTAAAATGCTTTTGCCCTACTTCAGGTGCCCACATGCTCTGCCTCCAGCCTGTGCAAGCTGCTCAGGGAAGCAGCAGCATGGGCAGTTCAATGCAAGATGTTTGATGTGGAAAGAACAGGGAGTCCAAAGTGATGGACTGTACCATGGTAGATGCCATGATTCAGCTGGTGGAGCAGCAAATCAGAAATGCTGACTTAGCTGAAACAGCACAAGAGAAGGCAAGGCTGAGGGCCACTACCAAGAAGGCAATAGACTGAAGAAAGGAAGGAGAGTTGGCAAACAACACAGGATTTAGACCAAGATATAGGATACCTCAGAGGGACACGGAGAACAACAGGCAGCCCAGGTCAGCATGGTAGCAGCACATAAATCAAACATGCATTTCACTGTGAGTATTGCAGTAGATGCACTGTAGAAGAACTGACTACTTAACACAGAAGGAAAGAGCAAACTCGGGTCCAGCACCACTGGGGAAAAATGCCATCTGGCAGAGAAGCACAACCCAATGGGAGTGCAATCCACCAGCTATTCAGCTGTTGCTGTTTTGGCAGGGAGCTAAGAGTTTCATGGGAGGAGCTGGAACAGGGCCTTGTGCTGCATCTGCAGACCTGCAGGGAAGACTCTCCCAGGGACATGAAGTGGTGCAAGGAAAAGTGCAGGGATATTTACTGAAAATTTGGGAAGGGGAGACTGGCTGTCCATGGGTCAGCACCTTGAACGGCTGCCTGGGGTGACAAGATGGGTGAGGCAAAGGGTGTGTAAGGCACAGAGCAGGGCCTGTGAGAAGGCAGGCAGGAAAGGATGAAGTAATCGAGAAAAAAGCTTCAGACAAATTCTTTGTGAATACTGTCTTTGGGAGGGAAAGCTGGAGCTGCAAGGACATACAATGAGATACAGACACGGGCAGATGTGGGAGCCTAGAGACAGTGCTGGAGACAGCCCCAGGCTGCAGGCTGGAGTGGCAGATTTGTAGGGTTGTTCATAGTGATTGAAGTGGTCTGGTGGAGTTTTCAGAAAGGAGTGACAGAACCAGACAAACCCAAAGGATCTTGGCATTTGGAGCTCTTTCACCAGTTGGACACAAAGGTAACCTGTGCTAGATGCAACCCATCTGTCTTATATGACAGTCTGAAAGAAAATGCTTCCGAC
Organism: Tricholaema leucomelas; assembly: GCA_013400475.1. Taxonomy (NCBI): domain Eukaryota; kingdom Metazoa; phylum Chordata; class Aves; order Piciformes; family Lybiidae; genus Tricholaema lacrymosa; species Tricholaema leucomelas. Next base: position 140,042 of record WAAF01019139.1, on the reverse strand, counting down.
CTCCCGCTCCGGGTGGATTCCCAAAGTACTTCTGTACAGAGCCATTTGTTCTTGGATACCACTGTCTGGCTTTTCCCCAAAATGTACCTGGGGGTCCCCAGTGACTTTTCAGAGACTTACATGTCCAGAGTCGAGCTGGTGCACTGGAGTTCCAGAGATGTGGTAGCCATTCACTGTAAGAACAGATGGAGAGTTTTAGCAGGCTTGCTGCTGGTGGACAGTGCAAAACTTTACATTTTAAAAGCTCATCAGATAGTTGCACACCCAGATATACATCATAGTGCCTTTTTGGAGTCACCAGTGTTCCTTGCCTCCAGCCTAAGAAACCATGGATGCCTCTCCCCATCCCAACAGGCTGTGTGGCTATGTGTTGTGTTAGCTCTGACCCAGAGAGACTGTAGAACTGGACTCTCTGGAAGCTCAGCCCATGAGTTCACTCAGGATCCCACAGCAAGGGCTTACCAGGAGTTACGACTGGAGTTACTGAGCTGAAAAGAGCCAAGAAAGACTCCTCCAAACAGTTGCCACAGCACTGTGTGGCAGAACATTACTTCCGAAGAAGTACACATTGTTGCATTGTGTTTACCTGGCAGCATTTTGGTAGTGGGGGAGTGCCTTCTGTGAGAATCTGCTAGAAGCTTCACCTATGTCCCACACAGCCAATGCCAACTGCTCCAAGGTGGACCTGACAGTGGCGAAGGCCGAGCCTATCAATGAAGGTGGTAGCACTTCTGTGATAACATACTTAAGAAAGGGAAAAAAACCCTGCACACCACCAGCAGCAGTCCCAAAACAGGACTCCACAGACACTGAGGGCAGTGAAGGAGGGGGAGGAGGTGCTCCAGGCACTGGAGAAGAGATTCCCATGCAGCCCCTGGTGAAGACCCTGAGGAGACAGGGTTGTTCTCTTGCAGCCCACAGAGATTAACAGTGGAGCAGCTCTCCACTCTGCGGCCAGTGAAGGACCTCAGACCAGAGCAGGTGGATGCCCAAAGGATGCTATGACCCAATTGCTGGCACAGGCTTCTGGCAGGACCTGTGACCCCATGGAGAGGATCCCACATTGGAGGAGGTTCACTGGCAGGATTTGTGACATGGAGGACTCAGATTGGAGCACTCTGTTCCTGAAGGATTCTGCCCTGAGAATTGGATCTGCACTGGAGCAGTTCAGGAAGAACTACAGCCTGTGGGAAGGACTTAGGTTGGAGAAGGTTGTGGAGAACTGTCTTCCATGGGAGGGACCCTGTGCTGAAGCAGGAGAATAGTTTGAGGAGTCCTCCCCCTGAGGAAGAAGTGGAAGAGATGGTGTTTGATGGACTGACCAAAACCCCCATTTCCTGTCCTTCTGTGACACTCAGGAGGAGAAGGAGCTGGAGAAAATCAAGAGTCAAGTCAAACATGGGAAGAAGGGAGGGGTGTGGGGAAAGGGTTTTTTAAGATTTCTGATGATTTTTTATTATCCAACTCTAATCTGATCGGTAATAAATTATTTTTTCCCCAGGTTGAGTCTGTTTTACCCATGACAGGAACTGGTGAGTGACCTCTCCCTGTCCTTATCTCTACCCCTGAGCCTTTCATTGTACTTTCTCTCCTTTGTACAGCTGAGGAGGGGAGTGACAAAATGGCTTTGGTAGGCACCTGGCATCGAGCTAGGGTCAAGCCACACATGTTAAAGCCCTGGGTAAATGTTTCATGTCAAGGAAGCAACCTTGTAAGATGTTGTTCACAGTCTATGTACACAGATGTAAGTTGCTTAATTTTTGGAGCAGACAGAGAAAAGATTAATGCTCAAAGCAGAGTTCAGACAAGATTACAAGTCCTTTGGCCACACCAAAACCTGCAGTATTCCTGCATTACTTCCCACTCAGCTCTGCTGATGAAGAGGGGCGTCAGTCTGAAAGGATTCTATGACAAACATCCTCTGGGCTGCATGATTTACAGTCAGCTGGCAGCAACAGCCTTAACATTTAACACTTCTTATTCCAGAGAATGTTTGCTTTGCTTTGTCTTTCTGCAGCACCTGAAGCTTTGCAGTACACATTTGTAGCTGATTCTCTGGCACTTGATTTCCTGCAATGTCGAGTCGGGTCAGAATTGAAGTGGTCAGTCCTGTAGCCAGCACATGCTAAAACATTTCATTGTGCACTTGTGCTCTGCCAGAAGAGCTACAGCCAGCCCACGTCCCTCTGCAGCTTTTTCCTTCCTTGCCCTGACAGAAAGCAGGGCTGGGAAAGGCAGGAGGTTCTCCCCGGGAGCTATCAGCCCTGCTGGCTTGCTGGGCTGTCACCTGCCTCTGCTCCAAGGGAGGAGGCATCTCTGCTCTGGGCAGATACTTCAGACTACCAGGCAAAAGATGCATGTATAGGGAAGCAGTGGGCAAGAGGCTGTGTCGGAAGGGAAAGCCTCGCCATGTTTACTCTGCTACACTGCCACGCACCCCAGACAAGCACAGCATTCTCCTTCGCTCTGGTGAGGAGCAGAGTAGCAGTCAGGCAATGCAGTGGTCAGGCATAGCATGGAACAGTACCTGCAGAGGTCTTCTGAGACACAGGGCTCTTTGGAGTCCCAGGCACACTGCTTGGACGCTCCCAGGTCGTTTCTGTTGGAGGGAAACATCGGTATGAGGGTGATGGAAGCCTTGCACACACACCAGAGTTATGCCCATTACACACCTGCTGAATCGGGAGTCAAGAGGAACCAGGTCAGAGCCTATGCTAGACTCCCAGCTTCCTGATAAAAGAGCCTGGGAAAACTCCAAAGCCTCTTAACGGCTTTGAAACCACCGACAGCAACACCTCCACGGGTACTGTCTGATACTATTTTGTGAGTAAATATTCAAAGCCTCTCTGTAACTAGATTCTATTGTGCCTTTTTTGCCCTGGGAGCCAAAAGAAGCCTCTCAAGTCCCCTGTTGGGCAAGAGGTACAATTGAAACTAAGAACCTCTTTCCAGTTTTAATGTTTGAATTTGCTGGTTTTCTTAAAGTGTTGTACTTTGCCCGTTCCTTGTGTGTATAAGTATCCAAACTGTGCATTTCAAACGTTGTAGAGAAGTTTCCAGTGAGATCTAACGTTAATAAATGGTTCTTATAGTTATTAACAGTCTTCACCTGGATATCAATATTAATATTGATTATTAATTTTGCATAATTCCATAACACCACAACATCCTTTCAGGTAGCTGTAGACAGCAATGAGGTCTCCTCTCAGCCTCCTCTTTTTCAAACCAAACAGCCCCAGCTCTCTCAGTTGCTCCTCGTAAGATTTATTCTCTAGGCCCTTCCCCAGCTTCCTTGCCCTCCTCTGTAATCTCTCAGAGACACATAAGGCCTCTGATCCTCAGTGAGTGCTGCTGTGAGAAAGAAGCAGGATGCTGACATGCTTCAAGAGCCATGAAAGGTCTGTTGGATAAATCACAGGATCAGAGAATGCCAGGGGATGGAAGGGACCTTGAAAGCTCATCCAGTCCAACCCTCCTGCCAGAACAGGATCACCTAGAGCAGATCACACAGGAACACATCCATACAGGTTTTGAATATCTCCAGAGTGGGAGGCTCCACAACCCCCCTGGGCAGCCTGTTCCAGGGTTCTGTCACCCTCACAGGGAAAAAAATTCTCCTCATATTTCCATGGAACTTCCTATGCCTCAACTTCCATCATTGCCCCTTGTCCTGTCACTGGGCATCACCCAGCAGAGCCTGGCTCCAGCCTCCTGCCACTGACCTGTACATATTGATAAACATTCATGAGGTCACCTCTCAGTCTTCTCTTCAAGCTTCAGAGCCTGAGCTCCATCAGGCTCTCCTCGTAAGAGAGATATTCCGTTCCCTTCAGCATCTTCATAGAGAAGAGGCTGCTGTTTGATCTACCTTTGTAATACATCCATGCACACATACAGAGGCTCAGTTCCTTATTTCAGCAAAGGTCTTGAGATCACCAGTCCCAAATGCTGGAAGGGGCCATCCACCACACCTGGGAGGCCTAAATCCTTGAGATGTGTGCCTTGCTTCCCCCTCTCCCCCGCTGTCTCCAAGCCTCAGCATGCTTTTGCTTGCAAAAAAAAAATACTTCTGAGTTTTGTTGTTTGTTTTTTTGTTTTATTTTTCCTTTCAAGTGCAGACCCTGGTGAATTGGAAGCTTTGATGAATCACAGAAAAATATTGCAATTTGACTCAACATTTTTGTGAATTGAGTAGCAAGTTAATAAATTCCACACTAGGTCAAGGAGGAAGAATCGGAGTGTGTTTTAACTGAACAGAAGGAAAATGAAATGCTAAGAGTTGCCTTTTATGAGTCAGCTTGGCTTAGCTTAAAATACACAAATGGATTCAACACAGGCAAATTCTACTTTGCAATTATTGGGATGCAAAGAAAAACCATAGAAGGTGCTGCCCACACTTGTGGTCCAGTTTGCTTTCCTAATATCATCTGCCAAGTAATGAAAAATGTGAGTTGGCTTAAGACAAGCATTTTAAAGAAGGGCTTCAGAGGTCTCTGTGGAGGGGTTGTGAGGTCCACTCACTCTATGCCCCAATGCAGGCACTGGGGTAAATGTTTTTGTCAGAAGAATTGACTTTGTAGAAACAGTTCCCTTCATATCTGGCAGGGGTTCTTTAATGCAGGCAGCTTTGTCTGTGGTATTTTTGCATGTTTGAGAGCATACAGAGGAATGTAGCTAAGGCCCTATAAATATCTGTGAATGTAATTACAGCTGATTCATAGAATCACAGAATTAACCAGCTTAGAAAAGACCTTCCAGATCATCAAGTCCAAACTACCACCTAACATCTTCTAATTAACTAAACCATGGCAACAAGTGCCTCACCCAGTCCCTTTAAAACACCTCCCGGGATGGGGACAACGCCATCTCCCTTGGCAGCCCATTCCAATGCCAGTCACTCTGTCTGTGAAGAACTTCTCCCTTACATCCAGCCTGAACCTGCCCTGGCACAGCTTGAGGCTGTGTCCTCTTGTTCTGTCACTGGTTGCCTAGGAGAGGAGACCAACCCCACCTGGCTATGTCCTCCCTTCAGGTAGTTGTAGAGAGCAATAAGGTCTCCCCTGAGGTGGTCTTGTAGCCTGCTAGCTGCAGTGGTGCTGCTGTGAACTGCCTGGCTCTTCTCCTCTGCCCTAGGGAAAGCCCAGATGCATAACCTGAGGGCAGAAATTCTCTACACGAATCTCTGTGCCCAGGGTTGGTGTCTTTCTGAACACAACCTGAACCACTCAGGGTCTAGGCAGATTTCCTAAAGCAAGGTGATGGTGGAGCTATGCACACCCAAACCCAACCCAAACTCTAAGGTAGAAATCACATCTTTTGCTGGATAGAAAATGAAAAGAACAAGAACGTTTTAAAGCCCATTTATTTGGAGTGCTAGGAGAGAAATAAATCCAGTTGTGCACCCTGAGTGAGAGAGGAACTGTTCTGGCTTCACAAGCTGGGATGGGAACCAACCTCGATCAGGACTGCTCTGCTCATGCCATCTGCTGGAAGCAGCTAAATGTTCCCAGGAAATACTGCAGCGAATCCTGTGCAGCTTGCTCATGGTTACAAGCGAAGGGGGAGGAGAGGGATGTTATTTTTTTCCACACAGAAAAGGCTTTGTGAGAGACAACTCCCTGTCTGGTGTGGCTGAGGCAGCGTTTGGTCTTGGAATACCAGATGAGGTCTTTGATTCTGGTGCTCAGAAAGTCCGAAGGCTTCTTGTAACCCTGTGGTTATTCAGTGACTGCTGGTAGGAACAGATTCAGCACTGGACAAGATTTTATATCCCATTCAATTTTCCAGATAGTATACTGGAGTTGAGCTACAACTTGTCACCCCGAGAGGATCTAATTTAGCCCTGGCAGAGCAACACTGACAAGTCCTGTCCTCCTTTATCAGCCACACATTAATTACTCTATTAACCAATTAGGAGAAGGATGAAGCAGTAGTTTCCTTGTCACTCTTTGGGCTGTGAAGGAGGACTGTGAAGAAAAAGAAGTCCCTGTAGCCCTGGGAGATATCTGGAAATCAGTTACTGAGCACTTGCTCAAACCGAAATGATACAGTGAGAGGAAAAATAAGTTATAAGATCCAAGCTGTCCATGCCAAGAGAAGCAAAGAGGTTTTCCACAGATCTGGTTAAACATTTCCTCCCAAAGGAAAGCAGAAACCTGTGGTTTGGAGGAATAAAGTTCACTTTGCATCTCTGACAGAATGAGAAGTGACATGACATGTCAGGTCTTCAGAGAGCCACACACTGTGGCATCATGCTAGTCAAGAACCAGCTTCTGAGGAGGTCTGAGTGCAGATGATTTTTGTGATCCAAGTGTGGCAGCTGAAGAAGTTTTGTGCCCTTCTCCATGAATCTGGGATTGCTCTGAGCTCAATACAGCTGCTTTCCAAGCTGAACACACAATGTCAGCCAAACACCAGCTTTTAAGGTCTAGCATAATCTCCCCTGAGAGCACTGATACTGCTTTCAGGAATGGATTCAGAACCTGTGCATGGTGTCAGGGCTCCCTATCTTAGGGCCTAAACGCTCCACAGTTTCATTTGCCAACCTATGAGAGCAAGCACGAGGACCTCTAGGTCTGCTTGCTGTGCAGAAACGTTCCCTGGTCTTGAGGACCTGTATCAGCCACACCATGTCACCCAGCTACTGGTGCTATCTCACATGTTTACAAATAGATTGAGAGTTTGGTTTGGATTTAACAGCTAACCTGTAGTGCTGAGCAGCTCCAAACCCAGTTCCTACCCTGAACAAAGTGAAGCTGTGCAGGCTGCACAGGCCACTCTGTAGTGGATGAAGAACAGCCACAAAACTTGTCCTTCGTCATTGCCACAAGCAGACACCCTGCAAGCTTCTCCCAAACTGTTCCTGAAAACATTCAAAGATAGAAATGCTGTTTGCAGTAGCATAGAACAGTCTCACCTCAGCATTTTTGGATTCACTTTGTTCTGGCCAATGGCAGGAATGCAAATGGCCCTGCTCTGGAAGCAGGTCTCCCTTTCAACAGCACAGTACTGCACTCCCCAGGCTGCTTGAAGCTACCCTGCTCCAGCTGGCTTTGCTGGAAGTAAACCTTACCTCACCAGCAAAGTCCTGTCAGTGCTCTTGTACCTTGTCTCCCCTTTCTGACTTAAGAACTTCCCCACATTTGTGATGAATCAGAAAGGCTGTCATAGCCCTTCATTTCTTCACGTTGTGTGTGGGTGAACATAGCCTGAAGGAGTGGCAGGGGGAGTGTGTGAGTTTGTGCAAGCAAGGAGGGAAATCACTTGCACTGCCCCAAGACTGAAGTAAACCATTCAAAATTTTAGAGGCAGAAGGAGTGGGTGAATGAGAGTACAATGCAAATGCTTTCCTCCTATTCCACAGAGGATGTCTAGCAAGAGAAAATGTTGTTTCATTGGAATGAGAAGGCCTCACCTTTGCCTTGATTCACAAAAACTATCTCCAGGCCAGGAAGGACCATGCTGGCTGTCCCCTTCTGTCCTCCTGCAGACCAAAGTCTGAGGACTCCCCTGATTCAGCCCCGCAGCTCCTCTGTCTTTGTGCCCTGATGTTTTGGTTCAGTGAGCCCCGCAGTACTGATCCCAGTAAGGGTCAGCTCAAAAGCCCCAAGCAGCCAGTCCATAGATGAACTCTGAACAGCACAGGTCTTCCACATGGTGTCCTCACAGTGCACTGGGAAGTCCCACTTATCCATGGGCCTCCCAGGACCCTGAGCTTCACTCCTTTCCTCATACCTACTGCCAAGAGATAACAAAAGCAGGCAGAAGTGACAGATGCAGATCTCTGCACCTGCACAAAGCATGACATTCAACCTAAGGAGTGCAGAAAGCAGAGCAGCATGTAGTGCATGAACCAGTTCAGCAGGAGCTGCAGTGCCAGAACTGAGACCCAGCTCCATCCCACGGGCAGTACAGTAAGAAATAGAATGTGGCTGCTACACAGCTTTTATCCTTGATCCCCAAACAGGCACCATCCAAGAGTTTCTGAAATCTTCTGTCTATATGTTGAATGTAGAGGTGCCTGTCACTACCTCAACAGCATGAGAAGAGCTGCTGGCAATAGCCCTTACTTGAGCTTTCAAAAGTTGAGCTCTGGGAGCAGCACCACACCCCTTCTTTTGCCAACACCATGCAACAAAAGTGAGCCCTTCACTGCCCTTAGCAGTGACAGCAGTGCTAACAGTGCCATCTCCAGCACCTTCTGAGGACACACTGTTCTTCTATGTTTTAGGTCATGTCATCAGGGCAGGTTTCCACACCACTGTTTAGCTAGGGCATCCTGTATCAGAGCAAAACTCTCATTAACAGGTTTTGTCTGTATGAGAAAAAACATCTAATAAAAGTCCTTGAGATCTCTTAGCTGTCTCCACAGATGACTTACTGCTTCAGCTGCGTTGCAGGCACAGCTGGAGTAGATGTTGACCATAGCTGGTGAGATATGAAACAAAAACCTCATCCCACAGACTAAATCTTTCCAAGCTCTGTAACTGATTCAGAGAGATGGAAAAATATCAGGTAGAGGAAGCATTTGAGTAGGTTGTGATTGTAGTAGATTAGGGCCTTGAGTAAGCTGGTCTAGTTGAGAGGCATCCTTGCCCATGGCAGGGAGGTTGGATTAGATGATCTCTGAGGTCTTTTCCAGCCTAAGCCTTTCTATGATTCTACGCTTCTATGATTCTATTTTTATATTCCTTCAATCCACTGATGTCTCACTTCAGGCCTAGTAGGTACTTCAGAAGGGGCAAGAAATGTCTGCAAATTATAAACTTCCTCTTTTCCAGCACTGCAGTACTGGTTGTGCCCAAGGAGAGAGCCCCTCTAATGCATCTGGCTTTGTTGAGCCCCACTCTGCCGCATGTCCTGGCTGTCGGGGATGTGACAAGGTGTGCTGGGGGCAAGAGCTGCAGGAACATGCCAGTCTAACCCAACTGCTGGGTTACCTCCCTCAAAGAGGAGCCTTCTAACCAAGCAAAGATAAAGTAAGTCTTGTTTAGTCTCTGGAAACAAAGAGTTCCACATTTGGTGGAGACTGGAGTTAAAGCTACAGAATGGCCAACTGTTTGTAACAGCCAAAGTTACAGCATGGCCAACTGTTTGTAATAGCCTCAGTGCCACTCTTAGCCAGGTTCATTCTGGGCTGTGCTTGGGCTGCCAGGACAGATAATAGGTGCATTTCCACTGGGAACTGGCCACTCTCTGTGTTCATCCACTCACAACAGCATCAGCGAAAATGCAAATAGCTCCATACGATCACAGAGTAGGAAGTTCTCCTACTTGGTCTTGTCATCATCTTCCAAACACCCAGTGGAATGCAGCATTATTCAAAGAGCTTCCATATAGGGCCTAGAGAATAAATCTTCTGAGGAGCAACTGAGGGAGCTAGGGCTGTTTAGTTTGAAAAAGAGGAGGCTGAGGGGAGACCTCATTGCTGTCTACGGCTAACTGAAGAGACGTTGTGGAGAGGCTGCTGCTAGGCTCTTCTCACAGGGTGCTGGAGACAGAACAAGGGGGAATGAACTCAAGCTGAGACTGGGTTGGTTTAGACTGGAAAAATGTTTTTCATGGAGAGCATGGTCAGGCACTGGAATGAGCTACCCAGGGAGGTGGTGGCCTGACCCTGGATGTGTTTAAGGGTAGTTTGGATGTGGTGCTTAGGTTTAAAGTGGTTTAAAGTGAATCTTGTAGAGTAGGGTTGGACTTGGTGATCCTGAGGGGCTTTTCCAACCTGGATGTTTCTGTGATTCTGTGATATTCCTGATTGAGGTCTAGCTCACAGTAGTCCAGCAGGGAGGTTTTCTTTGCATGTGCTGCTTCTTAGTTGAATCCTTTTTGTGCACTTGCAATGCTTAAAGGTGATGTGACTTAAGAAAGTGGAGCTGAGCTTGTGACATGCTAAGGTTACAGCATTCTGTGCTCTGCCATTGCATAAAAGCTGTGAGACACAAATGGAGTGAGACATGTGGTTTAAGAAGGAGGACCTCAACACACACACAAGTGCCTTTGACTTGCTGCAGATATTCTCTGACCCAGTGAGTGTCTTAGTGACAAAAGTGTCACATAAAAGATGACCACAACCACTACCACCATCTCTTATCGACCTATGTGCTGTTCATGATCCCAGGGACAAGGAGGATGAAGATGGGTGTGGTGTCCAGCTGTGGATTCCAGTGGAGCTTAGACTTGTCAGCACTCAACCGCTCAGACTGGGACGTTTTAGCAGTTACTGATTTGATGCCCTGGGAAATGCACTTGCAAGACAAAAGCAGCACCACGCTGGATGGAAAGGATCCAGCTGCTCACTGGCCATGGGGGGGTTGAGATCCTGAAGCACAGGTTTGTAAGGGAAATGCAGTGCTTCTGTGGCACTGGCTGTTCAGCTGCTGTTTGGTCACTGGCTAGAAAAGCACTGTCTGTTGGTCCCGCTCTTCCTGGGGTCAGTAGGCAGGCTGCACAGCTGGAGTGTACTGTGCTTGCACAGCTGGATCAGAGGCTTAATTAGAGTTAGGAACTTCAGTGGAAGAAAAAAAAAAAGGGTAAATCAAGATAGGCAGGAAAGGGTATCCAGGAGGACAGACGGAAGATCTGGATGGTGGTACTAGATACTAAGTCATGCAGATTTTATTCAGACATACCAAAAAAGTGTTTCTAAAACTCTAAAGTTCTGAGCTTAAGATTGCTCCCAAGGAAGTGATCACTTGTAGCTACACATTTCAGGACTACCTGAAAGTCCACGTCCCACAGCTTGCTGCCCAGATGGTGTTTCACAAGTGATGTTTGTGACAATGTAGGAAACTTGTTAGGATGAAGGTAATGTGAAAACAATTTCCTGCTTTCCAAGAGGCAGAAAGCTGTTTAGGAAAGGGGCAAGGCATAGCAGCACAGACAAGAGAAGCCTGGAAATAAGGACACAACATGTGAGGCTGACCTCAGCTGAGAATGCAGATGGCAGCAAGCCACACGCACACTTGCATTGTAAGCATGTAAGTCATCTTTAACGTGATGGGCAAGGTAACTGCCGCTACAGAAGAAGTGCTATTGTTTGACTAATGCAGGAGGTATTACAGCTGCAACACATCAGAGAATTTCTTCAGCATAATCAAATATTTTCCTGCTGAATCTACCACCCACACACAGTTGTAAACCACTCCCAAAGACACTAAGCGGCCGTATGGTTAACCACGTAGTAGCTGTGCATTCTGGGCACACAGTACTTCTGGACTTGGCATGGCAGCCTGAGCCTGGGGCTCCCCTTCCAGTAAACACACCACAGCCACCCCTGCCAAGCAGCATGGAAACCTTTCCATGTTCTCTTACTGCCCAGGTTACGTGCAGCAGCATCTCTGCCATCACCATCCAGCCACTGGCTTACAACAGCCACGTTTGACCAGATTCATGGGATGCCACGAAGAAGATTCATGGTATGTCGAGAAGAAGTCCTTTACAGTGAGGGTGGTGAGACACTGGCACAGGTTGCCCAGGGAGGTTGTGGCTGCTTCCTCCCTGGATGTGTTCGAGGCCAGGCTGGATGAGGTCTTGAGTGACCTGTTTTAGTGGGAGGTGTCCCTGCCTATGGTGAGGGGTTGGAACTGGATGAGCTTTGAGGTCTCTTCTAACATAAAGCATTCTCTGATTCTCTGATTCTATGTCAAAGCAGAGGAGACTGTTTACTCCAGTTTTCTAGCAGATAGCTTAAGTGATGTCCACACACAGAAGGTTTTAAGAGGCTATGTGAAGCACACAATTCTTTACACCTTTCAGAGATGTATAACATCGCCACCCTCCCACTCTGCTTCTCACCTCCTCTGCTCCTCCCTTTTACCTCTCCTACTCTAAGTCTTTACATCCTTCCCCACCACTTGCTCCCAGACTCATGTCTGCTCTTGTTTGCAATCCCAATGTATAACTACAATTATTATTGATAAGGATATGTCACACCCCATCACTTCAGAAACACACACTCCTATCAGACAGTGCCAGTGTAGTCCCAGCAGACGCATGGAGTCCCAACACTGCCTGAGCTGAATATGAAGCACTGCAAGGAGGCACAGGCAGGGGAGAGTGGTGCTATCTTCTGTGCTTTGGGACAGCTAGAAGCCTGCTGCCAACCCCATAAACCAGCAGCAAGTAAATAGACAGAGTTATTTCACAGAGACTGTCAGGTAGGAGCTATCCAGGCCAGAACTCTTACCTGCACCTGCTTCCAAAAGATCCACAGGTTGTGCAGCTGTGCTCAGAGTTCAGAGAAAATGTCAGCACTCTGCCTGTTTGCCCTCTCTTCCAGACAGGTTTTCTCCCTATTAACACCCAGCTCATGCACATGGAAGATTTTGGAAGCTTGGCACACAGGGATTTTGCAACACAGGCCAGCCTGGGGGCATTTGTTTCTTGAAATTCCAGCAGAACAGCTTCCCCCTGACTCATCGCAGTGGTACCTGTCAGGGACAGGCAACCTCAGCTGAACAGGGAAATGGACACAGACCCTCAGGGGCTAACAGAGGCCTGCAGCATTCCACAGAAAGAATTCCTGGCTTTTCTTCAGGCAGGCCACACACAACAAGCCCTGGCCTGAGTCACAGAGACAGAGGACTTTGTGTAAAGCACTGGGATATTGATCAAGCTGGGGCCTGAGCCAGCTCACTTGAAATCCAGAAGCCACAAGATAGTCTGGCAGTTTCTGGAGACCTTATTTCATGTTTCTCCAAGTAGGTCAATACCAGAGTTGAACTATCAGCCTGAGCAGAGTGCAGAGGGACAGACAGATAATCACAATGTGGAAGGACACTAACCACTGGAAACAGCTCAAAGTAATATTAATGTCTCACAAGGGAGGAGAGTGCTGTTGCATTGCGAAGTCTCAGAAGAATCAGGATGTTACTTGCCCCTAAAATCCCATTTTTCTTCCTCAGGAATGGGAATGTATATTTGAGCTGCCATCTATGAATAGTTCAAGCACCAGAAAAAAAAACATCACACACTGTTTTTAATAATAATAATGATGCCTTCTGTGCCATGTGAGGAAGGAAGCAAAAGGTAAAGCAGAGATGGTGCAGTGCCAGGCACATTCAGAAAGGCAATTCATGGCATGGACCAGTCACTCAACATCCGTTTTCAGGAGGAGGGAGCAAACCTACACACAGGGTTCAGTTGGGGAGCAGCACAGAGCCTGACCACATCAAAACCTGTATGGTTTTTTCTTGATGACCTTCTTCAAAGGCCATGGCTCCACCCTGCTGCCGGCTTTACAGCCATCTCAGCAGACTGGCTGCCCTGTTGGCTGATCCTGCCTTTCCCAGGGGAGCAGGAGGGCAAGACTCTGATTCTTTGCCTTAAAGCAAAGGAGCAGCTGAGTGACAGCAGCCTCGTCAGATGTGCTGTCTGTAAAAAATGGGGAACCACAAAGACACCAAATAAAGCACAAATAACTCCCCTCTGAATCCCAGGCATTTGTCATCGTCTGCACTGCTAAACACTTTTCATGCAGGTTGGGATTTACAGACTGAACAAACAGGCCTGGCAGGGACTTCAGGAAGCCACTTCGCTGTGCCCCAGACACGGCCAACACCATTTGTCAGGCTTTTGCGTAAGCTGCTTTGAGAGACCTTCGCTGATACAAACTCTCAGGCAACTCCCTACTCCCACACTGCACAATCTTAAGAGAGCCAAGGAGATTTGGAGCTGTCCTTGTTGCAGCTGAAGTGTTGGTGTCTTGTAGTGCTGACAGGCCCTGCCAGCAGCTTTGCCTGCACCAGCACGTCCCACACGTGCAGCCCACTTTCACCTCCCCATCCCCATCTTTGCTTTCTTAGGGCAGACACTATCCCTCTCATATATTTGCCCACAGGCCATGTTTCCTGTACCTCCCATCATTCTTGATACCTTCTTCTGGACTTAAATCTTTTCTGAAGCCTAGAGTCCAGACAAGATAAAATATTCCAGCTGAGGCTTTATCATTTCCTTGTAAAGTCCTTGTAAAGCTGCTCCGTGCCTCCCAGACAACATTCCCACTTACGGCACGGAAAACGCTGGCTCGCTGTGTACTAGCACAACACTGCTGGCTCACACTCAGTTCCACAGCCTCCATGGCCTCTTTGTCTGTAAACTGCTCCACTGCCTTTGTCCCTTGATTGTTTCTGATGAGCTCTCCAATCTTAAATACATCTTTACTGAGCTTTTCCTGCAGTGCCCTCAGCTGCAGGGTGGCTCTGGGTTCTCAGCCTGTTCTGCACAGCACACCCTGCTCTCCTCCAGCATCAGATACAGGTAACATTTGAGTAAGTGCTCATAGTATCCATGACTGGAAGCACTGACCAGAGAGGGAAACCTCAGACAGATCCCTGCAGGATTCCTTCACTGCCAACTTCCCTTTGACGAGGGACTATTGATTACTGTGCTGCAAGTACAATCTGCCAAGCAGTTGTGCACTTACTGTACTTTCAGAATGGTTTCCTTCCCCTGTAGTTTGTATTTCCCCTAGCCAGCTTTGAAACTCCTCTTGCTCTTTTAAAGACCTGCCTGAGATGCCTTTCCTGCACCCAGGGTCTCTGCTCACAGATGTGCCCTGCTTGGAGGCTGTATAAAGGTTTATCAACAACCCCACCATATGAGATGGCCTGTACCTCCTCCCATCACTCCCTGTAAATTATGGAAGTGCTAAAACTGCCATGAACCTGCCAGGAAAGCCTCTCTTGCTAGCACCCGGCTCCAGAAAGGCAGTGAGTGCAAGCAAGGTGCCAGAGCAGGATGAAGGAGATGTTCTGCTGTGGTCTTATGTGACCCAGGGCTCAGCCACAGCCCTGAGCTTGGTGCATACCCCTACTCTGCTCTGGGATATGCCTCTCACCAACTGGCAAGGCAACTGTCTGGGCACACAGAACATCTGGAGTGCTGCCAGAGCAGGACATGTCACTCAGAGGATGGCCAAATAAACATTTCAAAGAGCAGACAGGGAGCCCAATGCCTGCAGCTTCCATATAAGCTCAGCATATGGCTTAGATAAGTGACTGTCTTCTACCTCATGTCCGAGAGGCATCTGATGGAAGGGACAGTGAAGGAGAGGATGCAAAGTATCAACACCTAAGGGGTGTGATGCATGTACAAAAGAAAAGCGAGAGCATGGATCTGTGGGCTGCAAGCTGCAGGAGACCATCAGGGCACTGTTAACTGAAAGCACAGTACTACATCTGCTGCACAGCATCAGCCCTGCAGGGATGCCACAATGTCCCACTCCAGCAATTAGCTGAGTTAGTGACCTGCCACATCTGACTACCTCTGGGCTATGGAAAAGATGTGATCAGAGATGGCTCTTACAGCAGTATGCTGTTGGCAGGGGGTCAACAGCTGCATCATGGATGGAAGTGGCTGGAAAGGTGTCCTGGGCTTGTCTGAGGCATGGTTCATTTCCACAAGAAGACTAAGACTAAGGAGAGATAAGGTGACACTGTGGAAAATGCCTTGAGGATGCTGATGGAGCAGAAGCTGGACATGAGCAGACAGTGTAAGCTTGCAGCACAGAAGGCCAGTGGCAGCCTGGGCTGCATGCAAAGCTGCGCTGCCAGCAGCACCAGAGAGGTGATTCTGCCATTTTCCTCTGCTCTGGTGAGACCTCACCTGGAGTACTGCATCCAGCTCTAGAGCCCTCAATACAGGAAGGACATGGACATGATGGAGCAAGTCCAGAGGTTGTCCACAAAAATGATCAGGGGGTTGGAGCAGCTCTGCTACAAGGACAGGCTGAGGGACCTGGGTGTGTTCAGCCTGGAGAAAAGAAGTCTCCAGGGAGATCTAATAGCAACCTTCCAGTACCTGAAGGGGACTACAAGAAGGCTGCAGAGAGACTGTTTGCAAACACCTGCAGGGACAGGATGAGGACAATGTCTTCAAACTAGAGAAGAACAGACTTAGATTGGATGTTAGGAACAACTTCTGCACCATGAGGGTGCTGGAACACTGCAGCAGGTTGTCCAGGGAGGTGACTGAGGCTCCATGCCTGGAGATATTCAAGGTGAGGCTGGGCAGGGCTGTGGACGGCCTGATCTGGTTGAGGATGTCCCTGCTGGCTGCAGAGGGAGTTAGACCGGATGAGCTTTGGAGGTCCCTTCCAACCCCTTCTATGGTTGGAATATATATTGGAAGAGAATGTACATTGAGCTTCAGTCATTTCTTGAAAGGTCTGTGTGAGAATGTGAAGGCAATATGCTCAAAAGAAAATTAAAAACTATCAATCAAAAAGGAAATCACTTTGTTCTGCCAAGTAGTCTGCAGTAGGTGCTTCACCTTACATTGGAAGACACTGGGTAGGTTGGAACCAAGCTATGCACAATGGGGTTTTCATAGGATCATAGGATGTTAGGGGTTGGAAGGGACCCAAAGAGATCATCGAGTCCAAACCCCCTGCCAGAGCAGGACAATCCTATCTAACACAGATCACAGAGGAACACATCCAGACAGGCATTCAAAGCCTCCAGAGAAGGAGCTATGCACAATGGGGGTTTGACATCATTCTGTCTCAGGTTAACATATACACACCTTAAATATAGCACTGTTCAAAAAGTTCACTGCAGCAAGCAGAAAGTAATGGTGACATATCCTCACAGAAGGGTTAACAGGCACTGGAACAGGCTGCCCAGGGACGTGGTGGAGTCACCATCTCTGGAGGTATTTAAAAGCCAGGTGGAAGTGGTGCTCAGGGATGCAATTTAGTGGCAGTAGCTTAGCAGTAGCAGTGGGATTGTGAGATCCAGGCAAGCAGCTGGACTTGATGATCTCAAAGGTCTCTCCAACCTCAACAGCAGAGGATTGCTGGCATTTGCCTGAGGCCAGACACAAGAGCAGCTGGGGGGTAAGCTCTAACACCTTTCCCCTGCAGGGAAACTCAACACCCGGGTTCTGCTGGGCTGCATGGTCAGATCCCATGCTATGCTGTATTCTACAAGTCAACGTTTCATCCACCCCACTGCACCTGGAGCTCTGTCCAGCAAGCAGAGGTCATCCATATGCTTTGTCAGGATCTGCAGTGTCCCAACAAGAGAAGTATTCATGCCCTTCCTGGGGTCTCTACCTGCATTGCCTGACCTCTACAACCTGCATGTGTGGGGCATGAGAAAAGTTAACATTTGAGACTGTCTCAGCTGTGCAATTCGAGGGGAAAGACCAGGGGAAAGCAATGTGCACAGGGCCTGCAGTATTTCCTGATGGGTTGTCCCTTCTCTTTCAGCTGAGACCAGATGTACACTCTAGCAATGGCTGTCACCCCTACAGTGGTTTTACCATGAGTCAACATGCAGTCAGCCAGCCACTGTGTGAGTCACTGCCTGAAAGCTGCTGAACACCCAGACCTCCCCGTGGCAGAAAAAAATAGAGAGCGGAGAGAATTTGTGAAGGGGGTGGAGGAGATCCTGAGACACTTTCTGATCATTGCCTCAGTCAAGAAGTGACTGGTGCCTGGGAGAGCTAAGAAATGGTTATGGCCCTATCAAACGAGGCCATGTGAGGTGTCCCTGCCCATGGCAGGGTAGATGGACTTGGATGATCTTCCAGGTCCCTTCCAGCCCTGACAATTCTATGATTCTATGAAACAAGAGGTTGGCATCAACCTCTGTTGGTGGGTGATGGTGAGCAGAAGCTCTTTAACTACATGGACCAGACCGAAGGCCAATCAGCTAGCTGAGTTACCAAGACTGTGCACTACACAGGGATAGCTCTTTCATCACCTGGTGACAGCTATGACAAAGAGAGAGCAAGCTAGGAGGTCACAAATAAGACCTTGGGAGAAAAGGGACCTGGCTGCTGCTGCTGAAACAGTGGTGCCATGGAAGCAAAGCAGGAAAGAGGCTGGGGAAGGCCTGTGGCAGAGAGGTATGCTGGCACCAGGGTCCTGGGACAGGCAATGATAGGACAAGGTCAGGGACAAGCAGGGGCAGTCAGGGAGCTGCCTAGCCCATGAAGCTTGCCATAAACATCATAACTGCTTGAGAGAGTCCAGCACAGAGCCACAAAGATGATGAAGGGAATGGAACATCTCTGTTATGAGCGGAGCCTGAGGGAGCTGGGGCTGTGCTGCTTGGAGAGGAGACTGAGAGGTATCCTCAGTCATGTTTATAGAGATGTAAAGGTGAGTACCAAGAGGCTGGAGCCAGGCTCTGCTGGGTGATGCCCAGTGACAGGACAAGGGACAATGGTGGAAGTTAAACCGTAAGAAGTTCCATGGGATCACGAGGAGGAAATTTTCTCCCTGTGAGAGTGACAGAACACTGGAACAGGCTGTTCAGGGGGGTTGTGGAGTCTCCCTCTCTGGAGATATTCAGAACCCACCTGGACACATTCCTGTGTGACCAGCTCTAGGTGATCCTGCTCTGCAGGGGAATTGGACTGGATGAGCTTTTGAGGTCCCTTCCAGGCCCTGACATTCTGTGATTCTGCACCTTTGACTATCACACAGCTCAAGGCCTAAGAATGCTTCTTTAGGGTCCCTGTAGGACAGCAAACCTTGCACACCAAACATGACTGCCTGGTGACTGAGTAGCTCAGCAGGTCCAGCTTTGTCAAGGAAGAAGGTGCCTGACTGCCTATCCAACATGAGGCTGGACAGCTTGCCTATGGATAGTCCTGCACTACCAGTTTTGCAAGGACAAAGGTCAGAGACAGTCATATTAAATCAAAACAGTGTCCAGACAGCTGCTAGTGCCGAGGCTGGATGAAGCTTCATCACACAAAGGTGATCCAGTCCAACCCCCTCTGCAGGGGCATCCTCAGCTAGATCAGGTTGCCCACAGCCCTGCCCAGCCTCACCTTGAATATCTCCAGGCATGGAGCCTCAATCACCTCCCTGGACAACCTGTTGCAGTGTTCCAGCACCCTCATGGTGCAGAACTTGTTCCTAACATTTAATCTAAATCTGCTCTGCTCTAGTTTGAAGCCACTGCCCTCATCCTGTCCCTGCAGGCCTTTGCAAACAGGCTCTCTGCAGCCTTCTTGTAGTCCCCTTCAGGCACTGGCAGGCTGCTATTAGATCTCCCCAGTGCCTTCTCTTCTCCAGGCTGAACACCCCCAGCTCCCTTAGCCTGTCCTTGTAGCAGAGCCGCTCCAACCCCCTGATCATTTTTGTGGACATCCTCTGGACCTGCTCCATCGTGTCCATGTCGTTCCTGTATTGAAGGCTCTAGACCTGGATGCAGTACTCCAGGTGCCATTGAAGGTCTTTTCCAGGTGAACTGAGTGCCCGATTCCATGGAAATGCAGGCAATGTCTCGTGGCAATGTGGAGGATCCTGTGAGATCTCAGTGCATAAAACTCACATAAACTGTGACCTCACCAAGTTCCAGGCCAAAGGCTTCTGGAATAAAGCACACTAGTCCTTGGATGGACCACACACTGTGACAGTCCATGGCCCTCCTTGCACTCAGTGAGTCAGAAAGAGGAATGCCAGTGCTCATTCATGATGGCTTTGACTCTGTTGTGAGCAAGATGAACTCCTGCTGTCCTCCCCTTCCTTGTCATTCTGTCATTCTTTCTGATAAACAATTCTGGATTTGCTGGTCCTAAGCCCCTATTTTGCAACCCTGTCATGAGCTCATGACCAGAGAAGCAGGCAGACAGAGCCTTAGGTGAGTTGCAGGTGGCTCAAGTCCAACAGGTCTTGTGCAGCTGATAAGACTGTGAGCTGAGCTTGCTTCTCTACTAGCATGGCAGTGAAGAAAAACATACAGAGACTGAAAATGGTGGCTTTGCTGTCCCATGCCATGTGATATATCTTCCCTTGTCTTCACGGGCAAGCTGACTGACAGGAGCAACTTTTCAATGCTTAATCTCTGCTTTCCCCTAGTGGTGCTTTAGTGATGCTTGGCACCCACTAAACTGTTCTACATACAGGTACATAGACAGACAGAAGCAACTCCAGCTAAAGGGAAAAGAAATAAGGAACATGGCAAAAATTATACCCTTAGGAGTGTTTTATGTTCCAAATGATGTACTACAGGGGTGTTTCTGTTTTTGTAAAAACCTCAGATGTCTTCCCGTGAAGAGTATGGCCAGCAGGTGGGCACAAGTTCTCCTCCCTCTCTACTCTACCCTACGGAAGCAACACCTGCAGTGCTGGGTCCAGTTCTGGGCTCCACAGTTCAAACGAAAAGAGGAGCTACTGGAGAAGGATGCAAAGATACTGAGTGGCCTGGAGCAGCTCTGTGAGGAGCAAAGGCTGAGAGCCCTGGGGCTGAGAGCCTGCAGAAGAGCAGCCCCAGAGGGGATCTGAGCAATGCTCAGCAAGAGCTGAAGGAGCTGTGGGAGGCAAGAGGCTGGGGCCAGACTCTTGTCAGTGGTGCCCAGGGACAGGACAAGAAGCAATGGGCACAAACTAGAAACAAGAAATTCCATCTGAACATGAGAAGAAACATGAGTTTGGTGTGAGGGTGCTGGAGGCCTGGAGCAGGCTGCCAAGAGAGGTTGTGGGGTCTCCTTGTCTGGAGAGCTTCCAACCCCCGCTGGGCAGTGTGATCCTGGGCAAGCTGCTGTTGGTGCCCTGCTTTAGCAGTGGGGTTGGACTGGATGATCTCCAGAGGTCCCTTCCAACTCCCTCCATGCTGGGATCCCATAACAGTCAGAGTTAAGATGACAGAGGATCAGAAAACTAAACCTTCTTATAATTACTTTCATACGGTGACTCTGGGCCTACTTTGTCATCAAAATCAATTGATAGAGACTATACTTTGCAACAGATCTGTACTGCTAGGATAGCATTTACTGGAGCC
Source organism: Tricholaema leucomelas (assembly GCA_013400475.1). Classification (NCBI taxonomy): domain Eukaryota; kingdom Metazoa; phylum Chordata; class Aves; order Piciformes; family Lybiidae; genus Tricholaema lacrymosa; species Tricholaema leucomelas. The sequence goes on along the minus strand of WAAF01019139.1, from coordinate 119,301 downwards.
CCTGCTTCCACTTACCATTTGTGAAGGTGTTCACATAGTACCTTCGACCCTGGGGGGACATATAGCTCTGCCAGCCAGGGGGGAGATGACCATTCAAGGTGTCTTCTCCTGTCTGAGGAGTTGCCTTTCTGGGTTTCTGCTGAAAAACAAAACAAACAAACAAACAAAGCCTGTTAAGTCAGTCCCCACATAAAGTGAAGTCTGGAACAAGACCAAGTGCTCTGTCATTCAGGAGATTCCAGTGCATCAAAGACTTTCAGACCATTTCTCCCTTCACCTGTTCTAGCTTCATCCAGAACACAAAGCAAACTTCCCGTGGAGCACTGGCTCCACACAACATCCTCTGGGAGAGGAAGGAAAGCTCTCTGTGTTTGATGTCCCGTGAGCATCTGGACCTGTCCAAGAAGATTGCTCTCATTAAGCAGTAAAAGACAAAGCATAAAATAATCAAGTGTTTGAAAAAGGCAGGCATGCATCTGGCACTCATTTACCTCCATGTGGGTACATGGTAGGTGAAAGCAGTGGTCATGGAGGTGCTGCCCAATTCGATTTACAGCAGCACGACCACCTCCAGACATATTCAGAAGGAAATGCTTCAGTAAAGCATCTGACACCGTCTCCCACAGCATCCTTCTGGCTAAACTGAGGCAATGTGGTCTGGATGATCAGGTAGTGAGGTGGATTGGAAACTGGTTGAAAGCATTTGGGCTTTTTAGTCTGGAAAAGAGAAGACTGAGAGGGGATTTAATAAATGTTTATAAATATCTGAGGGCTGGGAGTCAGGACGGGGGGTACAGCCTCTGCTCACTTGCTCCCTGGGATAGGACAAGCAGCAATGGATGTAAGCTGCAGGACAGGAGGTTCCACCTCAACACAAGGGGGAGCTTCTTGACTGTAAGGGTCATAGAGCATTGTCACAAGCTCCCCAGAGAGGTTGTGGAGTCTCCTTCTCTGGAGGCTTTCAAGGCCTGTCTGGATGTATTCCTGTGTGACCTGAGCTAGATTGTATGGTCCTGCTCTGGCAGAGGGGTTGGACTGGATGATGTCTTTGGGTCCCGTCCAATCTGACATCCTGTGATCTTGTGAAATACTGCAGAGCCATGTGGCCTGTAGCAGTAAGGTGCTAAAGTGAATTTACCAATATGCTGATTACAGACTAATAATGCATGCAATTAGCAATGCATGCAATTAGCAATGCACACAGAGTGCGGTCTGGATCCATAACGTCCAGATGCAGGATCATTAGCATCCAGATTGCTAGGAGTAATCCAGATCATTAGGAACAGCAGACAAGTATCACATTGGCACTGGCTCTCCAGGCACACACAGGACTGCTATCAGGGTTCAAGTCTCCCCTCAGCTGTACATCTCTTTACCAACTCAGCTGCAAGCCTCAGTGCAGGCTCCCAGCTGCAAGGAGAAGAAAGAGGTGAAGCTGAAGTGCAAGCAATTGTTTGCACTACACTGAATCACCTGGACTGCTTCTCTCTGCCAAGTCACTCTGGTGGTTGCTACACAGCTTAAGATTTACAGCAGCTGCTTGGTTCAAGACTGGAGGCATGAACCCCATCTGGTGCCTCCAGCCAGGAGCAGTGAATAAGGCAAAGGTAGAGAGGTAAGATGCATGCTCAGAGATTGGCAGCTGCAGCCCTACATGGCTGCAAATATGAACCCAACAGCCTCTTCTTGGCTCACATCCAGAGCTCCACTTTGCCTTTCCACATCCCCTACGGCAAACCAGGCAGGCAATGCACTCTGGTTTTGTTTGTTTACATTGCATTCAAATGAAGAAGTACAAAAGAACAAGTTAAAATGTGTGAAATGGAACCTTTTATCCCATGAAAGCTAGTCTCTAGCCAAGAAATGCCTCCAGTACATGAGGGACAGGTCTGAAATGACTGCACTAGAATCAGAAGCAGGCACATCCAAGGGATCAGCAGAGTTCCAGCTTGTGTCTGCACTGAATGTTTAAACCTTGACAGTCATATGAACAGTGCCATCAGATAGGAACACATCATGAGTCCTTCTCCTACACAGTCAATCTCTGAGTCAAATTCCAGCTCTGTTCCAACCCAGAATTAAAGAGACTTTTGACGGTTCAGAAGCTAAAGGTCAGTTTCAGAATCCCCTGATTACAGTGGCTTTCAAAAGGCATTGAACTCAGGAAGGATCTTTCATCCTTGCCTCATGGAGCAGACTCACAGGGACAGGTGACAGGCTGCATAGCAGCCACAAGGACCCAGGGCCAGTGGGAGATGAATACTGCCCCACCACTGCAGCACAGATGGAGCCTGTGCTGGGTCAGGTCTTTGCTCCTCTCCTTGAGCAGAAATACAAACAGGGAGACTCCACTGGCCCAGCATGAGCTGAACAAATCAGCTCAGGAGATACAAAGGGACTCTACCAGCTGCTCTCTTTGCTTGAGGGACCTGATCTCCTTCTACAACAAGACGGTGAGGGAAAGGCTGTGTATGTTTTTTACCTGGACTTTAGTAAAGTGTTTGACATGGTGTCCTACAGCACCTTCCTGGAGAAACAGGATGTTCATGGTCCTGCCTTTGAGTCACAACAATCTCATGAACACTCCAGGCTTGGGGGAGAGTGGATGGAAACTGCCTAGCACAGAAAGACCTTTGGTCGCTGGCTGACAGCTGGCTAGATATGAGCCAGTGTGTGCTCAAATAGCCAAGAAGGCCACCAGCATCCTGGTCTGCATCAGGAACAGTGTGGTCAGCAGGACCAGGGAAGTGATTTACCCCTGCACACAGAACCTTGAGTACTTCATTCAGTTTTGGGCCCTCACTCCAAGAAGAGCTGGAGTGTGTTCAGAGAAGGGCAGGAAAGCTGGTGAAGGGTCTGGAGAACAGCTTTGGTGAAGAGCAGCTGAAGGAACTGAAGCTGTTCAGCTCAGAGAAAAGAAGAAACAGAGGGAAACTTCTGGCTCTCTATGACTCCCTGAAAGGATGCTGGAGTGAGGTGGGTGTTGGTTTCTAGTGATAGAAGAGGAAATGGCCTCGAGTTGCCCCCAGGGAGATTTAGGTTGGACGTGAGAAGAAACTTCTCCCCTGAACGGGTTCTCAAACACTGCAACAGACTCCCCAGGGAGGTGGTTGAATCCCCATCCCTGGAGGTGTTTTAAAGAGGCAGAGATGTGGTGCTGAGGGACACGGTTTAGCAGCAGCCTTGGTAGAGTCAGAGAATGGTTGGACTTGATGATCTTCAAGGTCTTTTCCAACACAAACAATTCTAGGACTCCAATTCTGTAACTCACCTCTCAGGCTCTGCATGCCTGTGACTAGCAGGGGGGCAGCAGAAACAGTCAGTAGAATCTCTGTCATCTATTCCTTTCCCCTGTGTCTCAGCCCTCTGTGCATCAATCAGACCAATTCCCAGTTCCACTCTGCTGTTCGTGTGAGAAAGCTTGCACAGTTTATGCTATTATCACAGGGGCAGAAACTCCTTGTACGTGCCTCTGACACATGTCTCTGTGAAAGCTTTGAATCCTGCTGACAAAAACATTAAACCTCATGAACGTGACAGAAAAATGAAGCTATCCTGGCTTTACCTCTGGGTTATCTGAATGTGCAAGAGAGAGTACAGTACAGAGCAGGCACCAGCAGACGTTGGTTGGAAACAGAGACCAACGTGAAGCCAGTGCTGTAGCTGTAGTCCCTAGCGAAATGCATATCACTTCCCCAAAGCACACCAGCATTATGTTGTGCAGTTGCTATTTCTAGTTTTGAATCCCTAGTGCTTCTGCCTTTGCTTCTGATTTTGCAAATAAAGAAGTGCTGTGAGCACAGTAGGTCTTTAGCAATGATAGTTGAGAGGACTGCACAGGAGGGAAATCCCAGCACTGCCAAATGCAGTGAGAAAATGGTTTGCCTGGATATGTGTTAAGTATGGATGTAGGGATCTCTTCCTTCTGCTTTAGAGAGGTGTGTGAACCTAAACAGCAGCTCGCTATTAGGCAGGCTTTCATCCCCCCATGGGGACTGCAAAGGAAGATCCTCTGGATGAGGAACAACCCAGAGCTGCTAACTGGTCCCAGTGCAACCCTCTCTCACACACACACTTGAACTGCCATTCAGCTCTGCTCCAAACTGATGCTCTGTGAGGCAAAGAGGAACTGAAAATGTCATTGGAGAGGAATGGAAAAAGAAATGAAACTTGGCTTCATCCTCTGCTCCTCACCAGCCTACCAGGAGGCTCTGGGATAGATGACTTGGAGCAGGAGCGTATGGGGCTGGGCACCGTAATGCATCACAGATTAAGTACCTCCTGGTTTTGTCACACTCAGCATCCTTTCAGGAGTGAGAGTGCTGTAGAGACCACAGTACACCATCCCTTCTCTGCCAAAACAGGAGATCTGAGGCGCAGGAGAGGTTTCTTGCTCTCCTTTTCTTGGCAGAAACCACCCAGTCACAGTCAGATCCCTTGCAGCCCCTCCTTCTAGCCCCGGCACAGTCAAACTGGAACGATGTTTGCACAGCCCTGCGGGACAACCTGGGGCTCAGCTGACACGAAGCGATGCGCGGTGCTGCTTGCCGAGACAGTGCAGCACCGAGCCGGGAAGCGACCAGCAGATGGTGTTCAGGAGCCCAGCTCCGCTCCTCAGCTGGCACCGCCAGGCAGGCTTCCAACCTTCTCCCCAGCCCGGCTCGCACCGGGACACAGCCTGTGCCCAGCCACATGGCACCAGCAAAGTGAGGCCCTTCTGCTTGCACCCCTCGTTTTTAGACAGCTTGGCAAGTCTCTGCTACTACTGTGATCTCCTGTCCCTACTTCTAGGAGACTTGTTGCCAGGACAGTTTGTGAGCAGGTAAACCACGGCGCGGAGAGGAGGTGTCGCTGCCAGCAGAGAGCATTAGGAGCCAGCAAAGGCAGCGCCGCAGGCAGGGGCTGAAAGTTGAAAGTAGACAGGCTTAGATTCAAAAGAAGCTGCTGGTCCTGAGGATAAGCATCGACTGGAATGGCTTACCAGGGGGCTGTGCACTTCTTGTAGTTCCTCCATCAAGATTAAATGCTTCTTTCTAGAAGATCTGTTCTGTTCCGATCAGACAAAGAGATGGGGCCCTGAAGCCCCTGGTCTGAAAGTGCAGAAGCTCAGGCTGGGTGGACTAGCAATCTCTTCTGCCTTCCGAACCTTGCTTCTCCTGCAGTGCCTTTGAGCTGAGGGAAACGCCACTCCCCTCACTGTCACTCCTAGGAGTGTCACCAGCTGCTGCACGGTGGTGTACATGCAGATCTGGACCTCAAAAGGATGTCTGCAACACACCATTGGGGAAACAGGAAATCTGAACAATGTGAGCAGAGATCATGTAATCCTAGTGAAACTTTCCTGCATCTCTATTTGCTGCCTGAAAAAGGGATCCAAGAATCTCTCAAATCAGTCAGACCCACCAACAGGAGTGCTACCCTCTTGAGAGGTTTCCTAGGATCAAAGTCCATGTAGCAGGGGTGGGCAGGGGCAAAGAAGATGCAGCCACCAAGCTGGCCTCATTCTCCACGGCAAGCAATGGTTTTCTTTTGCTGTTGACAGAAACACAAGGACAGGATTCCCTGCAAAATGCACAGCAGAAAGGAGCCAGAAATGAGCAATAAATTGCAAAAGGCATCTCAAAGCAGACAGAGCAGCACTAAACCATGCGCCAGAGGGCTGGCAAAAGTGAGCATATGAAAGTGCAGATCTATGGGGTTAACTCACCTAGCCCAGGCACCAGCACTGACAAGAGGTAGAAGGACATATTTTTTAGGGCAGAGCACATGAACCTGGCTGTTACCTGTGGCTCATTACTTCCACATCCACAGGCATTGAGTTAGAAATGTCAAGGAGAGGAGAATAACCACTGCAGGCAGGCCAGCCACCCCACAGCATCACAAGTGACCCAGAGGTAACGCTCTTGACCAGTGAACACTCTTTCACCTATGTGCTGTTAAGCACAGATTAGCAAGAAGTATGTCTGAAGAGACTGCAAATTGTGTCAGACATCCTGGATGCTCCGTGTGAAAAAGGGCAGCAGTCATGGGCTGCACACTGAAGCCCTGGCACCTGCTGTCCTGATGAGCCAGCTCACAACAGGACAGCGTGCCCAGCCCGCAGGCACTGGGGGTGCCTCCACCTCTTCTGACTTTCTGTTTTGTTTTCCTCTCTTGCTCTTCCTCACCAACTCAGCAGCAGTCCAACTCATCCTGTTCCTTTTCAAAGACCACTGGCAACGTGATGCTCTCTCAGTGATAAAAAAAAAGGCAAGTCAAAGGGGGCTTCACACAGCAAAGTGAAGCAATAGAGTGAAGAGCCCGCACACGTCAGTCCATCCCATGATGACTGACATGTTCAGCTTTGCACAATAAAGGAAAACCACTTCCCATTTTCAAACTGCAGGAAATCCCCATTCCCCTTCAAAGAGGGATCCTAGGGAGGAAACATCTGTGCACTTCAAAGCCTGAGCTCCTCGAAGGTGTTAGCTCACACTGCTCTCCGGCAGCTTGTGGCCCAGGGGGCTCCCGAGCACACAACTGAGCTCAAGCAAAACGATCCCCAGACCACAAACACAGGCCCTGAGCAACCTGAGCTAACTCTGAACAAGGGCTTGGACCACAGACCTCCAGAAGTGCCTTCCAATTGTAATTATTCTTTGACTTTATAATCTGATTTCTTATCTATTCATCCTTGGAGCAGCTTAGGAGGATCTCTTTAGCTGTGGGACTGGTTTGAGGTAAGTGCAGTGTTACTACACTTACCTGCTGCTGCCACTGCATGTCTGCTGCACACCCAACAGCACAAAGGAAGGCTACAGAGTCCAGCTAAGCAGCTCCCCTGCAGCATCCTGCCCAGTGCTGGAGGATCACAGGTGACAGAAAGCTGGACAAAATATGCAGGTGAAGCTCTTGGCAAGAAGCAGTGCAAGGATAGAGAATAATCATAACTTAAACCAGCACCAGACCATCCCATCCCTGTGGGAAAAAGCTTGCTCTGTACTGACATCCCTGAGCCTACATTTCTGTCTATCTGCAGCTGCCATAAATACCTGTAAATACCTCACCTGGCAGAGGTGTCTTTCAGCCCAAGGGTATGAGGCAGAAATAAGGGGCACATGGTACAGTCAGACGTGAGGTCTGTGTTTGAACATAGCTGATGCTGCAAACAGGATTTGCTAGCAAGAGAAGTCCACAGAAGACCCTTGGTGGCAGGGATGCCTACAGCAATACTCGTGTGCATCCCAAGTTTGGCATGGAGATCCCAGCGCTCAGAAGTGCCCCACAGACCCTCCCCCGGCTAGGCATGGGTGTGTCCTGGTGAAGGGGAATGCTTGGGGCACTTCTGAACCCCTCGAGCATCACCCACAGGCTCTCTCTCCAGCACTTTGAGTCATTCTCTATTTTGTTCATTTTTATGCAATCTTTCTTGCTCAACATTTGGTTTCCATGGAGTCACATACACTGTGTGAAACACACTTATATTTAGAAAGTGGAACGGGTCATATGCCCTGTTCCAGTTGTCATGGCAACCAGCACAGCTCCCATTGGGCTCAGTTTGATGGCACACGTCGGCTGGGGACGAGTTGCCCTGCCTGGGTGGCCCTGTGGGCACCACCTCTACAGCAGAAATACAGCAAGACACTGCCAAAGACACTGCCAAAGCCTCTCCAGCCCCCACAGCCCAGCCAGTGGCACTCCTTTTCTTTCAGCCTCGTGTCTGGCCACCTTCCGTAACACCAGCCTTCTTCCTCAGCACCAAACAGCCCCTCTGCCTGTGCCAAGGCTTAGGGCACCTCGGAGTGATGCTTGTGCTTCCAGGCTGGAGCCATGGGCTGATCTATGCCCAGCACAGATCCCACAGGCCAGTCCAGTAGGACAGCTCTCATTTCTCCTGGTCTTAAAAAACTCCCTGATCTAATAAGTCTCCTCTGTGCCACATCAAAGCCTTCTTCACCTCTCCTTCCTTCTAACTAAATTTAGCATCTCCATGCGGCTGCTGTCTCCTTGGATGGCATCACCTTCCTACCAACTCACCACAGCTGTGACTGGGAGGGGGACCAGGTGACCTTGTGTCTGTTCCCTGGTGGCCTCCTAGCTCTCCTGCAGCTCCACACTCCTGTGTTTCCCATATGGCTCTGAACTGCAGTGTCTATGCTTCCCACCCAGCTTTGCTGTTCCTGCTGAGAGCCTGATCTCTCAGACAGATCCACAGCTGCTTAAATCCTCCCTCCTCTTCCACCTGGGTCCCTGGCTGTGGTGCAGGCATGTGCCCAGGACTCTGCTCTCAGGTAATAGAGCACACTGCAATGTGTGTGAAGAGAATCAGCCTTCTGGGACTGGTAAACATTCCTCTGCCACTACCCTAAGCTGGGGAAAACCAAATTGTTTCTGAAGGATACATGACCCAGGGAGACAGACTGGATGATGTTTCCTGGCTCAGTTCTGTGTGAGAGACTAAATTGGGTTGGAAGAGAAATGCTCTGATCTAGGAATCCTGCCTAAACCCCTTCAAAAGAGGGGCTGTCAAGCCAGAGGTGAAATAGTCAAGCAACTCCAGAGCAGCTCAGGCCTCTCCCTTCTCAACTCTTGCCTGGTGCACAAAGCCACAGCAGGGGTCAGACTGGAAGGCCACAGCACTGAGCTGCAGCTGAGCTCTGGTGGTCTCATAGGACCCCTGGCACCAGGGCTGGGCCAGATCCTACCGCAGACAATGTTCACTTCCTGGCAAATCAGCAGGTCAGGGAGGTGCTTCACAACAGCTATTGACTTCTTTTGGCTGGAGAGAAGAAAGCCAGGCAGGGGTAAGAAGTGTGGTGGATAAGAACGATGGGGAGGGGTGAGATTCACTATGGGGAAAGTGCATGGGAGAGGAGCCCTGATTTGGTGGGGGGTTAGCAAGGGACCAAAAGGCCTGTGCCAACTCTCAATGTGGGAAGCAGCAGGAGGGGTGGCAGGGTGGGCGCAGCTTGCAGAGGGTAGCCTGGCTGTGGCTTCCTCACCTCTTGCTCTGCCTGAGCTCTCATTGTGCTCCTGAGAATCCATCACCTTATTAAGCTCCCTTGCCAGCCTGCTCACAGCAAGGGTGAGTGCTGCCCTGGGACAGTATTGAGCACTGACAAGGGTGTAGAGTCTTGGCACTGAATTAATAACCAAGAAATGGGAAGTGAAGTATCACCCTCAGAGCTGGTGCCAAAGACCCTGAAGAGCCAGATGGGTGTGGAGTCTGCTCTGAGTAAGCCTGTCAAGAAGGTGGTGGCCATGGCTACATGCACAGTCTAATAATGCATCTCCACCCATGGGGAGCTCAGGAATCACCTCCTGGACAACACATGGTCATTTTTCCTTTCTGTGCTAATGGATCAGCTTCCATTGAATGGACAAATCTGTCCCATTCCCTTGGAGCAGCCCTTCCCAGCTATTATCATCAGCCCAGCTACATATGGAAAGGTGATAGCCAGAATGAGATTGGAGGAGAGATTGAGGGAGGTTCTCCTCCGTCTCTACTCTGCCCTGGTGAGACCTCATCTTGAGTGCTGCATTCAGTTTTGGGCTCCCCAGTTTAAGAGGGACAGACATCTGCTGGAGACAGTCCAAGGGAGGACTAGGAGGATGATTAGGGGACTGGAGCACTGCCTGATGAGGAGAGGCTGAGAGACCTGGGGCTGTTTAGTCTGGAGAAGACTGAGAGGGGTTTTAATCAATGTCTATAACTATCTGAGGGCTGGGGGTCAGGAGCGGGAGTACAGGCTCTGCTCACTTGCTCCCTGGGATAGGACAAGCAGCAAGGGATGTAAACTGCAGCACAGGAGGTTCCAGCTCAACATAAGGGGGAACTTCTTTACTGTAAGGGTCACAGAGCACTGGAACAGGGTCCCCAGAGGGGTTGTGGAGTCTTCTTCTCTGGAGACTTTCAAGGCTTGTCTGGATGTATTCCTGTGTGACCTGAGCTAGGCTGTATGGCCCTGCTCTGGCAGGGAGGTTGGACTTGATGATGTCTTTGGGTCCCTTCTAACCCCTAACATCCCATGATCCTGTGAAAGAAGCTGCAAGTGGTCATATTGGGCAGCTGCAAAGCTCTGGCGCTGATAGGGGAAAACTCTCCCAAGTGGCCTCAGCTCCAGCCACAGTGGAGCACAGGAACAGTAACATAGAGGGACAACAATTGGTGGAGAATCAAAGTACCTACTCCTACAAACAGAGCACTCTGCTTAGGGCCTCCCCTGTGCATGAGAGCAATCAGTCTCACTGTCTGGGGTGAAAACCACTGCAGAGTCAGGGGAATCACAGAGTCACAGATGACACTGGGCTTGAAGGGACCCTCAAAGGTCATCTTGTCCAACCCCCCTGCAGTCAGCAGGGACATCTCCAACTACATGAGGTTGTTCAGGGCCCCTTTAAGTTTGCCCTTGAATGTCCCCAGAGATGGTGCCTCCACCACATCTCTCTGAAAGAAGTTATCACTCTCCCATCCCTCTTGTGTTCCTCTCAGTAGTGTTGTTTCTTGCTCTCCAGAGTTAACATTGGCACCTTATTTTCTAACTAGCAGAAAACAATACAGGCTGTGGAGGTCTGGGACTGTTTCATCTCCTACTAATACAGTCAGCTTGGGTCACCAACAAGCAGCACACTGCGTGTCCTGCCCTTATACTTTTTTCTTACTAGGAAATGAAGTTCCATAGTGTCTTCCTAGCATGATGCCTGGAAATAATAGGATGTGGCCAAAGCTGACTTCTCAAGAGACCCAGAGTTGATGGCAGTGCAGTTTCTATGCCCAAGCTCTGCACACTGCTGCACACACTCAGCTCACTGGGGCACAGCAAAGTTTGGCATGGGCTACCTGAGTTACAGCTCCATCCTCTCAAGAGGAATTGAGTACTGGAGCTTTGCCACAGACTGCCATCAGCTGGGTCTTCTGGATCCTAAGACTTCCCCAGGTGTGAGTTATCACACCATGGGTTGGTAGAGTGGGAATGGGCTGGAGAAGGCAAATGCCTGGGAATGAGGCTGCGCCAGCACTTGGGTAGCTGGATGTGCCTGTGCCAGGGCAGCCCAGGAGAAGGCAGGAGCCCTGGCATTAGGAGGGATGTGTCGCTCCGTCTCTGACATCAGCATGTGGTACGAAGGGCCAAGCACCAGGGCCAAGTGCTCTGAAGGGCTTTGTTGTCCTGAGCAGCCAGGGACAAGAGAGCTATTGTTGAGCAAACCTTGTACTGTAAGAGTCACCCACATAGGCCCAAAGAGTCACAAGGCCAGGTCAGGCCAGCTGCAGCAGTACTGCTTGTCTCCAGTCTGAAATGGCACAGTGTGGGGACAGATTCCCCTCTGAGTGGCAGCAAAGCATGGCAGACCAGCAGGACAGCCAGAGGTCAAAGAGGTTGCCAGGGAGCTGCTTGCTCCAGGTGCTCTGCACTGGAAACAGTTAAAAATAGAAAGTCCCCACAGCCACCTAAATATGCAGTCTGACCCTGCTCCCTGGGCTGCTGCACGGGAAAAGGGGGCAGAGAAGTCACCCACAGCAGGCTGTAGGGCAGGCAAGGAGCTGGGCAGCATGGCTGTCTGCTGGGCTCTTATGGCCCTCTGAGTGCAGCTGGCTGGGGAGAAATGAAGCATCTGGGAATGATGCCAAACGTTTGTATGTAGGGCCTCCAGCCCGTGTGCTGCGGGAAAGCTCAGCCTGGCTGAGCACTGCCTCCTGTCCACGCTGACACACCGCAACCTCGGCAGCCCGGCACACAGCCCTGAGCCTACCCAAGCTCACCTGCACATGAGAACGTGTCCCCTCTCTCCAGCCAGGGCCAGGAAGCACGGATGGCTTCAGAGGATTACATGCACTGTCAGGACTGGATCCTTCCCTTTGCTTGCAGAGAGCTGCCAAACACATGAAGAACTGGGAGAGGAGCCCCAAGCCACTCTGGTCTTTGTGGGCAGACCCCTTCCTGTCATGGCCATCCCCCCAAATGCCAAAGGTTTGATCCGAAGACAAACGTGAAGAAGTAACTGCTGAAATAGGAAAGTCCTTATGTAATATATTAGTTATATAATGTACTGTAGATATTATATAACTAATAGAAGTAAACCTGTGCCTTGCTCACTGTGAGGCTCTCGGGGCTGCTCTTGACCACACACATGGACTTGTTGTGTTGCACCACACTTTGTATTGCCCTCCTGAACCCCAGAACAAAATCCTGCCCACAGACATGGGCAGGGGACCCTTGGTCTCTCACAGGCTCCCATGGGCTGCCCACCTGCTTACTGACCCCTCCACCAGCCCTGCCGCAGCAACCTGTCAGCCTGTCTGCCTCCAGCCTGCTCCACAGCCCCCAGGAACTGCAGGCATCTTCTCTTCTGAGCACGCAACCTGACCCAGAGCACAGCAGCCAGGTAAACAAGGCCCAGTGTCAGCCACAGCAGTGAGACACAGAAACAACAGCCCCCAGCAGCAAACCCCTGCTCCAGGTGGGACTGCAGGTATCCAGAGATTATGTGAATGCTAGGGCTCTTGGAAACAGTCACTTGCTTTTGTGGCTTCCATGGAACTGGGACACTTCTCCACTCCATGCATGAGATGCAAAGCGAGTAAGATATGAGTAAAACTAAAGTGCCAAATGTACAAATCACTATGAAAGACACTTTTGCTCTCAAGGGTTCAATATGCCTCCACACCATACCTTCACAAACACACACCACATGCCACAGGGCCATGCCAGGACATGCCTTTTCCTGGCACCCCTTTGCGTGCACCAGTATGTTTTTTTAACAAGCATGATTCAACTGCTGTGTGCTGCAGCCTTCCAGACACAATACAACCACAACAGCTAATAATCAGGGCCTGCTCTAGGAAGGAAGATTCTGACTTAAATCACAGAGACTCTCTCCCACGTGCACACCCAAGCGTGCACTGCAAAGCTATGGCATAGCAACCTCCACCACTGCCGCAGCCATCTGCCACAAGTGTCTGTTGGCAAAAAGGTTTGGAGCAAGCAGGTAGAATATTTGTCAGATAGAAAAACAAGTAACGCATCATAGAAGAGTTTCTGATTAGACTTACAGAGCTGGTGTGTTCTCCTACTCTGCCCTGGTGAGGTCCCACCTGGAATATTACATCCAGTTCTGAGCTCCCCAGTTCAAGAGGGACAGAAATCTACTTGAGAGTCCAACAGAGGGCTACAAGGATGCTGAAGGGACTGGAGCACTGCCTGATGAGGAAAGGCTGAGAGACATGAGGCTACTTAGTCTGGAGAGGAGAAGGCTGAGAGGGGATCTGAGCAATGTCTGTAAATATCTGAGGGCTGGGGGTCAGGAAGGAAGGGACAGGGACAGCCTCTGCTCACCTGTGCCCTGGCATAGGACAAGGGCAGTGGATGGAAACTGCAGCACAGGAAGTTTCACCCCAACATGAGGAAGAACTTCTTGACTGTAAGGGTCCCAGAACCCTGGCACAGGCTGCCCAGAGAGGTTGTGGAGTCTCCTACTCTGGAGCCTTTCCAGCCCTGTCTGGATGTGTTCCTGTGTGACCTGCACTACATTCTCTGGTCCTGCTCTGGCAGGGGAGTTGGACTGGAAGCTCTCCAGAGGTCCCTTCCAAGCCCTAACATCCTGTGAAACTGCGATCTTTCTCAAGAGAAGTTAACAAAAGAATACTCTGGGATTGTCCAAAGAATAATCTGGGCTAGTTGACTGTGCTTATCTTTAATTACTTTCTAAAAGACTTTAAATATCTGATCTCTTTTAGGAAGGATGTTGGGACTAGGTCCCAGAGATCCTTACGTGAACAATCTGCATTTCTACTAAGATAGTTTTATCCTAAATATTATCTCCAAATCTGTGCAATTAAAATAAATTTGGAATAGCTCATTCAGATTCCACTCCCGGCCCCAGGCTTAAGCAAAGCTATTAACATTTTGGCACATTACAGCTCCATTTTCCTGCATTTTAAGATGAAGTTTCCTTCCCTCTGTCGCTGTGGCAGGTCAGGATCTCTAGATAAAGCTCCTAGCAGGTAGCCTGGATGAGGACTTTTTATTTACAACCGTCCTCAACTTTCTCTCGAGCAGTGTTTCCCTGCACAGGAAATCTGTTATGCAGCCCTGACCTGATGTTCCCTGGACTAAATGGCCCTCCACAACCAAAACTTCGGGAACCTCGGATGCAGAGAAAACAATGCAATGTCCAAGATACAAAGTGCTGCCAGATGCACATTCCTGCACCCTCCCTCATAATCTCTCTCAGGCGCAGGGAATGTGGCTGCTGCTGCTGCCTGTAACCCTCCCTGCGCTCAGACGCTCACGCCAGGCTTCGTTTTTCCTTTTGCTGCTGCTATAATTCCTAACCAATGAGCAAACAAAAGGCAAGGGAAGAAGGCTTTCCCACAGCTTGACGAGGCCAAGCAAGCCTGTTGAACCCCGGCCAGGGCCCCTCATGGAGCCATGGCTTACGCCAGCCCCTGCCTGCTCATCGCCAGACAGGCAGCCACCGCTGGAGCAGGAGTGGGAGCTGGGCTGGGAGCAGGGCTGGTGTGATGGCAAGCACCAGGCGGTGTGCCCATTCCTGCTGGGGACACAAGGTGGCAAAGGGATGGCTGGGAGCTCTAGGACTCTGTTACAGTGCATAACCCCTGCAGCTGGGTCCCAGGTCTCCTGTCAGGCTCAGTGGGTGCGTCCCTGCTGACGAGTGCTTGCTGAACTTGAAGCTTTTTTTCAGTGGCCCTTGCTCTAAAAATGCAATGCAGAGGACTACCTTTGTACCCCAATGGAGGACTGACACATCACTATGGAAAACCAGCCTTCTCAGGCTTGACAATGCTGGTGGTATCACAGTATCACAGTATCACCAAGGTTGGAAGAGACCTCACAGATCATCAAGTCCAAGCCGTTACCATAGAGCTCAAGGCTAGATCATGGCACCAAGTGCCACGTCCAATCCTGCCTTGAACAGCTCCAGGGACGGCGACTCCACCACCTCCCTGGGCAGCCCATTCCAGTAGCCTGGTTGCTCAGACAGGACATACTGAGCATGACCACATGCATCTCTGCCTGGCTGCCTTGATCCTCTCCCACAGGAAGGTCTGGACAACACCGGCAGTTGCTTGCTGACACCACAGTATTCTGTATTTGTTTACAAGCCTCTTCCCATTACAGGAATGGAAAAAAGTGCAAATGCAACATACAGGTAATGCAGCACCACCAGCTGCTTCTGAAGTCCCACGGCAGGCAGAGCAGCAGAGGAGCTCTATTGCTATGCCAGAGCCATGTGCTCTCCTGTCCCTTCTGCAGCTTCTGCTGCTCCCAGGAAGAACTGAGCTGGTTCACATCAACCCTGGCAGCACAAAGTGCTCTCTGTAGCTACTGTTCCCTCTCTGGTACTCCTGCACAGAGGCTCCACTCCTCTTTCTGGCCTTGGACAGCATTCGCAGAGGACATTGGTGTCTCTCTCCCACACACCACCTACCTAGGCCTGCAAGTGAGCAGTCATTTCAACAGACCACTCCTTGGTAACAGGGATGCCTCATCATACCACTGCTGACATGAAAGAGTCTGTTCATGTTTGCTTTCTAATTAGTAGCATACCTTTGAGCATCTGAAAAACATGAGTTTCATGTCCTCAGAGCTAATGCTCCTGGCCCTCTGCATGCTAAGGGGAACTCGAATCTCATTTGCCCAGTTCATCTCTTTTTAATGAAACTCCACCACACAAACATTTCATCTCAGAAGGAGAATATCCAGGTCACCACATCTGTGCATGTAGCCCTGGGATGGCACATATACAAGAACAACAATTAAACCAGCACACTGGAGATGGTGGAAAGGACTGCAGAGACAAAGGCAGACCTCAGTAGATGTGCCAGCAGCTAGCACAGGCAGGCAGGTCCAAGACAGGGATCCTCATCAGCTGCAGCCAGGACAGAGGCATGCAGCAAAGTGGAGCCGGCAGGAACGCTCACAGGAAATATCAAGTTGATATTCGCCTTGGAACAAATGCAAGTAGAGGAAAACAGCCCAAAAAAAGGCAGCCAGCGGGAGAGAAATCCCTGGAAACAGTTATTGATGAATTTGAATTCGCCCCTCGCAGTAACTGAGCACCCTCAGAAGAACAGAGTGTGTCACTGAATCACTGCCCCCTGTGCTCTTTCCCCACTCCTCTGGCCCAGTGACGCTGCTTTAGAGGAAATCCTCCCTGCCCATTTTAAGCCTGCCAGATTTCCCTCCCAGCCCCTCCATTCTCCTCTGGGCTTTCCCAGATTTCAAGTTTCCAATTGCATGTCTGTGAGGATGCATTTTTGCTTCACCTCTAATCTGTCTAAGCAGCAAAATAGAGGGAGGAAGCTCTTAGAAGCAAGGCCAATGTTAAAGCATGGTTATGCCAAGCCAGCCATCACTTTGGGGATTTGTGCAGGAAATGCAGAACTTGTGCTAGGAGGCAGTGGTTGCTCCTGGCAGGACTTCCCTGGGTCCTAACAGCAGGCCAGGTAATATACACTGCAGTGCTGACACACCACCAAAGGTCCCCTTGCTTTCCCCTTCCCAGCTCTTCTGTTGGAGAACTGCCAGTCAATGTTGTGCACCACTGGTGAAGTCTATGGCCATGCTCTTACCCTTTGATATGGAGTGAGACACAGTAGTACAGAATTCAGTGCTGAACTCATCCCCAAATATCTTATTTCCATGCAATTCACAACCTCTGCTGTTCCAAGAGAAGTAAGCTTCAGCCTAAGTGTGCTGCCTACAGAATGAGCAAGCACAGCAGCTGCTTATTGCCACAACAACCAAGTTTAAATGGAATTTTGGCTTTGAGTTACCGTAGCTATACGAAGGGAGCCAGAGGCACCAAGCCTCTATGACTTAATGCCCACTACAGATAAAGCTTATTGCAGAGCTGGGAACTGAATGTGCCTCTTGGGAGGAAAGCTGACCCCTTCATCCCTGGGACTACCCTGCAATGAGGATGCATTTCCAGCGTGTGACCTGCTCAAGATTCATCACCAAGCCATGTCTCTCAGAGCAGGTACAGAAACTCTATCTGCTTGGCTGTTCTACATCCAATAAGTTAATCTTGTTTACGAAATAAAGCATTTCAATATACATCTTCCTCCTGCCTCCAGAGGATACAATTACCTCTTACTGCAGCAGTGAATTGTAATAATTATAATATGGAAACATCAGAAGCCACTGGGCCTGGGAACCCTTTGAGCCTGCCACTATGCATGTAAGGAAAGAAACCTTTTCTATTGATTTGAAGTGAAAAATAAGCTGCCAGTTACTCTTAGGACAAATACAGAAGTGTAGGCAGGCACAGAAGTAGATAAAATCAGCAGAGAAGCATTAACAGCAACAGGAAATGTTCTACAAATGCAGCAGTATTAAGGGGAAGACCAAGCAGGGGAGGCAGTTGCAGCTCAGCAGATAAGAGGAGCTACCCATGGCTCAGTATCTTCAACAAAGAGTCATCTGTTAATAAAGAAGTGATCCATGACCAAGTGGCTGCCACACTCAGACTAGGAACAAAGGATTCGGATTTTGGCCTGCAGTAGGGAAGAAGTAAGTCGAAGGACACTGAGACTGAGAGATTCATCCTCAGACTTCTAAAGAACTGGCTCAGAAATCTCAGAGCAATTGCCAGACACCTCTGAGCAGTCGTGGAAAGGAAGGGAGGGCAACACATGCTCTGTGCATGACTGGAGACATAGGAAAAGAAGGAAATGCTGTGTCCAGTTTTGGGCTCTGCAGTTCAGGAGAGACAGGGACCTACTGGAAAGAGTCCAGTGAAGAGCCACAGGGATGACGGGGAGACTTGTATCTTCCCTATGGAGAAAGACTGAGAGCCCAGGGCTGTTTAGTCTAGAGAAAAGAAGGCTGAGAGGAGATCTGATCAATGTATACAGATATCTGAGCAGTGGGTGCCAAGTGGCTGAGGCCAAACTCTTTTCAGTGGTCATTAGCAATAAGGCAAGGAGCAACAGCTACAAACTGGAACAGAAAAGGTTTCAGCTCAACATGAGGAGAAACTTCTCCATTCTTTATGGTGAGGGTGAGAGCCCTGGAACAGGCTGCCCAGAGAGGTTGTGGAGTCTCCTTCTCTGAAGACTTTCCAAACCCACCTGGATGCATTCCTGTGTGAATTACCCTAGGGGCTTCTGCCTTGGAAAGGGGGTTGGACTTGATGATCTCTGGAGGTCCCTTCCAACCTCTAAGGTTCTGTGATTCTGTGATTCCGTGAAATGGAGTTGTGGAACAGACACTTGAACTCCAGTTCCTAGAAAAATAAATCAACAAAATATTTAGACCCTGAGCAGACAACAAGGATATAATGAAAAGCCTACAGCATTTTGTCACAGATAGATCTGTTGAACCAATCTGATCATCTGTGTGTGACTGAACACTAGCCCCAGGGTGGGAGTGAGGCCATAGAAGTGTCAGCAGTGGTACACTCTCCTGGAGAGACAAACATCTTCCTGGGAAGGAAAACAAGAGAGCAGCCTGAGAGACATGGACCAGGTAAGACCTCAGGTGCAGCTGTGGTCAAATTCTGAGGTTCACTATTTAAGATATGAACAAGCTGGATGGTCCAGAAGAGAGTAAAAAACAGATATATAAGAAAAAATAACCTGGAAACAAACAAATAAAAAAAAAATGCAGAGCAGGAATGAGGGGAGTGTCTCAGAAACATCATGAAGCTGCTGAAGAAAAGGACAGTTTGCAAAGGCCTGTGCTGACAGGATGAGGGCAATAGCATCAAGCTAGAGCAGAGCAGATTTAGATGTTGGATGTTAGATGTTTAGATTTTGGATGTTAGGAACAAGTTCTGCACCATGAGAGTGCTGGAACACTAGAACAGGTTGTCCAGGGATGTGGCTGAATCCCCATTCCTGCAGATATTCACGGTGAGGCTTGACAAGGCTGTGAGCAACCTGACCTAGCTGAGGATGTCCCTGCTGACCGCAGAGGCGGATGGACCTCATGAGCTTTGGAGGTCCCTTCCAACCCAACCCATTCTATGATTCTATGATTTTCCCATCCATGATAAGTGGGATAAAAAATGGGTTTAAACTGCAGGAAGGAATGTTGGGAATTGAGGTGATATAGAAGTCATGGCAGCTTGGACTTCCTTAAGAAAAGAGCAGATGAAGAAGAAATTATGTAGGAATTATTGAGCCTTTCAGGGAGCAGAGGAGTGAGCCTACAACTGTAGTATGAGATCCATGGATGTAACGTGGGTAGTTGTTGTCAAAGATCACACTATGCCAACACTCCCTGAGGTGGCTTGGAATAGATGAGCTTGATATGAAAATGGAAATGTTATTTAAAGTATGATATCATGCATTAAAAAGAAAACAAACCCTAATGTGAGAAAATGCTATTTAGAGAAGGTCAACACTTGAAGCTGAAAGAACTGGGGTGGGGCCCTTGTAGTGTTACTGCTGGCACCCACAATGCAATCTTCAATAATATTATCACAAAGAATTTTCTTCCAAAGGCCTCTGCTGCTGGACTTCTGTCATTAGTGGAAACCTTGCTTAAATCTGCTTCATCTCAGTCCTCTGGGGGGAATTTCTTCAGAGAGTAAGGGACTCAGCTCTCAGCACCATGGCTATGGTTGGATTCTGTGGTCTCTTCCAATCAAAACGATTTTATGAGTCTATGAGCAATGGTTTGGAGTGGCAGCAGTTGGGAATAAGGCCCTGTCAACCATTGCTTTGACTCTCCTTGATCCTGATATATAAGATCAAATAGAAGCCATTCAACTACTATTAACCAAACCCTGCAGACACGGGGAGGTGGTGGAGTCCCCATCCCTGGAGGTGTTTAAAAGGAGGCTGGATGAGGCACTTGGTGCCATGGTTTAGTTAATTAGAAGGTGTTAGGTGATAGGTTGGACTCTATGAGCTCAGAGGTCTTTCCCAACCTAGTTAATTCTGTGATTCTGTGACACACAAACGAGGCTGTTTTCAAAAGGGTGTGGAAGGCCTCAGCTGAGTTCTGGTCATTGCTCACTTTTCTGAGCATTCAGACAATTCTCCATCCATACAATGAAGGCAGGCTACGAGAGCCTGGCGAAGAGAGGGCTTTGAGGAGACCTTGAAGTGGCCTTCCAGTATCTGAAGGGGGCTACAGGAGGGCTGGAGAGTGACTGTTTGCAAGGTCTTGTAATGACAGAATGAGGAGGAAAGGGTTTAAACTGGCAGAGGAGAGATTTAAACTGGATGTTAAGAATAAGTTCTTTGCAGTGAGGGTGATGAAACACTGGCACAGGTTACCCAGGGAGGTTGTGGATCACAGAATGAGATCATGTTCTGTGATCCACAACCTCCCTGGAGGTGTTCAAGGCCAAGTTGGATGAGGCCTTAAGTGACCTGTTCTAGTGGGAGGTGCCCCTGCCTATGGCGGGGGCTTGGAACTGGCTGAGCTTTGAGGTCCCTTCTAACCTAAACCATTCTGTGATTCTATGACAAATCCAAGAGGACATTTCCAACCTGTTCTGAAACACAAAGCCAAAGAAGCCTTCACAAATGTCAGTAAGGACTAATGTGCTTGAATGACAAACACACAAGGTCACTGCTTTTGAAAAGACCTGGTAAAAATCAGCTGGAAGTTGACAGGATGGCAGACCCAAGCCTGTGCTGTATTCTCAGAGGCTTCTGCAGAGCAGTGACCTTGGACTCCCATTAAGTACATTGGGCTGAGTGGTCCCTGCCAAAGCCCCCAGGCACTGCAGCACACACATGCTTGCAACATCTGAGGGTTTGTGTGAGAGGCTGAAATACGGAGCTGCCTAGCCCACCCCAGCCCAGTAGCCCAGCCAAGGTGCCACCCTGCACCCTGTACCCTTGCACCACCTTCCTCGGTATGTGGCACTGCCTCCAGTCTCATGTATCATTGCCTGGACATCATCACCTCAAAAGGGCACAAAGAAATAATTCCCAGGCATGAATCACTGTGAACTTTTGCATGTGAACCACAGCAGTATTTGCAGCAGAGATATTCTGAAGCCTGGAGCTGCAAAGAAACCTAAACCGAAGCAAAGCAGGGAAGTTCTGATGAGTGTGCCAATTATATCCCACTAATTCAGATTTTTAGAGATTTTTAAGGCCATGGGATTTTTAATCCATGTGTTCTGGTGAAAAAGGTAGAATTCTATTTTCAAGCTAGACTTGATGTAAAAATAAACAGTCAGAAGTTTCCTAGTAACAATCTGCTACCCTTTGGAAAGCATTAAAAACAGAGAAGCATTGCAGCACAAGTTTTGGTACAGCTAATCTAGGAGTCATGGAAACAGCCTCTTGAAAGTATCCCAAACCCACACTTTAAAGAGGTACCCTCTGTCAGGAGCTTGCCCTGCCCAGGGTTCTTCACTGGCTGCACCACTTCCCTCCTGAAAAGTGCAACTTCTCTCCATGACATCTGTGGGGGCTGCACCCAAGATGCCTATATACTGGGCTCAGAGCAGAAGAGGCAGGGAAAGAAAGCATCTAGTTCTAGGAAAGTATTTTAATGTTCAAGTCTAAGATCCATTTTCTGGCTTGTAAAACACATATCTGCACTCTCCTGCTGCAACAGTCCCATTTGTGGAGGGTGGAATGTAGAACATCAGTACAGCCTTGCCCTTGCAGGCAGGTGCCACCTTCTCCTGGACACCCAGCACCAGCCTTGGCCTGGTGCCTCAAAAGCAGAAGAACACGGAACAGATCTGAATTCCAATTGCAGATTGATAACAACACCCCCAGGTTCCTGCCTTCAGAGTTATCAATAGGAAGAACAGTTGGGTAAGGCATGACAGCTACATCTCAGTGTGGCTCCTCCTGGAGCCTGCCACACAGTCTGTTTTGAGTACACCCACAGGCAGAGCTGCTCAATGGTCCTGCCTCCATTCAGCACTGCAGACTTCACCTGACCAACCATGGGTACCCACAGCTGAGCCACCCAGGATGGTGCTCTCTGATCACACAGACGACCCAGTTCCCTCAGCCTGCGCCTCTGAAAAACCTTCAGGAGACTCTGACCTCAGAAGTAACTCTTCTCAGCTGGCCTCAAAGGCATCTGAGTGTTTCGTCTCTCTCTAAAGTAAAGATGAATTTGTTCTTCACTGTCTTCGTATTGGACTGAGAAGTTACTTCTCCGTCACTGCTCACCTGCCCACATTGAACCATGACAGGCTGAGAGAGTTGGGACAGTTCAGTCTGGAGAAGAGAAGTCTCTGAGAAGACCTTATTGTGGCCTTCCAGTATCTGAAGGAGGCCTACAGGAAAGCTGTGAGCTGTGAGTGTCAGGTAATGACTGGGGGGAATGGAGCAAAATTAGAAGTTGGTAGATTCAGATTGGATGTTAGGAAGATGTTCTTCACCATGAGGGTGGTGTGACCCTGAAACAGGTTACCCAGGGAGGTGGTGGAAGCCTGGGCAACATGATCTACTCTGAGGTGTCCCTGTCCATGGCAGAAGGGTGGGAACTAGATGATCCTTGAGGTCCCTTCCAGCCCTGACAATTCTATGATTCTACTGCTGAAGAAACAATCCTTGAAGTTTAGGGGAAACCTGACATCCTCCTGGGCATGCCATGCTTGCTGTCCCTCCCACTGACTGCCCATAAGCAGCCTCTTCAGGGGCAAGAGGACAGTCACTGCAGAGCCTGGCAGCTAACACACTCCCCAAGGAATGGAGAAACGCACACCTGAATATCAAGTAAGAGGAAATTCAAGCCCTTGTGCTGCAGGAGGTTGGTGGTTAACAGCCTCTGCTCCCCACATCTTTTAAGGAGTCAGTGGACATCACATACAACCCCCAGCAGAGCCACCCACCAGGCACCACAGTCAGGAGCAGACCTTGCTCACACCAACTCCAGGACTTGGCCCTTGCCACCAGTGAGCTTTGGGCAGCTCCTGCTAAGCATAACTCAACAGCAGTTCCCTTCGAAGAAACAAGTGTCTGTCCAAAAGGGCTGGATGCCTCCCTGAGATGGTGGAGATGACCTGCTTCAACACCTACACGCTAGTGACCAGCTGGAGGTCTGGCCCTGGTACCACTTGTAACACCTTGAGATCTCTGTGCTTCCACCCAGCCACAGCAGCTCCAGAGAGGCAAGGGACACGTTCAGCATCCCTGAAGATCACAATCGCAGGGTAAATAAACCACGGGGGGAGGCACTGAGCTGCCTCACAGCAGGGATCTGCTCCCATCCCCACTCTTGACATTGTCTCTGAAGGGCTCTAGTACTTGGTGGCCCTGTGAGCTCAGCCAGCAAAGAAGCCAGCCCAGCAAAACAACAAGGATCCTGCTGCTCAGAACTGGACCAGTTTGCAGATGGAGGTTCAGCAGGGTCATCATGGGACTGCTGCTGAATGCAGATGGGATTAAAGAGGCAGGGGAGGATTGAAAGGGAGGCCAGACCAGGTCATCTCTCCACCCTCACCATAGGTCTTCACCTGTCATAGCCTAAAACATCTTTCATGTTGCCTTAGATGTTGCTGTGCCTGTTGCTGAACTGGTGCTGAAATCAAAAGCAAATCCCATACCACAGAAATTAATGCCGAGATTCATTCGCTCAAGGGGCTGACAAGGGCTGGAAACAGTTCCTGAGCTGCTCCTCACCAGCTCTCAGGGCACACACCCTGACCCAAGGTGACATCTGGGCTCAGGCACAGTCTTGTCCCCAGAAGGCAGAGGAAGACAGGAGGGGGCTCAGCACTGATCAGTGCTAATGCAGGGACAAACTGCTGTTTGTGTTATTTCTGATTCTAGAGCCACAAAAAAGCCATTCCCAGAGATCCACAGCTTCTCCAGCACCACCCACTCCACTCAGTGCAGCCAACTTCATTCATTCTGTTACAAAATCACCACATTTCAGCTGCAAGTGCAGGGTCCAAGAGATGCTGTTTTGCAGACCCAGTGCAGGGCATTGGGCTGGTCCCTCTGCTCAGCACCAGTACCTTCTGCTCAACACCAGCTCCCCCAGTTCTGCTGAAATGATGATAGAATAAGAACAAACCTGTTCATAGTTAGCTCAGAGGAAGGGATAAGACCCATTGGCTGTTGAGACTCTGAGCCTAATGCGAAGTCCACTGAGGTCAAGTGAAAGGAGAATGGTGAAGAAGAGTCCCTTCCAAGAAGAGCAGGCCAGCCCAGCCCAGTTCTCCATGCAACCTAGCAGCAGGCAGCCCAGCAGTCTGCCAGCCCAGGAGTGCCAAGATGTGGCCAGCTTCCTGTGTGACATCTGTGCAAAGGATTTTGTGAGGTGATTTTTGTGTCTGAAATGATCTGCACTTGGTTGCCTCTCAGCCCAGAACGTACAGGTGGAGCAGCTCTTGGCCTGGACATGCAGCCTCCTCGGGAAAGGGAACACTGGCTCACAGTCACAAGGGAGGTGACAGTCCCTGTACACCCCAGATCAGACTGGAGGGGTCCTCCCTTGGGTGCACACAATGAGTAGTGCCAACCTATAAGGCTGCTGTATAAAGAACTTGGTGGGCATCACTGAGTGGAGCTCTGTGATCAGCTTCTCCAACCCAATCCAGTAAAACATGCAGCTGGAGTTGTAGCATTCAGCTCTCTGCTTCACAGAGAGGGCATCAGCCCTCAGTCTCTTTCTTTTTTCATATGCTGCTTGGGACTGGTGGTCTTTATCTGGGAGTTACCTGTCCTTGGAGCTCCAGTGTGGCCAGAAGATTCCCTGTGGTGCTGCTGCAGCAGCAGGGGATCATTAAGCAGAACTGTGCTGGAAGATGCCCTACATGCTGCAGTGATGGGACAGGCAGCATCCTGCTTGGTGCACACTGGACAGCACAAAGCACCAGCCTCAGTGACCACACTGTGCTGGGAAGTGCACCAGCTCTCCTCCTCACCACCTCCTGCACAGTCAGCAAGATGCACATCATAAGAATTTGCCTTGGCCCCATCCCTGCACTCAGCTGGAGCCCACCATCACGTCTCTGGCCAGCACGGAGGGAAGGCTTTGTCTCCCACCAAAGATCCATATTCAGACTTGGTAAATTGTGCTCCTCAAGAGCAGAGGAGGGGGCAGGAGTGGGGGAGTCCAGCAAGACCTGGCGCAATGCAGCTGAGACAGGAGCTGAGCACCGGGGCTCACTGACACAGTTCCGTTTCAACTTTACCTTCCAGAAGGGACTCATGGATAACTTCAACATCATTTCTTTTTGGAAATACCTGAAGTTCCACATCCCATAACAGACTGAGGCTCAATGCCATGCTTCATTTGGTGCCAGTTATCACTGTGCTAATCAGCAGTTCACATCTCAATGAGACAAGTCACAGGCTCTCCTCTAGATCTTGCTATTGAGAGTGATTACTTGGCCTTGGGTAATGAATTAGTCGTATTATGTAGCAGCTGGCACAAGAGAAGCAAATCTGCTGCTCAGGCAGCTCATTCCATGGGCAGGGCTGGAACTGCTCAGCCATGTGCTACACACACAGCCCTCAGCAGGATTTTTTAACTGAAAGCTGCAGACAATACACACTTCTCTGGGACTGCAAAGCACACAACACCCAGCAGCCCAGTGTCTGCTCATTCATTTCGGAGCTCAGCACTTGCCCACTCCTTGGAAATGTAATTCCTTTTCTGTGCAATTCCTGCAGGCAATTTGCCATACCAGTACTGAATCCAGACTGCAGGAATTCTTCATTCTCTGTCACCCCTTGCAAGCTCAGGA
The DNA here is from genome assembly GCA_013400475.1 of Tricholaema leucomelas. Lineage (NCBI taxonomy): Eukaryota > Metazoa > Chordata > Aves > Piciformes > Lybiidae > Tricholaema lacrymosa > Tricholaema leucomelas. Next base: position 93,666 of record WAAF01019139.1, on the reverse strand, counting down.
TCATGGGATCGCAGGATGTTAGAGGTTGGAAGGACCTTTGCAGATCTTCCAGTCCAATTCCGCTCCCAGAGCAGGATCATAAAATCTAGCTCAGGGCACACAAGAACACATGCAGACAGGCCTTGAAAGTCTTCAAAGGAGACTCCACAACCTCTCTGGGCAGCCTGTGTCAGTGCTCTGGGACCCTTATAGTCAAGAAGTTCTTCTTTGTGCTGACGTGGAACTTCCTGTGCTGTAGTTTCCATTCATTGCCTCTTGTCCTATCCCAGGGTACAAGTGAGTAGAGGCTGTCCGTGTCCTTTCCTTCCTGACCCCCAGCTCTCAGCTATTTATAGACCTTTAGTAGATCCAAATCTTTTTTCTCCTCCAAACTCCTCCATACATCTCTGCTACCAAAACCTTGCCAGCTCTTGATGCTGCCTCATCCTCACTTCTGCAGGAGTTGAACCTGCTCTTGTCACACACCAGCCTGTCATGGTAGGTCCAGCTTTGTGGTATGTGGCTTAAGGAGGAGCAGCAGGCACACAGCAATGTGGGCTTTGGTTCAGGAAACATGACTAAAGTGCTAAATAAGTGAATTAGACAGGATTAGGAAGACAAAGCAGATCCTGCCAGCCATTTTGAAAGAACATTCTGAAAGTGCTTCTAGACTAGCATAGGGAAAAATAACCCAGAGTGCCAGAATACACTCAACAGCAGTGTTACAGCCACGATGGTGGCATCAGTGTGTGTGTGTCAGGGACTCCTGGGAGTGCTGACATCGTGGAGTACTACAGTACAACATCCAGTTCTGGAGCCCCTATTACAACAGGGATGTGGAGATGCTGGAGTGTGTCCAGAGAAGGGCCATGAGGATGTTCAGTCTGGGGCTGAGTTGGGGCTGTTCAGTCTGCAGAAGAGGAGGCTCCCAGGTGACATTCTTGTGGCCTTCCAGTATCTGAAGGGGGCTACAAAAGAGCTGGGGAGGGACTTTTTAGTATATCAGGTAGTGACAGGACTAGGGGGAATGGAGCAAAGCTGGAGGTGGGGAGATTCAGATTGGATGTGAGGAGGAAGTTGTTCAGCATGAGAGTGGTGAGAGCCTGGAAGGGGTTGCCCAGGGAGGTGGTTGAGGCCCCATCCCTGGAGCTGTTTAAGGCCAGGCTGGATTGGGCTCCGGCCAGCCTGATCTAGGGTAGGGTGTCCCTGCCCATGGCAGGGGGGTTGAAACTAGATGATCCTTGTGGTCCCTTCCAACCCTGACCGATTCTGTGATTCTATGATCTTCTGTTAGATCAGCCAGCACCAGCAGTTTCTGAAACATAAACTCCTTTCTGTGAAGACTTTCAGAAGAAAAGCAGCAGTCAAGGAGTGAAAAAAAACACCGTGCAAAGAAAAAAATCAATCAGGCAGAGAGCAAGAAGGAACAAAGAGTTAGTCTGCCTCAAGTCAAAAGTCAACCGCAACCACAACTCAGGCAGCTCAAGAAAAGGAGAGCAGCAAGTGCGTTCTAAATATGGTCAAGTTAAAAGTCATCTCTCATGTGAGGCACAAGCCTGAAGAGTGTCAGAAGATGCTGCAGTGAGCTGGTGACATGGAGCAAACAAATGGCACCTGTGGTAATGCAAACCATTACATGTGGAGGTAATAACTGCAATCCTGCAGCCACCTTTTGTGTTCCAAACAATGTCCATCAGCTCAGACATCCTTGCTCCTTTTCTGTCTTCCACAAAAGCTGGGCCTTTGGCAGCTCAGGCAACTCTCAGGAGAGGGGAGATGCTTCATCTGACCCCCTTCCATGCTCCCCACTCAACTGCTGTATTTTCCCTCAAATCTCAGGGCTGCTTGACCATACGTCAATGGGTGTGAGATGGCTAATTGAGGCCATGAGCAATGCTGAAGGGTCATAAAGTGTCCTGCAGGTTCAGTAAGAGATCAGGGTTAACTCTGAGCTCACAGATCTGCCTCTGAACATTAAGGAAGATTTCATAGGGTTTTCAAGTAAAAGACATGGGCAAACACAGGAAAATTAAATGAGGATTTTAATTATCTTGTGATGTGCCTCAGCTCCTTCCTTACTCTCACACCTTTCTCCCTTTTATCCATTCCTGGACTTGCTGAGTGTCAAAGAGCATTTCAAAGGCTATGACTGACAACATATCCAGCCCTGAGCCAGCTCCTGCTTCCTCTCTCTGTCACATGTGAAAGCCTTGCAGCACTGCCCCTGCCCTGACTGCCCTAGCATCAGAGAATCACAGAATGCTACAGGCTGGAAGGGACCCTCTGGAGATCATTGAGTCCAACTCCCCTGCTGGAGCTGTGTGACAGTAGGTCACACAGGAACACATCCAGATAGGCATTGAAAGTCTCCAGAGAAGAAGATTCCACAATTTCTGCTCCCAGGCTCCAGCACCGTCACACCAAAGAAGTACTTCCTCATGTTGAGGTGGAACTTCCTGGGTTCCAGTTTGTGTCCACTGCTGCTTGTCCTGTCACTGTGCACCACTTAAAAGAGCCTGGACTCTACTTCAGCTATCCATAACCACCAATAAGATCTTCTCTCAGTCTCCCCTTCTGCATGCTAAACACAGTCCCAGGTGAGACAGAAGCATTTGGGGTCTTCACAAGACTTTTATGTTTAATTACTTTTTGCTGAGCATTATTTTTCCTCCAAGGAAGACCAATTGAGAGAGTAGAAGAGAAGCACAGAACTCATCAAGAGGGATGAAACAGTTAACGTTGAAATTGTTTTGTTCCTAGCACACATCCTGGAGCTGCAAAGAGGTGCTGAGGGCTATCACAAGCTGCCACAGAGCTGGGGAAGCCCTGGGATATCTGTGCAGTAAACAAACTTGGTACTTAGGCCAACACTGGAAGACCACAGTGCTTCTGCAGCCAGCATCAGAGGGAGAATATCTGTGGCTCAAGAACAGCCTGCACAGGACTCATGGATGCTGGAAGAGGTGCCAGACGTTTCTCAAACGATGCCACAGATTTCCAGCCTTTGGGTCTGCACTTAGAATCACAGAATCATCCGATCGTCAGGGCCGGAAGGGTCCTCAAGGATCGTCCAGCTCCAACTCCTCTGCCGTGGGCAGGGACACCTCACACTAGGTCAGGCTGCTCCGAGCTCCATCCAGCCTGGCCTAGATAACTTCCGCTTGTCTAGGAGTTCAAAGATCAGTGACCAAAGTCACTTGTCAGGCAGCATAAATTCACTCCAAAGTGGCCCTTACCAATCACTGAGTCCTGTGGAGACTGCTCACCAATGCTGAAAAGGATCTATTTGAAGAGACCCTGGCCTGTTCCACTGCTAGATATGCTGCTCTACCAAAAGCAGAATGGCAGCTCCTGAGCAACTCAAAGCATGCTCCTGGAATGTGCCAGTGAAGGAGCCAGCCGCAAACAGGAGGCTAATGCAAAAGCCAATTTGCCAGGCTCATGTGGAAAAAGGGATTAGTAGCACCAGCAGAAAACCATTCTCTGATGTTACAGCCACCTGTAAAAGGTGAGCTTGCCAGGACAGTGTGTACACAGAAAGCAGCACTGCAGCCAGGGGACACAGCCAGTCTCCAGCCCATGGAGTCAGCCTGTTTCCCACCTCAAGCATAAGTGTCCTCCTGCTGGCATGGCAGACATGCCAGGGGCTCTGGCTAGCACTGCCCTCCCTGCATGGGCTCAGCCAATCTGCTGAGCTGATCATCCAGGCTTCCTGTCACATTCCAGCCCTTTACACGAGGTCCTCTTAATAGGTAATGTTTGACAGAGTAGTGTGACATAAAAAATTCCAATTACCCTACAGCATACTTCAAGCCAAAGACTTGTTGGAGAACTCTCTTCTTGACTAGAGTGGCTGAACAAACTGCTGCCTTCGGTTGCACACTTACAGAATCACAGAGTGGCACACTGGTGGTGGGGAGGGCTCTGCAGTAGATCAGGTTCCAGAGTAGGTTCACCTAGGGCAGGCTGTACAGGAGGGCATCCAGGTGGGCTTTGAATGACTTCATCACCTCGCTGGGCAGCCTGTTCCAATGCTCTGCCACCCTCAAAGTAAGGACGTTTTCTCCTCATGCTTAGGTTGAACTCCCTATGTTCAGCTTTGTACCTATTACCCCTTGTCCTGTCGCTGGCACCAGTGAGAAAAGGCTGGCCCCATCCTCCTGACACCCACCCTTGAAGTATTTGTAAGCACTGATGCCATCTCCCTTCACTCTTCTCAGATTTCCCCAAGCCCTCCTTCCCTGTCTGCAGGTGTGGAGCCACGCAGGATTACTGCACCTGTGCACAGCAGAAAGCAGCTACTACAGCATGGCCCAAGCCTTTGGAAGGCTCCCATCAAACCCTCCATGCACTGGCAGCAAGGGAGGCACATCCCTGAGCCTGGGCTCTGGAGAAGCTGCACAGAACAGGTGCTTCCTGGAAGCATCAAAAAGAAATATCTGGGTGTCATGTCAGACAGCCCAAAACACACACTAGTGCTGCTGCTGCCATGCTGCCTGTGCCCTGCCTGTGGCAAGAACAGGATCACAGAATAACAGAATCACAGAATGTGAAAGGACCTCCAAAGCTCATCCAGTCCAACCCCGCTGCCAGAGCAGGATCACCTACAGCAGATCACACAGGAACACGTTTTTTGTGTTTTGAATATCTCCAGAGAAGGAGACTCCACAACTCCCCTAGGCAGCCTGTTCCAGTGCTCTGTCACCCTCACAGGGAAAAAAGTCCTCCTCGTGTTTCCATGAAACTTCCTATGCCTCAACTTCTACCCATTGCCCCTCATCCTGCCATTAAACAAATGCTCCCAATGTAACAAATGCCACCCTTGCTGCCCTGAGTTGAAGCCTGGCAGGAGCAAAAACAACCCCAACAGTCCAAAGACAGAGACTACATGCAACAGCATGTACTTGCTTCTGCTCCTCTGTGACTTGCCCAGAAGAATATCTTGTCTTTGGGGCTGCACTTGGTGTCAGCAGTCAGGGAAACACTGAAAACCAAGTGCTGAGCACACACTTAACTCTCTGGTAATGCAGAACCAGTGTGCACAACTGCTAATGTGCTCCGTGGGGCAAAAGTGACCATGGGAGGTAAGGAATCCCAGGAGTTTGCTCTGATTATTTAAATGACAAGTTAATTCCACCAGGTCATTCGTTATCCCAGGGAAAAATTAAGCAGAGGAAATCAAACCCCTCCAACACTGCCAGAATCTTCTGGTCTTGGTTTCAGAGCTACATTTTCTATCTTGAACATCACAATAAAGCCTTTTTTTAGAACACACTGAATACCTGGCATCTCCTCATCATTCCTACCCTGTGCTTTTTACACTGCGTTCAGCACAAAGTACCATGTGCTGCAGCCAGTGCCTGTGGCTTGCTGTGCCACACTTGAGGCCGAGGGTGCATTTTGTGCCCAAGTTGAGAAGTGAGACTACTTCAGAGTACCCCATGACTACCACTGCAGGAATCACTCTGATTGTTGTCCATGGGATGCACGCTCCATTCAGAGCCCAGAAGAGAGGGGAACTGAGAGATCTTCAGGTGAGCCTTTAACTGATCTGCACTTTTAATCTCGGCTGTGTGTCCGCCTTTGATGCACAAGTGCGGGGTGGCTCATTTAATCCTTAACATCTACAAGGCTGACATCTCCTGGGAGACCATTTTTAGAGTCTCCTTATCATCCCTGAGCAGAACCAGGACTTTCCAGATAAAACCTCCAGTTTTCATCTTGTAGCTAAGGATAATGAAGAGCACCTTACAGAGCTCTGTCCTGTGAAATTTCTGCAAGGCCACATGCTACTGGTCAGATCGATGGATAAGGCTAATTGTATGAAGTTCATAAGGCCAAGTGCCAGGTTCTCCACCTGGTCACAACAGCCCCACAGCAAGCTACAGATTTGGAGATGTATGGTTGGAAAGCTGCGACTTGGCACCTGGGGGTATTGGCTGACAGTTGACTGAACATGAGCCAGCAGTGCCCAGGTGGACAAGAAGGACAATGGAATCCTGGCTTGGGTTAGAAACACTGTGGGGACAGGGGGTGATCATTCCCCTGTGTTCAGCACTCAAGTGCTGCGTTCAGCTCTGGGCCCCTCACTGCAAGAAGGACATCGAGGGGCTGGAGCATGTCCAGAGGCTGGAGAAGAGCCTGGGCTATGAGCAGGGGCTGAGGGAGTTGGGGGTTTTCAGGCTGAAGAAGAGGAAGCTGAGCACAGACCTCATTGCTCTCTGTAGCTCCCTGCAGGGAGGGTGGAGTGAGGAGCAGCTTCTGCTCCTTGGTGGCAAGGGACAGAACTTGCTCAGCCAAGTAGCTTAACTGCTAAGCTTGTGGCATCAGCAGCTGAAAAACCTACAGGTTTCCTGAGCACACTCCCTAGTGCCTTAAAAACCACAGAAGGGATCAGCACCCACAGCCTTAACACACTGGATTAACGCCCAGACTCCTCTCCCATCACATCAGACTGTATCCTGAAGTAGCACCTGTTCCCCAGGGCATCTTTAGAGAAAGCAGTAGTACCACACAGCTGTACTACATATTCCCTCAGTCCTTGGTGCTCTTCATGATGATTTTTGAGTGTGAAGTTGGAAGAACAGGACGGTGTGAGATAACAAGCTCCAAAGATGTAGAAAACAAAGCACCACTGCTGCATACAGAAGGTATCAGCGCCGGATACAAAGAGCCCAGGTCTCAGGTACTCATAGCCAGCCAGGTACTCTCCATACACAACCTTCTTTGTACAGCCATCAGGAATAGTCCTGCTGCAATAAGTGCCAGCATCTCCTCTCTTCCAAGTGTGTAGTGCATATGTTGTAGCTCCCATGATAGCAGACAGCAGCTTCTTTGCTGCAATAGCACACAGCACAGCACGGGCTACAGAATGTTCATTCCCAGGTATTTGGTGATGAATTGGTTCACCACTAATGTGAAAAACACTCCATCACTAACATGAAAACAGGGGTTTCATCATCATAGTTTCATACAAATGTTCAGAAGTTGAGTTCTGTTATGAAATGGAACTCTCCTTGCTCATAAGCTGGCAGATTCGAGTTTCCCCTTATGCACACTGTCTCCTTGGATCTTATCAGCTTATGAGATACAGTTTGGCACAAAAATCCTCTACATATTCTGTTATTACAAAATAAATTAGAGGCATTAGCATTTCTATGGATTCCTTTCATCCTTTTTTCTCTCTGTCTACCTGGGCACAAAGAATGAAGCAGTTCATTGCATGCCTCCTGCAGCTTAGTGTGCCTCAACCTCCAGGCTCAAGTGTCTGCATGTTTCAATGTCCATGTGGCAGGTGCCGCCGCTTGGGTTAGGTGAGATGAGTTACCCTTCTCTAGTATTACAAAGCAGTGGAAGGGCCCAGTTCTGGGACCCCAGTTCAAGAGGGACATAGAACTGCTTGAGACAGTCCAGCACAAAGCCACAAAGATGATGAAGGAGAGACTGAAGGAGTTGGGGCACTAGTGTTTGGAGAAGAGAAGATGGAAAGGTGACCTCATCAATGTTTATAAATATGTAAAGGTGAGTGCCCAGAGGATGGAGCCAGGCTCTGCTGAGTGATGTCTGATGACAGGACAAGGGGCAATGGGTGGAAGCTGGGGCATACAAAGATTCATTTAAACATGAGGGGGAATTTTTTTCCCTGTGAGGGTGGCAGAACAGTGGAACAGGCTGCCCAGGGGGGTTGTGGGGTCTCCCTCTCTGGAGATATTCAAAACCTGCCTGGACACGTTCCTGTGTGACCTGCTCTAGGTGCTCCTGCTCTGGCAGGGGAGTTGGACTGGATGAGCTTTGGAGATCCCTTCCAGCCCCTGACATTCTGTGCTTCTGTGAATGTTCCACGCTGCTTGGTCGCTGCACGTGCACCATGTGCCAGGGGGAAGTGCACAGTGCTTGCGCGCCACACTGCCTTCCCGTTCCAGTAAATCAAGCTCAAGATGAGCTCTCAGTCCCACTCAGTTCAGCTTGCTCAGTCAGATTCCAGAGCCACCTCCCCACCTTCATCCCTGCTGGAAGCACACACTGTGCTTCATACAGAGACTTACAGCTGTGGGATGACTGAAGCTATAAAAAGTGCTGACAATTTTCAGCAGATTTGCATATGCTGCTGCTTATATAAGTGCTTGCTAGCTAACCACAAATACAAAAGCAGTGCCCAAAATAGATTTTAAACAAACTGCCTGTGAGTGGGGCTGAATGACACATCCACATCTCCCCACCCCTCTGAAAACGGTAGACAGTGTTTCTTGAGGGTCACAAAGAGCATCTCCTGGAGTACGTACCCTAGAGCTCTGTCATCACCTTACCCACTTGACATCTGTGCTGTCCTGCACCATAAAGGTTGTGATAAACCTGAGACCTGTCCTAAGCAGCTCTCAGGTCTAGAGGTGTATATACCTTTCTATACATATCATCACCTCAAGCATCTCTCATGCAGGTGGGGTCAGGAGGCACTTAGCCTCTGAGCAGGAAACATTTTGTTGCCCTCAGCTATTAAGAAATACCTCACATACCACATTCCATTTGAACCATACTTGAGTCCACCATGGTACTCTGTCGGCACACATTCCCCTTTGCACTAGGCTGGGAAGAGCAATTGCTTAACCTGGGACTGCAATAGTCTGGTACAGAGGTTCCCTGCATGGCTCTGCTCAAACAGGCAAAACATCAGGCAAAAATGTAGAAGTATGCACGAGGCAGAAAATGCTCAGAAGATGCAGCTGCTAGACCCCAACTTCCAGGTCTTGTGGTCAGCATAGCAATACCTCACCAAACGAGAGGTGAAGGTAGAAACTGATGATGCACCTATTCAGGGGCATATGGATTACAAGCAACAACATCTCTCCTCTCCCAAGCCCTTGAGTCTGCAGAAGGGTGTTGTGGCACTCTTTTGGATTCCTCTGGTGCCAACAGATTGTTAGAGACAGTGTTTCCATGAGCACATCTTCCAGAGCACAAGAGTGTAAGAAATAGTACTTAGCTTCTCAGAACAAGGACAAACTGGAGAGGGTCCAGCAATGGGCCACAATGATGACTAAGAGCTTGGAACACCTATCATGGAAACTCTTAAAGAACTGGGACTGTTTGGCCACAAGACAAAAAGGCTCAAGAGGGATGTTTTCAATGTGCATAAAAAGCTGTGGGAGGTGCAGTATGAAAAGCAGAGCCAGTGACACCCAGTGAAAGGATGGATGAGCAATGGGTACAAGCTGCAACAAAACACAAGAGCAGTGACCACAATCACACACTGACTTCTGATTGCCCAGAAAGGTCCTGGAGAGTTCATCTTTGCATGTACTCCCTGGCCAGATGTGGGCAGGGAAGCTGGACTAGCTGAACTCCAGAGGTCACTTCACACTCAGTGAATCTGTGAGCATGACCACAGCAGCCTTCTGGCTGGTCTCAGAGATCCTATCTGGAACCCCATCATCACAGAGCTAATGCCCTCTCTTGCTCACCTTGCTTTCTGCTTTCAATAGTCTTTCGGTTTCTGCTATTCCTGTTGCTCTGTGACAACTGGATCCTCTCCAGAGCTCACAGAGACATTTTGTTTCTGGCTTATCCCTACCACACACTCCCCCAGTCCACCTCCATCTCTCATTGTTTCCATCACTGCCCTGAGCAGAACATTCAGCCATCATTTTATTTTGTTCTAACATTGTGTGCTTGCAGCAGTCACAAGACCAGAGACTGAATGATGTCAAACTTCTTTACCTCTTTACCTCCCTGTGTCTCCCTTGTCCCATGTTTACTACAGGTTTGATCCTTTCCATGATCTTCTGTGATGAATGAGCTGAAAAACCACTTTTGCTGCAAGAGAACTCAGAAGGCAAAGGCTGCAATCCCTGAGGACACTCATGTCTAGCTTTAAAGTTCACTTCCCATAAGCCATACTCAAGGTTTTCTCAGACTGACCAGCTCCACATTTGCCATTCAGATGCGCTGTGGTGACCCACCAGCCATGGACACCTGTCTCCCTGTGCAGAAGCCAAGCACTACCATCCCCAGGGAGCACAGGAGGAGGAAGTACCTGTCGTGTCCTCAGCTCCTGGGCAAGCCAGATAGAGCCATGTGGCATGCAGATGATCTGCTTGCCTGTGAAGAGAAGCAGGTGCTGTGGGTGCAGCACGGTTCCTCTCAAGCCAGAGACAGCACCAGAACAGCCACTACTCTTCCTTCATCCAGCAGGAACCAGCACACCGCAGACTGCTAAACTGCTCCACGGTGGAAAAGTCCTCTCTCAGCTGCTGCCATTCACACCTTTCTTGCTTCATTCTTTCAGCTCAGGACCAAAACTTAGTGCAGACTTTACAGCAGCACTGTCAGAGTGTTGGTAAACGTGAACTTGCACAACATGAGAAAATCCAGCTTGCCTGTCTATACCCAGTGGGGCAGACTTAAGAGTTACAAAGTTCAGAAGGCCATCTCCTTTTGGTAACAGCCAGCCACCTGACAGATATTGCTGTAAGGAGAAAGAGTGCATCCTGGCATATGCCTGGCTCATGTCATCCTTGGACAATGTCATAAGCCATGTTCAGTCACTGCTGTGGCAGAAAATGATGCCAGCCATCATTCTGGTCAGGTACAGAGTTCCAGAGAAAGAGAAGCACAGGTAGCTGCTGGAGCGAACTGGCATTGGGGAACTGAGAGTAGGACAGAGGGCAGGAATAGCATCTTCCTCTTCCAGAAGCAGTGTGTGGTTAAATTCAGCTCAGAACACAACACCAAACCTTACCAAAAGCTGCAGGGCCACAGACACCCAAAGCCAGCCCAAGTGGTTCATGGCCCCTTCTGGTTATGCACCCGCTCCAGGGTCAGCGTGGTTGGACTGGGGCTTGGATCAGAGGACAGAAAGGGAGAGTTATTTCTTTTGTGGTGTCCTTCAGTTAGACCAGGTCCCTGAGTAAGCTACCTGCATACCTGCACACAGGGAAGAAGCTGCCTACACAGAGCCATGACAGACACACACCAAACTTTCTTCTTCTCACATGTTCAGCCTGCCACAATGTGTGCCAAGTAGCCGTGGTCCTATCCATTTGGTTAATTTCGTTACTGACATATTTATTAACTCAGGCATGTAGTCCTTGTTAGGCACCACTTCTGGAGAAAAGGAACAGGTGCCAGAGTGAACATCACTCAGCACCTGCCATCTTCCTTCTCAAAAGTTTGCTCGAGAGAAAAGAGGTCAGGCTGTGTGGTCAATCGGTCTGCTGCAAAGCTTGCAGTGGTAAATGAGCCAAAGGTCAGAAAGGCACATCTTGGGGGCTGCAAGCATTGATCTGAGCACAGTGGAACTTGCTCAGACTTAAGTAGGAAAAGAGGAGTTTCCAAGAGGGAGATGATAGGAAAGCAAAATTACTAAATTACTGTGTACACAGAAGTGACTCCCCACTGCCTCTACCAAGCAGAGATTATCTCATCTCATGATACATCTTGCCTCAAACAATTCCTAAGTTCTTCTTCGGATGTGTAAATATTTAGCAGTTTGTGAAACCACATTCACGTATCTCAGTAAATGATTATGTCGGAGGCAAAACTGACAAACAAAAGGACTCCTACATTCTTAAGCTAACAAAAAAAAAAAATGCCAAGTGCTTCAGTGGCACAGAAAAGTCCCTGGCCTCACTCCTAGAGCACTGAGTGAGGGAATTTTGCTTCTGCTTTCCTGCCTTTCCAGGTAAGAAGAGAAACAGAAGATCAATGGAAATATCACATATTTGTAAATTCCTCTGGTCTAGAGAAACCAAAAGGCAATGCCTTTGATCCATAGGCAAAACATCCTTTTGCACAGAACCTTTGGTCACAGAATGCCGCTCTGCACACATCTGGTGGGTCCAGTTCTGCCCAGGGCTGTGATTTCTGCCATCAGATTCCCCAAAGGGTGTGCACAGAAAAGCTGAAGCAGGTAGAGCAAGAAGGCCATCTGATTCCCCTTAGAAACCCAGAGGACAAACAGAGGCTGACCCAAGAAATATTCTCTTGCTAACCACTTTGGCCCAAGCACCACACATCCACTGCTTCAAGACACCACTGCATAGCCACATCCTAGGTTAATTAAGTTCCAAATGACAATCAGGCATGGCCAGCAAGAGAAGGACTGACAGGCTCATGGCAGGTTCTTGTTTTAGCACAAGGTGTTTCAGATTTCACTTTCTGGAAAACAGAGGTTGTGAGTACACGCCTCGTGGATGTATACTGTACACTTGTACACTTCTACCCTGTCTTGTTTGCATAGGAAAGTAACTAGTAAGTTCAGAGACAGGCAGTCCTGAGGTGGGAATACAACTGTTACCCTGGATGTCAAGGCCCTTAAGATAACTGAAGCTAACAGAGATTCAGCAACCCGATGAAGCTCCATGACCCTTGAGTCTGGGCAACTGACTCTAACTCTGCCGGGGCTCTCTGGGACAGTGCCACACACAAGCAGCCGAATGTGTCCAGACAGCTGGGGAAGTGCTGCTGCAGAAGGGACATATCTGAATTACATTTTCCACAACACCGAGAGATGTTCAGCAAAAGGAGACATGAGGAAAAGGGAAGAGAGAGGGAGAGGCACTTGGCTAGCATCTGGCCCACAGGCATGGCTGTCAGGAGCTGCATCTCCTCAGCCACTACCTCCTGCTGCTGTTTCACAACTGCGAACACATAAAGTGTGCAGAGGGTCCTGCAGCCACACAACCGAACCCTGCCGCTCCAGCCGAAGATACCAGCGGCAGCCGCCGGAGCGGGGCTGAGCTAGCTGCTCTCTCTCTGACTGCCCTGTACCTGGGCAGCCGGAGCCCCTGCCCTGATCGGCCACGGGACAGAGCGATGGCGAGGCCGGTCCACGTCGGTCTGCAGCCGCTCGGGATTCGCGACCGCCGGCCAGCGGGTCAGCCCCAGGACCGCCCGGGCTCGGAGCGCTGCGGGACGGCTCCTTCCTTCCCCCGGCCCGGCTCCTGCCCCTGGCTGCCGAGCGGCTCCCGCCTCCTCTCTCCTCACACCCCCGGCCCGCTCGCTCGGCGCGGCCCCGGCCCGCTCTTACCTCCAGGAGCTGCACGTAGCTGGCCGGGAACCAGCCTCGCAGCCCATCCTCCTTCTGCCCTTCCCACCAGCCGCCGTCTGGCACCTGCAGCACCGTGATCAGCTCCCCCGCGGCGAAGCGCAGCCCCTGCCGGTGCCGCTCCCCGGAGAAGGGGTACAGCGTCTGGCAGCGGGAGCCCGACATCCTGCCGCGGGCCGCGGCCGCGCTCCGCCCGCAGCCGCCCCGGCTTCGCCGGCCCCTCCACGCCCGCCCGGGGCGCCGCTGCCCGCCCCACGGCGCGCAGGGCTGCGGGAGGGGCCGCTCTGGCCTCGCCCCTCGCCCGCCCTGCTAGGCACGGCCGCGCTCGACACCCCTAAGCTCGGCCTGACTCGGCTCGACCTGATTAGGTTTCGGGGGCGCGGCGGGAGCGCAGAAGCCCGGCGCCGGGCGCCCACGGGCACCGCGATTCGGGGCGGAGGAGAGGCGGGGCTGGGAATGCGGCGGGGAGCGAGGAGGCGAGAGGCGGGGAGAGGCGGCCGGGGAGGGACGAGAACCGCCCGTGCGGGGTGGCCTGTCGTCAGGACACAGTGTGTGAGAGAACGGGACACCGTGTGTGAGAGAACGGGACACAGTGTGTGAGAGAACGGGACACAGTGTGTGAGAGAATGGGACACAGTGTGTGAGAGAATGGGACACCGTGTGTGAGAGAACGGGACACCGTGTGTGAGAGAACGGGACACAGTGTGTGAGAGAACGGGACACCGTGTGTGAGAGAA
>WAAF01019139.1:0-79887 GCA_013400475.1 Tricholaema leucomelas | reverse complement strand
CGCGAGACAGTGGGTGAGAGAACGCGGGACACCGTGTGTGAGAGAACGGGACACCGTGTGTGAGAGAACGGGACACAGTGTGTGAGAGAACGGGACACAGTGTGTGAGAGAATGGGACACCGTGTGTGAGAGAACGGGACAGAGCGAGTGTGAGAGAATGGGACACCGTGTGTGAGAGAACGGGACACCGTGTGTGAGAGAATGGGACACCGTGTGTGAGAGAACGGGACACAGTGTGTGAGAGAACGAGACACCGTGTGTGAGAGAACGGGACACCGTGTGTGAGAGAACGGGACACTGTGTGTGAGAGAACGAGACAGAGTGAGTGTGGCCCTGGGAGACACTGCTTATGTTTGTGAGTAGCAGAGGGAGACACCACATGGGTGCAACGGTGAGTGTTCAAGAAACGCTGTAGGTGATGCCAGTGTGCTGGACAGCCCTGTGTGTGAGACGTCACCTGTGTGGCAGGCGCCGTGTGTTTGAGGGATGCCACGTGTGACATTCATGTGCTCCACAACCCTATGTGTGGCAGAGATCACAAGCTGGGGACAGACACTGTGTGTTAGTGATACCCATGTGTGTGCTTGCTAGGGGCACCCATGTCAGCACATGAGCGTGACCATCTCTGTGACACCAAGACACCCTTGTGTGTCTGTGAAAGATGCCATGGTGACACTGAATGTGTCTGAAGCACGTGAGACACTGTCTGTTAGACACCCCACACATGTGTTTGTGGGAGCGTGCGACACACCACCTGTGTACTAGAAAGCACTTGCTCCTGTGAGAGGGAGATGTGCCTGGCAAGAGTGTATGTGGCACACAGCTGAGTGTGGGGGGGTCCACTGTACTGAGAGATACTGTGTGACACACCTGAGCATCTGTGAAACACGTGTGTCACACTCCCCCAAGTGCCTGCATCCCTGCAACACTCTCATTGTGCACAGCTTGCTCCATGCCTGCATCTGACTGCAGCAAGTGTGTGAACTGCACATGTGCCATGTGTAATTGTGACCATCTGATCTGTGCGACACCCCTGTGCCTGGGAGAGCTGCACTGTGTGTGTGACACCGTGATGTGTGTGACACCTTGATGTGTGTGACACCTCTGTGTCTGTAAGAGCTGCACCATGTGTTTGTGACACTGGTCTGTATGACCCTCGTGCAGGTGTGTGTGACACCTCCCTGTGTGTGTCATTTGAATGCCTGCTCTCAGGTGTGTGCCTGACTCACTCTGCAGCACGTGTGTGCCTCCCCTGCGTGTGGCAGACACATTTGTCTCTACATGCAGCTGTGTATGGGTGTGTGTCTGGCTGTGCACAGCTGGCTCACTGTATGCAGGTAACACCTGCTGTATGGGCACAGGCACTGCTGTGGGGGTGCACATGGAAGCCAGGTGTGCATGTGTGCATGTCTGAGGCTTGGCATAACCCCAAAAGGCAGTGCTCCGAGTGGCTCTGTGCCAGGTCTCATTAATTGTGTGTGTTTGTGTATGACTGTCCCACAACCACGTGTGACAAACCTTTGTTTGCAGAGAAGACAGGTGTGCATGAGACACTCAGCTGTGAGTGTGCCCTCCCTGGAGGCCTGTGAGCACTCACAGAGCTCAAGGTGAGTGCTCACAGCCCTGTGTTTGTGGCATTCAGCTGAGTTTCTAACTCCAGGAGCCTGACCTGTAGGTGTGCTCATAGGACACCATGCTGACATCTGTTTGTGTGTCAGTGCCAAGGCTGGCTCTGTGTGTGCCTGCACACCAGAGAGTCACTGCACAGTGCCCAGAGGGATTGGTGACACATGTGACTCGTTGCATGTACATCAGCCTCCTCTGTGCCTGTGCCACAGGCTGTCTGGCAAGCTGTGTTGCATGGCATCCATCAGCAGCACGGGTGGTGCATGGAGCAGAGGGAGAGGCTCACCTCTGTGCATATAGAGTTCACACCAGGGTGGTGTGCAAGGGATGAGACCAAAAGAGCTGGATCCAAGCCTGCCACCTTTAGTAGGCAGGGAGAGTGTAATGAGCACCCAAACCCATTGCTGTATTCAGACATCAGTGGCATGAGAGGGTCCTTCCCCACACTGACCCACGGAAGTCAGATGTGGCCAGTAGACATGTCCATGTCTCCTCCCATGCTCACTTGATTGCCTCCTAGGCACCGTGTCTGTGAGCAGGCTGGGAAACACACATCCAGCTCCAGGGCATCTGTGAGAGCAAATGTGTGAGCACTGACTGGGTGTGCATGTGTCTGAGAACCTTGCTGGCCACAGGAGAGGCTCACAGGAGCAGTGACTGACTCCAGAACACACGTGGTGGATGGATGTACACATCAGTCACCTCAGTGGGTGCAGCACACTTCACCACAACTGTGTCACAAGTTCTCAGTCTCTGCAGCCCACAGGACTCAGTGTGTGGTGTGACTCGGACCAGTGTCTGCATGACTCCGCAGCAGCAGCGCACACTGCATTGCTCTGTGGCATGGTGAGATTCTCCACTCAGGCTGCACAAGTTTTTATTTCTGTGACATTTTATTTGAGCATTATTCTACCTCTCCTTTCCTGCTATGGCTTTTCCTTTAAAGTGAGCAGTCAGGTACCTGACTGTAGTCTTTCTC
This sequence comes from Tricholaema leucomelas, assembly GCA_013400475.1. Lineage (NCBI taxonomy): Eukaryota > Metazoa > Chordata > Aves > Piciformes > Lybiidae > Tricholaema lacrymosa > Tricholaema leucomelas. Next base: position 77,282 of record WAAF01019139.1, on the reverse strand, counting down.
CCCAAGATTTCAGAAGGTGACTTTAGCCATCGCTGTCCCTCGTTCAGACAAGCTTAGCAGCCAACTGAGATGAGCTCTTTGTATTTTCTTTTTTTCCTTAGGATTGTTTCAACAATTTTTGGACTGCTTTCCACAGTTTTATTTTTGATTCTCTGAATTTGTGGTAAATTGCTTAAAATATCCCCTTTTGGTAGGCATTTAAGCTGATAACTATTGAACTCTGATCCATTATGTGCTATTATCACACCAGCTGTGCCTTGCTTGGTGAAAAGCAATAGACTTGATAACATGGCACACATTCAGGGACATTTCCCAGCAGTCTTCTCTGACTGTGCCATTTATAGACAGCGAGAACTGAAATCGAACCAAGCCACCTCTATTTTTCTTCAGCATACACAAACCCAGCTTTGCCTATGGTGGGTCATGGATCCTAGGTTTTGGCTTTCATGGACAATAAGGAATTTTAGTCTAAATTCTACTTTTCTTACATTTACTGTTGCCAGAATACTTAAATATTTGTTATTTATTGCTAAGCAGATCATTACATGGTAGCTTCTCTTGAGATAGATCTGGTCCTGCTCCTCAGCTTCATCCTGCACAGAAAGCAGCTCTTACCAAAGGCTTAGACCAGTGTTTGCTTCTGTAGTATGTACTGCCTTTACCATGAAGGATGTTAAGAGGTTACATGTTTGCTGGATAGGAGGAAAATTATCTATGGGCATAGAAAGCTTTTTTATTTAGCATATTGGAGCCAGAGTGACTAGATGGAAGAAACCATGCCAAAAACACACAGATTGTAAGCTTCAAGGGTATCAGGCTTTGGAAAGAATTGGTAAGCTTTCAATCTCAGCCTTGTTTTCTGTCAACTGTTCCAGCTCAGCTACAGCATCTTGGCTGGATGCAGGTGTTCTCTGGCCAGCACTTTGTAGGTCTGACTCAACGATCAAAACAATCCCTCTGGCTGTGAGATCTCTCAGAATTCACTTCCTGAACCACCACAGCTGTCACACCCACTCTGTCATGTGCTGTAGGAGGGTATTCCACTTAGCAATGGGAAATTAATCCTGAAATTAGTGTCACCTGAACATATTCTGTGCTAGGTGACAGAGTCTACTTTTTTGCACTTTCCAAACCCACCTGGACATATTCCTATGTAACCTGATCTAGGTGTTCCTACATTAGCGGGGGAGGTTGGACTAGATGATCTTCAGAGGTCCCTTCTAACCCCTACCACTCTATGATTCTATGCATCTCAACTCAAAAGGACTTTTTCCCCTCTCCCTGCTACCAAAGAATTTAGAGTGAAGACCTCAGTCTTAGACATCAAACTTTTAAACAAATCTTAGTGTCACTGAAATGCTACCTGTGAATGAGGACCGGCTTCGTGCAACACTGCAAGTCCCAGCTATGGTTGTCCAGGCTGAGATCATTTATTCCATGATTTTACAGGTTATACCTGCAGTTTAAAATGACACCACTAAAACAAGCCCTATACAGATGGGCAGATTCCCTGCAGAAGGACTTCAGAACATCTTGGGAATAACAGAAGAAAGTTTACATCTGACAGATGTAGAAGCAGCATGGTCAAGCTTTTGCTTGTTTAGCGCAACATCTGACAGTCTGCCTAGCCTATGGAAAAGAGCTAAATCACTCTTGCTGTCTTCAGAGGAAAGAGCCTGCAGAGCTCTAAGTGCAAAAGGGCTAGCACAGGTGCATGGGAGAGTTTTCTGTTCAGAATGGACTGAAGATTGAACAGAATCACACAATGTCAGGGTCTGGAAGGGACCTCAAAAGCTCATCCAGTCCAACTCCCCTGCCAGAGCAAGATCACCTAAAGCAGGTCACACAGGAATGCATCCAGAAAGGTTTTGAACATCTTCAGAGAGGGAGAGTCCACAACCCACCCTGGACAGCTTGTTCCAATGTTCTGTCACCCTCACATGGAAAAAACTCCTCCTTATGGTCCCATGGAACTTCCTGTGCCTCAACTTCCATCCATTGTCCTTGTTCTGGCATTGGGCATCACCAATCAGAGCCTGGCTCCATCCTTTGGGCACTCACTTTTACATATTTATAAACATTGTTGCAGTCACCTCTCAGGCTCCTCCTCTCCAAGCAGCACAGCCCCAGCTTCCTCAGGCCCTCCTCTTAGGGAAGATGTTCCACTGCCTGTATCATTTTTGTGTCTCTGTGCTGGACCCTTTCAAGCAGTTCCCTGAGGTCTTTCTTGAACTGAGTGGCCCAGATTCACATTAATAATTGATTTGCCATACCTGTTTACAAGACACAGCAATGCCAGGTGATCTCCTGAGTCCAAGAACCTGGAAAGAAAGAGAATAAAAACAAACCACACATAGCAGTGGATCTTTAAATGACCTTTGAAATCTAATCAAGTAACATAAATTAGTTCTGTTGTTCATAGAATCATAGAATCTGTGATAAATTAGTTCTGTTGTTGGAGAGGAATGGTCTGAGCCTGTACACAAAAGATACTTCCAGTTGTTACAGTCCTGAAAAGCTACATCTTTTGATGGAAGGGGCCATTCTCAATGCTTTGAACAGCCACAACACAAAAACAGATAGAGGAGCTCAGAGTGAAATCTCATCCAGTCTCCAGCCTTCTGTCTCACAGCACTGCAAAAAGAGTGCACAGGGTGGAGTGAAGCACTATGTAGCAGAGCTTCCCTTGAATACTCTCCCACTGTCCACCTAACTGCAGTTCAGGAGTTTCTAAGCCAGATACCCTTGTGTCTCACATTTGGAAGTTCAGGTATTCAGGACCTCAAAGTTTCAGGGAGAGGACTCAGAGTTGTGACTCCTGTTCCTGTGATCAAATCTGTGATTCAAACACAATTTAAAAAATCCCTAAATGGTACAGATTGGATTTCCCTTTGATCCCTGCCATTAGCAATGTGGCTCTGTTGGCCTCGGAACCCCCCCCCTCTGCAAGGCTGGTTCTCAAAGTCAGATTAGACAAGTAGTGCTCTGCCTGGCTGGGGCCACTGATGTTCCAAGACAGGTTTAGTCATTTTTGTCCTAACAGTGCCCAGAGATGCACCTACTATTTTAGAGCCAGACATAAACAAGCATAGTCCCTGTCTATAAATGGACAGTGATCTTACATGAACAAACAGCTTGTGGTGAATCACCTGAGACTAAACTGGATTTGCCTGCCAGGATACTGCATACCTGGAGAGCTGATTGCTTCCATTCACTCCTTTCTTGGAAGCAGACAGAATAACAAACTGTCCTGATAACATCAGCATACTTCCAGTCACATTTCCTACTGACAGGTAAGGCAGGTCCCACCCTGACACAGGACAGGCATATATTTGGTCATAGGAATGTGAGTCACAGCTCTCTTTGCCTTAGAGTTGAGTATCAACAGCAGGCTGTAGTCGCAACCTCCTAGTTTGAGGTGGTGATGCCAGGCACTGCCTCCAACACTTCAGTGCTCATTTCTCCCTTCCTAGGAGCTCTGCAAATCCTAAGTCACAACAATGTCCTGCAATTGGTTGTCTCCAGAATTTCAGCAGAACGCTTCCTTCAGTCCATCTCATGGCTGTTCCTCTTCATGTAAAATAAATATGCAGGTCATACCCAGGGCATTTCCTGGTGGCCAGGATGCGCACAAAGAGGACAGGCCTGACTCCAGATAACCTCAATGCCCCCTAAGCACTGACACTCATTAGGGCAGATAACATAGCTTTGTCTTCTCTTCCAGCTCTAATAAGCACTGGGTCACACAATTTTATTTATTGGATGTTTAACTATTTCATGTTAAATAGAAAAGCCATGGAAAGAAAGAAAGGATTGCAGGATCACAGGATGTTAGAGGTTGGAAAGGACCTCCAGAGATCATCAAGCCCAATCTCCTTGCCAGAGCAGGACTACAGAATCTAGCACAGGCCCCTGTCCCTCCTGAACTGTGGAGCCCAGAACTGTATTCAATATTCCAGGTGAGGTCTCACTAGGGCAGAGCATAGCGGGAGGAGAACTTGCTGGACACATTCTTCTTAATGCACCCCAGGATCCCATTGGCCTTCTTGGCCACAAGGCCACATTTCTGTCCCATGCAGAACTTGTTGTCCACCAGGACTCCCAAGTCCTTCTCTGCAGGGCTGCTCTGCAGCAGATCACCTCCAAGCCTGTACTGATGCAGTTTATTGTTCCTTCCCAGGTGCAGGACTCTGTACTCATCCTTGTTAAACTTCATTAGGTTACTCTTTGCCCATCTCTCAGTTTGTCCATGTCTTGCTGAATGGCCACACAGGCTTCAGGTGTATCAGCCAAGCCTCTCAGTTTGGTATCAGCAGCTAACTTTCTGAGAAGATTCTGTCTGTCTGTCTGTCCCATCATCAATGTAATTGATAAATGGTATTATCTATAAATCATACAGTTTTGGTGTCAGTAACAAGTGAGCTGCAGCCATTTGAGTCTCAACTTCTTGAAGTTATACAGCAACACAAGCAAAAACAGTTCTGGATTAGACCACAGATCTGCCTGGTTTATCATCTCACTTCCAGCAGTATCTCGTGGCAGCAGTCTAGCAAAAAGTACTGGTGCAGAGAGCTATTTCTGCAGAGTGTCCTCCTGATTCCCAGCAAAGGATAGCTCAGGTCTTCCCTAGGCAGAGGGGGCATCTTGTATTTAATAGCTTCTTTCCATTATCTAGGACAGGTATCCTTGAAGTCCACGCAAACTTCTGGCATCCATGAAGTTCTGCAGAAAAGGTTTCCAGGCAGGCATCATGTTTTGGAAGCTGCCTCTTGCCTGTTTCATCTGAGGCAATGCTGGCTCACAGCCACAAGCACAACGTGTCAACAGTGACCTTTATGCTGCTAGAGTTGTACTGGTGTCCAAACCTGAACCACTGGACTGAAAGGTGCCTGCATGTGGACATGTGGCCATGAATCATCTACTTTAAGAATCTCAAGGGACCTGTCCAAAATAACATGGAGAGGCACCAAAATCTTCCTTCAAACCTCCTTCTCTCTGACTTATTGTCATAATGGTGTGATCTGGACTTGCAGATCATCTACAACAGCTTGCTGGGTCCCAGAGCATTTGATCTTCTCTTTTGATCCCATGGAGAACTGGGCTTGTGGCCAGCTAAGAAGAGCCATCCAGCCAGACAATCCTCCAGCCATACTCCCTCTGGGTGTGCTGGTTTGGACACTGATATTTCACTGACACTAAGCTTCCCTCTTTAGCATAAATTGCTCATTACTTGAATTCCATCAGGGATTTCTTGTGTCATGAAAGAGCAGAGACCCTGCCTGAACACACTGAGCAGGACTGACTGCTTTCTGTGGACAAAGCTGTTGATCTGTGTGTAAGTGTGTGCCTGTATCTGCAGGACATAGATGTCTCAGTGTTTTCCTCTCAATGGTGTCTCTGTTCTGCAACCATCTGTGTATAAAGCTGCCATTCTCTTGTGAACAATGACTCATACAGGAAAGTCTCTAAGAATTAGGCAAGAACTATATTCACCCTGAGTAGTATTGAAGATGAGGATTCGATCCCAGAAACTCTTGGAAACAGCATTCATTTTTCCTTGACAACTTTAATCCCTAAGTTCTGCTGCTGCTGCTACCACACATTGGCAAACACCAGGTTGGCAGGAAGCTCACTCTGCCAGTGGTCGCTGCAAGGCCACCACTTGCTTCTGATAAAGACTCATCATGGCACTGCTCACCGTGGCCAAACTTTTCCTCACCTCATTTTCAAAGAAGGGTCCACCTAGTGACATTTCCACTCCCCACATTCTTCTCAGACCTCACAGATGACTCACTCTAGCCCTCTCCCTTGTATTGCCAGGCTACTCGGCACCTCTGCCAACTGCAGTGGGTGAGTGGTAAGAAGCAGGAGCACTCTTTCCAGCACACTGAAAGCTACACCTGCACATGGAACTGCCTTAATGACTCTGGAATTGGCAGTAGGGACCATCAGGGGCAGTGATACATACTCATATCAAAAACCCACAAGGATCTTCACATCATATATCTTGCAAAATTTGGGTACTTAGGAAATGGCTGAATGAAATGAAATCTCTAGATTTGATCAGAAAATCCTCCATGGCCATGAACGAGGAAAATCCAGATCCTGAAAATCAAGTGGGGAAGATTCTGCTTTGTGGTATCTTATCCTGTATCTCTTCCTGCTGGATTAGTGAGTTCAGCTACAGTAGTGAGAAATGTCCACTGACAGCCATATCAGAGGTCTTCAGTCTTACTCAAAGCCAGACTGGGAGACTTCTCCACATGTTTCTGGAGATCCCTGAGGATCACAGGATATTAGGGGTTGGAAGGGAGTCCAACACCCCTGCCAGAGGAGGACAATACTATCTAACACAGATCACAGAGGAACACATCCAGACAGGCCTTGAAAGGCTCCAGAGAAGGAGACTCCATGACCTCTCTGGGATGCCTATCCCAGTGCTCTGTGACCCTTACAGGAAAGAAGTTCCTCTTTATGTTGAGGCAGAACCTCTTTTGCTGCAACTTACACCCATTGTTCCTTGTCCTATCCCAGGGAGCAAGTGAGCAGAGCCTGTCTCCCCCTTCCTGGCAGCCTTCAGATACTTATAAACATTTATCAAATCCCCTCTAAGTCTTCTTTTCTCCAGACTAAAAAGCCCCAGGTCCCTCAGCCTCTCCTCATAAGCCATGCCCTCCAGTCCCCTAATCATCCTCGTAGCCCTCCGCTGGAAGGACATTGCACAGCCTCTCCAGGCAGCCTGTCCCAGGGCTGCAGCACTCTCATGGGAAATAATGTGTTCCTTTTGCTGCAATAAAACTTCCCTGGTTTGAAGCAAGAGTTCATTGTCTCTTGCACTTTCACTGTGCACCTGCAGGAAAAACTTGGATGCATCTCAACTCACAACTCCATTTCCAGCAGTCAGCTCCCTCACTACCCTTCTTAAGGCCAAAAGAACATCATTCCCTTCAAATCTCACACAGCACACACTCCAGCTGAGTGATGCTAGCCATTTTTGCTGGATCCTTCCCAGTATGCCAGCATCTGCCATGTCATGGGGGGATGGGAGCAGTTCCTAAAACTGAACACAGTATTGCAGCTGCAGCCTCACCAGTGGCAGGCAGAGAGGAAGAACCACATCCCTCCACCTGCCGGATACTTGCTAATGCAATCCCTTCACTGGTTAGCGGAATTGCTCCAAGAGAGCAAAGCTGACACAGGTCCAACTTGTTGTCACCTAGGATCCCAAGAGCCCTTTCTGCAGGCCTGCACCCTAGCAGTCAATCCTCAGTCCACACTGAACCATGGAGTTGTTTTGAAACAAAGGGGAAAATGTAAAGGGGATTTATTATTTCACAGTATTAGAAAAAAAAACAGTATGAGGTGAATTGGACCAAATGGAATTAAGAAGGGTCAAGCTCCTGAGTCTTTTTGTACTTAATCTATCTGCTAACACAAGTCAGGATCCATGGTGGCACACAGGAGCCCAGTTCCATACCCAAGAAATCTCAAACAGGTCACAGGCTCACAGGATGTCAGGGGTTGGAAGGGACCCAAAAAGATCATCGAGCCAAATCCCCCTGCCAGAGCAGGACCATACAATCTAGCTCAGGGCACACAGGAACACATCCAGACAGGCCTTGAAAGTCTCCAGAGAAGGAGACTCCACAGCCTCTCCGGGAAGCCTGTGCCAGTGCTCTGGGACCCTTACAGTAAAGTTCCAGCTTGTGTTGAGCTGGAACCTCCTGTGCTGCAGCTTGCATCCATTGCTCCTTGTCTTCCCAGGGAGCAAGTGAGCAGAGGCTGTCCCCCCACTCCTGACCCCCAGCCCTCAGATAGTTATAGACATTTATTAAATCCCCTCTCAGTCTTCTCTTCTCCAGACTAAACAGCCCCAGGTCCCTCAGCCTCTCCTCATCAGGCAGTTCCAGTCCCCTAATCATCCTTACAGCTCTCCACTGGACCCTCTCCAGCAGATCCCTGTCCCTCTTAAACTGAGGAGCCCAAAACAGAAGGCAGTACTCAAGATGAGGTCTCACCAGGGCAGAGTAGAGGGGGAGTAGAACCTCCCTGGATGACACACTCTTCCTAATACACCCCAGGACCCCACTGGCTTTCTTGGCCATAAGGCCACATTGTTGTCCCATGGATGTTATCCACCAGCACTCCAGGTCCCTCTCCACAGGGCTGCTCTCCAGCAGATCACCTCGTAAACTGGTGCAGTTTATTATTCCTCCTCAGGTACAAGACTCTGCACTTGTCCTTGTTGGACCTCATTTGGTTACTCTTCGCCCATCTCTTAGTCTGTCCAAGTCTCACTGGATGGCTGGGTTCAGACAATTGAGTCTGCTGATGAGCATTTGCTACCTTATTGACATGACGCCAGCTTTAAAGTGGCAGTGCTGGCTGGAGCTTGTAGTTCAGATTGGAACCTGAGAGGCTTCCTGTTTGGGTTGCTGCTTCCACTTTCCAGTTTTGGGGTGTTGGGCTGGCTGTGGGCTTAGGGAGTTCGTTCTGTCGCTGGCTTCTGCTGCTGCTTCTGCTTGTCTGCTCAACAGCCCCAGGGAAGTGCCGATTGCATGTGACAGCTATAGGGTTAACACTCCAGCTTCTGTTGGAATTTTAAGTAAGGAATTGTACTGGATGCAGGAGAACAACAATAAGATAAATCTATATCATTTCATTAATTTGCTGGACTGGTATGTAATCTGCTCTATAGACTGTTCCTTTCTCCGTCTTTGCCTTTCTGCCTCCTTGCATTGCTGTTCCTTAGCTCCTCTGCACTGATCTCTGCACTAACCTTGCCTGAGTATTAACAGCTAAGGCCTTTCCAGTTTTCTTACTGGGGAGAGGATTAGAAGGTGGCTGCTAGCCCCTTCTGGGCTTTGGTAGACAGGGTTTGAAGAACAATTCAGGGGGATCCCTGTGAGCACCCTTGTGTTATTTCTAAATTGTAAATACTTGTAAATATGTTTTATACATATGTATTGTATTATCTGCTTCTAAATTTTACCTGGCTGTAAATATCCAGCTTTGTTTGCTTCTAAGCTGTCTGAGCTGCTCGGGTAGATTTATTGGGGTGTAATCTCAACCTATCACACAGCATCTCATTCAACTCCTTATCTCAGCCCAGGGTTTTTGTTTTTTTTTTTGTTACTTTCCCTCCTCTGTGTGTGTGTGGAGTTTGCCTCTGAGAAAGTGCCAGTGCTGGTTATGCATCCCTTCATTCCATCACCTCTCTCTTACTGATATACTGAGACAAGCAAAGGACTCAGAGTTCTCTAGTGATCTCATGACGACAACAAAGCATACCTAGAAGTTTCTAAGTGTGCAAACAAATTTTCAGACAAAGGCTTTGCTTTCAGCTTTAGAAGTATGTTTGCAGCCATCATCACAGTGAATAAAGTAGCCTTAAAAACCACTCCTGCAGAACATTCTCTCATGCAGGAGCTGTTTCTCATTCCTTCCCTTTTTCCTCCCTTTCTGTGAAAATAAGAGTGTTGAGAACAGGCTTTTATTTAACAACGCATTGAACCCTGCTAATCTACTGATTTGTCTGCTAGTATTGTGCTTATCACAGCACTGCTTGTTGGCTGGGGCAGACGTGGTCCTAATGTGCACAGCTGTGGAATGAAAACCACATCATGTGAGAGTGTGGGCAGGACCTGCCAGTTTGGGGGTGTTGAGCACAATGACAGCTCAAGCCACAGACTGCTGTGTTTTTGACTGGGCTGTCCACATCAATCTTCAACAACAGAAAATGTCACACTGCAAGTACATGCAAGATAGGATGGCAAATAGCCATGACACAGGGAAGAAGAATAAGTTGATTTTTGTAAGCTTGATAGGCAGTGTCACCATCTGATGGGGCAGTAGCAGACAAAACATCAGAGAGCTCTGACTGGCACAAAGCACCCTGGACGTGAACGGGAGAACAGCCAGCACGAGGCACATGGGCTACGGCCAGCAGTAATGACAGGGTAGGGAAAACAGAAAAAGGATGACAAAAACTCAGATGGAACACAATGTATGAGAGCAATTGACAGATGAGTACACAAGGGGGAAAGGAATGCTATGGAAAGAGGGAGCAGGACAACAGCAGGCCACTGAGCACTGAACTGAAAGGGAGGAGGCAGGAACAGGGGTCACCAGCTGATGAGTGGTGGTGGCACGTGTGCCCGAAGACAAAAACGAGACCAAATAAAATGGCCAGAGCTGCTGGTTGTCACTTGGACACAACCTCCTGCCAGACGTGACCACCCAGCAAAGCTGAGCTCCTGAAGACTGCGAACTTCCAGACGTTTGAAAATGAGGAATCTGAAGGTGGTCAGTCACTCCAGGCTTCAGAACAGTCCTGCTTTCCAGAAACTTTTGGGTTTTTTTCACCTAGATAATGATGAATGAAGAGCTGAGCTGGGCCACGGAGCCAGAGCAGTATCATGGAGCCAGAGCTGTGCTGGGCGATTGAGCCAGGGCCGCGCCGGGTGATGGAGTCGGGGCACTCTATGTCTTGGCATACGGAGGCCTGCTCACGGGGTGGCCTCCGAAACACGGACTCCAACCGCACTCAAGGCAGGAGCCCGAACACCGACCCCTTAGCAGGCAGAAACTCGGAGTCGGCAGGCACCTGCCAGCCTCGGACCTCCCCGACATCCTCTCGGGACCGGCGGAGATCTTCGGCCCAGCCGCGGCTCCTTCGGGCACTGGGACCCAGCGGCCTACTCTGGCGCCTCAGTCCCGCAGCGCCCTCTGCCGACCCTCCCGCAGCAAGAGTTCAGCGGCAGCTATCCGCGGGGAGCTCCGGCCGTTGCTACTCATAACACTGCGCGGAAGAGACCCACAGCTTCCCACACGCTGCATGGAGCAGATCCACCTTTCCACACAGCGCATGGAGCAGATCCACCTTCTCACACACTGCATGGAGCAGATCCACCTTCCCACACAGCGCATGGAGCAGATCCACCTTTCCACACACTGCATAGAGCAGATCCACAGTCTCACGCAGTGCATGGAGCAGATCCACTTTCCCCCACACTGCATAGAGCAGATCCACCTTCCCACACACTGAGTGGAGCAGATCTACCACATGCCCATCATGGAGGACACTCAGAGGCACTCATTGTCCCTCACTCCTAACTAAGTATCCTAACTGGATAGCCTTCACAGCCACCAGATTGTCACCCAGGTTTATTTTAATTTCTCACAGCTTCTACTCAGCATTGGATAAATAAGACCAGATCAAAGATCAGTTACACACACACACACACACACACACCCCTAGTTACTTGAAGTAAGTGATGAGTATCTCTCTTGGATGCAGAGAAGTGTCTGTTGTAAGGACAGCTGCTGCAGCTCTGGGAGACTTCATTCCTCTGATTTCTGCATATTAAAAAAGGAAGATCATGGAGAGGCTACTGGAGGAACTGAGTTATTTGTGGGTTCACCTCAGGTCAGTGGCTGTTGCAAATGTGCCATGTTACTGGTGAAGGACCAATATCTCCCAGATCTGCTGCAAGGCCTGGGTTCTTACGTCAATCACAGAACTATAGAATCATAGAATTGTTGGAGTTGGAAAAACCCTCAAAGATCATTGAGTCCAACCATCAGCCCAACACCATCATGGCCATTAAACCATGTCCCCAACTGCCATGTCCACATGTTTCTTGATCATTTCCATGAATGGAGACTCCACCACTTCCCTGGGCAGTCTGTTCCAATCCCTGACCACTCACTTCAAAGAATTTTTTCCTGATCTCCAACTCAAACATCCCCTGGCACAATTTCAGGGAATTTTGGCTTGTTCTGTCACCTAATACTAGGGAGAAGAGCCCAACCCCCACCTCGCTGCAACCTCCTCTCAGGGAGCTGTAGAGAACAATGAAGTCGCCCCTCAGTCTCCTCTTTTCCAGGCTGAACAACCCCAGGTCCCTCAGCTGCTCCTGCCCAGCCCTGTTCTCCAGACCCTTGACCAGCTTTGTTGCCCTTCTCTGGACTTGCTTCAGCTTCTCAATGTCCTTCTTGAAGTGAGTGGCCCAAGACTGAACTCAGGACTTGAGGTGTGATCTCACCAGTGCTCAGTACAGGGGCACGATCACTTCCCTGGTCCTGCTTGCCACAACATTGCTGATCCAGGTCGGGGTGCTAGTGGCTTTCTTGGCCACCTGAGCACATTGCTGGCTCATCTTCAGCTGCTGTCAACCAGCACCCCCAGGTCCTCTTCTGCTGGGCAGTTCCCAGCCACTCTGCTCCAAGCCTGGAGCATTGCTGGGATTGTTGTGACCCAAGTACAGGCCCTGGCACTTGGCCTTATTAAAGGCTCTGGACTTTCAACACCCACCAGTTTTGAATTAGTACCAGTTTCTGCCCTTCCCTTACAAGGACACTCCAGGGCAAGAGTGGGAGGAATGCAGCTGTGGCTGCTAGGTCTCTGGGCAGAGATCCTTCTGACATCTGCTGCACAGGAGCTGCTTCTCTGCAGCTCTCCAGCTCACCTGTCCTCCAATGTCGCGGCTTTTGGCTCGCAGCTTGTTAACCTGGCACTCGGCAATGTCAGCTCGTTCTTCAGCCTCCTCCAGCTCGTGCTGGGCCTTGCGGCATCGGGAGAGATGGGTGTTGGCCTGTTCTTCCTGCAAGCCAAGCACTGCCATCAGTGCCACGGGCACAGACTGACATTGCCCTCTTACTGCTAACCCAACACCCTGTGGGTGCACCATTCTAACATCACCTACTGCTGAGCCTCACAGCTACACCTCTGCATTGTCAGCACTCCTGAGCTTCTTTCTAGTACTCCAACGATGTGAGCACTCAGCTGGGGGCAGATCAATTGGTCCTGCTCAGGTCCAGATGGGATAATGTGGCTCCAAAAATGTCTCAAGTTCAGGGTAATTACTGCTGTGCCTGCTCTCTTGTAAGCCTTGAGTCTACATGATGTAAGGAGCATTCAGAGGCAGCGGACATAGCTGCCCAATCAAATTAAACATTCAATTGTTTTAATGAACTTGGGAGCCAAATCTTTTGGAAAGTTCCACCCAGGACCCACAAAGTTTTGAGAAGAGTCCTCCACTCACAGCTTCCTCAGCCTGCTTCTTGTATGCTTTCACTTTCAGCTGCAGCTTGTCTACCAGGTCCTGCAGCCGGAGAATATTTTTCTTATCCTCTTCAGACTGTGGGAAGTGAAAATCAAGTCAGCTTTGGAAGATGGGTCAAGGTGATGCTAGTTGAGAAGACAGAGGATGTGAGATACCTGGTAAGTGAGCTCCTTCAGCCTGCGTTCATACTTGCGAACGCCTTTCAGTGATTCGATTCCTCGTTTCTGCTCGGCGTGAAGCTCATTTTCTAGCTCATTAATCTGAAAGACAGTGCATGGTGAAGACAGCAAGCTGCTGGTCCTGCTGTAGGTTCCTGGGCACCAGAGTTCTCCAGACTAAGGCTGCATAGACAGTGGCAGTGCAGGGCAGCTTTCTGCAGCTTCTTCTTGGGGCTAGTCTAGCTGAGAGCTGCTCAGCATGTGCAGTGACAGAGCACTAGTAGTGACATAGCACATCAATCCCTAATCATTTATAGTAGGTTTGGACTTGGCTGTGCATAACTGCCACACTGATAATCAAAATTAGGCTTCACTTTGTCAGAGAAGACAGAAATTGAAACTGGGAAGGGAGGACTCCAGCAACGTTCACCAGGTTAATGTAAAAGATCTTATCCTCAATGACCTCCCATAGCTCCATGCCTCTACCGCAGTATACGACTTACGATTTATTGACTTCAACCCAAACTGATGTTTTTATTTCTGCATAGAGATTTCCTTCAGAAACCAAGAGCACCTAACCCCAGTCAGCTGTTCTGTATTTTGGAACAGGAATAGCTGAAGAGCACAGTAAATGGGTCAGGCAAATGGTCCATCTAGAGCAGCACTCTGCCTCTGGGCGTGGCAGCAGCAGCAGCCACTATTCAACATGGGAACCAGGCTGCTATCTGCTCCCCCCATACAGCCATTAGAGTAGAGATGGAAAGTGGCAAATCCATGCCTCTTCTTTTATGTACATCTATATACCTGCTCGTTCCTAACCTCTTTCCCAGCATCTACAGCTGTCCCTGGCAGCATGTCCCAGGATTTCACTGCTCACTCTCTACTTTTTATTTGTCTTTAATTGATCCCCAGGTGCAGATGTCCTGATCTGCATCCTGTGCCCTTACTTGTCATGTTGTGCAATTTGATGAATGATCATCCAGAATGCGTCTTGCTCACTGCTGTCATGTTTCTGTAAATTCTGATCTCTTTCCCCTCATCCATCTCCACCCCATAACAGAGTCCTGGCCTTGTTTGTCTCTTCTGCTAAGGCTTCACCTACTCAGCTGCCATTCCCTGGGTACTTTTCTAACTGTCAAGTCCTTCCTAAGCTGCAGAGAGCAGAACTGCACATGGTACGTTTAATATAGTGCAAGTGATGCTCTCTGTCTTGGTGCTCAGCACTTTCCCTAATGAAGCCCAACCTTCTTCCTCTTTTGAGTTTTTGCACACTGAACAAGCAAGTTTCTGAGGCCTGTCATGGATGAGACTGAGATCTCCTGGCTGAGCTATAATTGCCAGTTCCGGATTCATCCCCAAGTAAGTATGTCTCAAAATACTTTCCCCTAGCTAAGTAACCACATATCTCTACCCTGGTGTTCATGTGCCACCACTTTTGCCCACTCTGTTTTTATGAGGTCATTCTCAAGTTCCTCACACAGTGCAACATGCGACTGCTCAGTGTAACTCTCTTCGAACCTGCTAGAGATACTTGGGGTTGTCCCTGTTGCAACCTTCCTAAGAGGTACCAGCAACCAAGGGCTCATTTAGGATCACAGCCTCTTCCTAGCCTTCACCATACCCTGGCCTCCAGTTTCTGGAGTTGCTTCTTTCCACCCTTCAGGGCCAGCTGCTCAGCCTCATCTAGACGGTGCTGCAGGTCCTTCACTGTCTGTTCCAGATTTCTCTTCATCCTCTCCAGGTGGGCGCTGGTGTCCTGCTCTTTCTTCAGCTCTTCTGCCATCATGGCTGCCTGGATGTAGTGCACAGTTATGTTACATATATGACTCCCTGTCCCGGGCAGTTCTGTGCTTTCCCTGGCAGCAATACCTAGCTTCATACTGGTGTATGGCTCTCCACCTTCTCAGCCAGCACCATGGCAGTGCTGAGGGTCTGTGATACAAAGAGGATCCCTGTTCCTCTCTATCTGTGTTTCTGAAACTCTGCCTTGGAAAACAGGCAGGGTTACTGACAGAACAAATCCATGAAGGCATGCAGATGCCTCATTTTTTAAGTGTCAGTGGAAACCAGGAGCATCTTGAAGTGTCACCAGCTAGCACTCTGTATCTCTGGGCTCCCAAACAATTTTCAGTACCTAACCATTTGGTGCTTAAATTTGCTGAAGACTCCAGTATCTTGAACTAGAATGAAACGTTTGAGCCTACCGAGATCTTTAGGACCTGGGATGGAGAGCTGGCACCAGTGTGACAGGGCAGAGAGAATCCTGCAGCACTGCTGCTGGCAGGCAGCCAGAGCTAGACCCAGCACTTCAGGCTCAGGTGCACCAGGACTTGATGTAACCATTTTCTGTTTCAAGTGCCTTTCCTAGACAGATTTGTTTCTTCTGATGCTGTGGAACTGTTGCCTTGTTTAAATGAAATGATTCTATTATCTTTATATTTCTTACATGCCTAGCATTTGTATAAAAGTAGGAATGATTTTAGTCTCTGCCTTTCTGTGCCATCTAAAGAGGACTTGGCTCAGACTACACTTTTCCTATTACAATTTCGCCACCTTCTGTTCTATCCTGTGGATTACATTTACCCTGGAAGTAGAAGTGAATGTTGGTATGAGGAAGGGGAGACACTATGCCTCCTCCAGGCAGACTGCTAGCAGAACAGGAGTAGAGGACCTAGCTTGAAGGGGACTTCTGTGGCGTGCAAGAGGGATTGTTCTGGTCCTGTGTTGAGGAATTTGTTCTCCTCCACCCGACTGCTGCCCTTCTAAAGCGTGAAAGTCGTTGCAGCAGTGTAAAATGGAAGAGAGGTGAGCAGGAGGACTCACATCCGTGATGGCTTTCTTTGCTTTCTCCTCTGCATTTCTGGCTTCTTGAATGCTGTCTTCCACTTCATTCTGTAAGTGAGTAATGTCCACTTCCAGTCTCTTCTTGGTGTTGAGGAGGCTTGTGTTCTGTTGAGACAGACCCAATCAAGGTCATTCCCACCCCAATTCATGCCACTGTCACATGCCCATGATGAAGCAGACCCTGAGTACCTGGGAGTGGAGGAGCTGCACTCGCTCACTGGCGTCAGTCAGCTCCTGCTCAGAGACTTTCCTGGCTCGCTCTGTCTGCTCCATAGCAGCTCGCATCTCCTCCATCTCTGTTGTCATCAGATTGTTCCTACGCTCTACCATAGCCAACTGCTCCTTCAGGTCATCATTCTCTCTCAGAGCATCATCCAAATGGAGCTGGGAATCCTTTGAGGGTGACAGCACAGTGAGATTCAGATGCAAGCAGAGCAAGTGACAAAAACCTGTAGGACAGCAGCTCCTCAGGTCCCTACCTTGAGTTGCCCTTGCACAGCTTTGAGGTGCTTCTGTATCTCTGCCACCTGACTGTTGGCATGGCTCAGCTGGATTTCCATGTCATTCAGATCTCCCTCCATCTTCTTTTTGAGCCTCAAAGCATCATTTCTGCTTCTGATTTCAGCATCCAGTGTGGTCTGCATAGACTCTAATACCCTCTGGTGATTTCTCTTCAGCTGTTGAATTTCTTCATCTTTCTCTGCAGTCCTTCTATCAATATCTGACTTCATTTGGTTCAGTTCCAGCTGAACACGTAAGATTTTTCCCTCTTCATGTTCTAAAGAGCCCTGTGAGGGTTGATATAATCTCATTAGTCTCTGCAATGTCCCTTGCTAGGAAATGCCCAAGGAGGGTGTTGAGGCTTTGCACCCAATAATAAGATCTGTTTGCCTTACTGTGGACCTGTCAGAAGGGCATATGACCACTATGACCAGAGTCATTATACCTCAGCCCGATGACACTAGAGTCATTGTACCTCATCCTGATACTAATCAGTAATTTAGGAATAAGATTCCTGAGGAAAATGGTTCCAGTATCACAAGGTCTGGGCCCTGAGGGCTATGCTTACACTGCAGCAGTAACAAAATATGTGAATACATCCAAGAGGACACTTAAGCCCCATGCTCAGAAGCCTTCTCTAGCATCTCTGTGCTGAATTCTGCTAAGGGGCTATGCACTCAGTCCCACAGCAGTGACTGTGTGGGCATTTTCCCCTTCCATACAGCCTTTCCCCTCTGACACTCTTCTATCTTCCAGCTTCAGGTGTCTAGGAATTCAAAGCCTAAGGCTTGGATCTTTACAAACAGTGGGCAGAAAGAAGCACATACCAAAAATTAAACAGCTAATGTTTGCATTGCTTTTAAGAACAGACCCTCCAGAGGTGCCTCTTTCCCCTTTTTAATTCTCTATGAGCCTGTGGTGACTAATTCAGGATAAGACTGACGACATTTAGATACATAAACTAGAGCAGATGGATTTGCTCTTCTCAGAGACACACAGTGATAGGACAAGGGGCAATGCATGGAAGCTGGAGCATAGAAGGTTCCATGTGAACACAAAGAAAAAAAATTCACTGTGAGAGTGACAAAACACTCAATGGTTTGCCCAGAGGGGTTGTGGAGTCTCCTTATCTGGAGACTTTCAAAACCTGCCTGGACAGATTCCTGTGTGACCTACTCTCTGTGACACTACCCCGGCAGGGGGGTTGGATTGGATGATCTTTCGAGGTTCCTTGCAATCCATAATGTTCTGTGATTCTTTGAACTTCAAAGCTAGCCCTGCTTTGAGCTGGAGATTGGACAAAAGACACCCAGAGATCCTTTCCAACCTGAGTGTCTCTGGGTTTGAACTAAGCCCCAAGTATGACATGGGCAACTCCATGAAAAACTTTCAAAGACATTTGGTGGATGATCAAATGAGGTCATAAAGAAGTAATAAAAGCTTTTTGGAGAGACTGTCAGGGTAGACAGGGAACAAAAGGCAGAACCCAGACAAGGGGGAACTGCAGGAGCTGAAATCTGTCATTGATTGCAGAAGAAAAGTAAGATTTACTTATAAAGGTCTAGAAAGCCAAAGACAGGGAGGAAGACTGAGAAATCACGGAGCTGTGGGACCTGGTATGCAGTGTCAGAAAAGCACGTCAGTGTGCCAGTGGCATCTCCAAGATTCAGCTGATCCCCAGCAACCTCTTCATGTTCATCTAAACCCATGTCATGGGAACTGACTCCTATGTGAATGTCTTACTGACTCCTCTTTGAATGTCTTAGACTCCCATTCACTGGAAGTGGAGGGGCTGAAGAAATATAACCATAGTTTTCTTCAACATTCAGCTTTCTCTGAACAGGAGATGACATGGAGAAGACTCAGACCTGCTCTGAAAATGTCCTTAAATACTTTGACTAGTAAATAAAGAATTGTCCAAGTTTTGAAATACAAATGACCTTTCTTAGGACAGATTGAGGAGCAAACTCAAACAGGTGGTGAAAAATGAGCTCAGGATTCATCTAGGACTGAGATTATTATGCATGATAGAACAGCAAGAAATGCCACATTGGTATGGGAGAGGAGCAGTCCCTCTGCTATTTGGTCTGCTTGTGCTCTCATACTGCACTGCTATGACAGGATCAGGATAAACAAGAACACATCATCTCCACACTGTCTCCACTCATGATCTCTCTAAACCAAGCCCCTTACTGGGCACACTTACCTCTGCTTCTTCTAATGCTGCTTGAAGGTCGCACTTTTCTTGCTCAATTTGTTTCTTTGCTTTCTCCAGTCCATGATTAGCTTTCCCAGATTCAGCAATCTGTTCAGTCAGGTCAGAAATTTCCTCTGCAACACAGGAAGCAGACACTCAGCTCATCTTAAGTAATGGTGTCAACAGCACCCACAATTGCTGTTTGGCAAGGGGAGAGATGGAAGAGATAACAATGCAATGTGATACAGCACTGAGAAGAACTTATAGGTCTTGCCCCATGTGCAATCTTTGTTTCTGACTACCTGCCCTCTCCTGTTCAGTGTGCAGTTTGAAAGCAAGAGGAACCAACTGGATTGAGCTTAAAGACTAATGGGTAGAGAAATTCCACCTCCAGAGACAGTCCTATTTGACTGCTCTCCGTACCCTTAGCTAATCCCCAGGGATCATTCAGTTGACCAAAAAGAAGTGAGCTGTGTTTGCTCTGTACAGTTAACTAAGTGTTTAGTAAATGCCAATCCACTGGGTCACACCTGCGTGGCCCTCCAGTCATCTGGAGACAGACAACAACCCTCCAGATTTGTTTTTTCTAGTGGCAGTGACCAAAGTAACCTGAAAAAAAAAAGTGTCTGATTTCACCATTATTTCTGTCCATTCAGCTAATGACTCATGTTAATAATCCCTGAACGGGCTCATGATGGTGTGAAGGAGGAGAACACCATAAGGAGGCAGGATGCTGTAGGGAGCTGGAGGCATGTGCTGCCAGGTGACTGAGCAGCTGAATAGGAAAGAAATTTGCCTAAGCTCAGCTGTGTGGGGAAATCATAAAGCACAATATCCCGGGGAGAGGCAGTGCTCTGGTAGCCCACAAGCAGGGAAGCAGGATGGAGATCTGAACTTACGCTGAAGGTTCTTATTCTCCCTCCTGACAGTCTCAGCCTGGTCAAGAATTTCTTCATATGCATTCTTCATCCGGAAGATCTCAGTGCTGAGAGAGCGAGACTCCTTCTGAGCAGCTTCCAGCTCAGCTTGACTCTCCTGGTACTTCTGCTTCCATTCAGCCAGGACCTGGGGTAAAAGGAGCACAAGAATGACCTACTCTGCAACACTTTTCTCTCTGCTTTTTGTAAGGCAAGAAACCCAGAGGGGCTTTGGACTGTTCTCTGCCTACTGACAGTCAGTTCACCATACAGTGATACATACTTTGGCTGTTTTGCTGGAAGCTACCTAAATTATCCTCTGTAGCCAGCACTAGAGCACACTCCAAGCTCTCAAGCAGGAGTTTGTTTTGTTACCAGCCTGGCCACAATGTGGTTAGCGTGGATGATGCTGTGGCAGCCTTCTCATTACTGCAGGAGCTAGTGGCCTGGCACACAGTCCACCAAAAAAGATCTTGTTCTACTGATTGTCTCCTGAGCTGGACACCACAGTGGGGCCTCCTTTTTAGCACATTGACCTAAGTGACTCACACAAGGCTGGGCCAAGGCACGCTGCTGTGCAGTATCACTTGGCCAAACCATGTTGGCTCTTTGACAGTGCAGGCTGGAAATGTGTGAAGGGGTCAGGAGCTCAGCCCAACCTGAATACGAGGCCAAAAGTCAGGGCTTGTCAGCTGGCATGTGAACATTTGCTAAGTCTGCTTGATTGAAGACTAGGTATGGATCACCCCTATCTCCTTTGTGAAGACTTCATGCTTCTTAAAGCTATCAGAAAGTTACTTTACTGTTTGGCATGGTCATCTGGGGTTACTCCCAGTGTGACACTGTCACTACTGTCTGTTCTCTCATGTGCTCCTTACTATAGCTTTGCTTTGGGTAAATTGCAGGTTATCTTACTGAGAATGCAGAACATTCATCAGTTCAGAATTTGGCCTGGCCTATCAAATGTCTAATGATATTCAGCTCTGGCAGGCTTTTTGAATGAACCTTGTCAAAATTCTTCTGCTTTTTATCAAATGCTGCACAAGCTGCGTTGGACCTCTCCAAGTCAATCATGAGGTCATCCACTTCCCCCTGCAGCCTCTGCTTTGTCTTCTCCAGCGAAGCACACTTTGAGTTGACAGCTTCAATCTGCTCCTCTGAGTCCTGAAGGCGCTGAGCAAGCTTCTTCCTGGAGGATGAAACAATCAGTGCTGAGAGAAGGAAAATCCTGATGCTCTCAGAAGATGGATAGGAAAGGAATCTGGCATGGGAGAGATGGAGAGAGACAGCAACATAGGAAGGTGTGATGGTGTGAATGGAGAGCATCCATAGGTATCTGGGATGACACAGCACACTAGAGTGGTGCATAGACTGGGAGAAGACTTACCCAAGAGGTAGGTTATAGGTTATAGCAGTTTGGAGAGGAACCAGAGACACACTTTCAGTATTGGCAGTGTAAAGAATGTGACTTTTTGACTGCTGTGATTATCTCCATAGTTCATGCACTGAAATCCTTCTTTCTTTTCTCCCAAGTCTCTACTTCTTCTCCTCCTACGTTAAACCTTTCCTTACTCCCCTTTTCTTGACTAACAAAGCACACTGCTCTGCATATTGCCTCTGCAAGCACACCCTGGTTTCCTTCAGTTCCTTCTGTGGTAGTTTGGGAGGGGTCCCAGGATCCCTTAAGAAGACCACAAAGACAAAGTCCCATCCCAGGGGACAGACCCGGTTGTCCCCAGAAATTGTAATTGTGTTATTCAATCCCATAATTCTGCTATCACTTTTATAAGGGGGCAGCAAAGTCAAATCTCTCTCTTTTCTCTCCCTTCCTTTCAGCTGTCCAGAGGGAGTCTTATATGGGTAACTATAGAGGAGTAACTTGTCTGTGGCCTCCAAGGCTGCAGCCACATTTCCAGCTGCACAATCAGGCCTGCTTGGGCCTAACAGCAGACGAGGGGAAAGGGGAGAAAACAAGCACTGGGGTTGTGGTGGTTTAGCTTGATTGGGGGGAAGGTTTTGGGGGAATTCTCACGTATGCTGTATCTGTATTAGGTGCTAAGGACTCGTGTATTCCAAATCTTTTCTTCCTGTACATCTTTAAATACACTTTCCTGTATTCCTCTCCAGTTCAGTAAGAGCCTTATTATTTTACTGCTTTTAAAAGTAAAATAATATCTAAATCTGTCTTCTCTATAAACAAACCATAGACACCTTCTCACATTTACCACAGAATCATAGAATGGTTTAGATTAGAAGAGACCTCAAAGCTCAGCCAGTTCCAACCCCCCGCCATAGGCAGGGACACCTCCCGCTGGAACAGGTCACTCAAGACCTCATCCAACCTGGCCTTGAACACTTCCAGGGAGGGAGCAGCCACAGCCTCCCTGGGCAACCTGTGTCAGTGTCTCACCACCCTCACTGGAAAGAATTTATTCCTAACGTTCCTAACATTAAATGTCCCCTCTGCCAGTTTAAACCCATTCCTCCTCATCCTGTCATTACAGGTCCTTGTAAATAGTCCCTCCCCAGCCCTCCTGTGATACTGGAAGGCCACTCCAAGGTCTCCTTGAAGCCTTCTCTTCTCCAGGCTGCAGAGCCCCAACTCTCATAGCCTGTCCTCATTTATACTGAAATATTTGTCTACTTGCTCCAGACCATCCCTTCACCTACTTGGCCTCCTCCAGCTCCTCCGTGCGCTGAATGGCGTCCGTCTCGTATTTGGTTCTCCACTGGGCCACTTCGCTGTTGGCCTTGGACAGGGCCCTCTGCAGCTCCCCCTTGGCTTCCTGCTCCTCCTCATACTGCTCCCGCAGCAGGTCACAGTCGTGGCGAGCAGACTGCAAGGCGTGGGCCAGGGCGTTCTTGGCCTTGGTAGTTAAAATTAGTCAAATTGTCAAAACCCAAACACTTTGTGACTGTTGTTTTACTAGATTTAATAAAAACTCCACATCTCACTGCCCAAGAGCAACAGTTGCTGGAGAAACAGAAGGAGCAAAGAGGGACTCTGCATTTCACGCTCGTTAAACAAGGGGAGGGGGTTGGACTAAATGATCTCTAGATGTCCTTTCCAACCCCTAATGTGCTTCTATGAGTCTAAGATCAGACTCTCGTCCGTCTTGTCTGGGTTACTGCCTCTCAAACACACCTGCACCAAGCGCCTCAGGCAAAGACACAAGAAACCCAGCA
Source organism: Tricholaema leucomelas (assembly GCA_013400475.1). NCBI lineage: Eukaryota > Metazoa > Chordata > Aves > Piciformes > Lybiidae > Tricholaema lacrymosa > Tricholaema leucomelas. The sequence continues at coordinate 54,412 of WAAF01019139.1, read as the reverse complement.
ACAGATGAGGTAGGAATTATCTCTCAAGAAGTTCCCTTGTAAGCTTTTCAGGTAGAAATTGGTGTTTATCTGAAGGTGGAAGAAACTTTAGACTGTTTTGCCATATCCAGCCCTGGGTACACCTGCATTCCTGCTCTCCTTCCTGTTTTTTGACTGCTGCTGTTTTCTTTGCCTTAGGGATTTTCTCTGCACACAGAGCTATTTTCATTCACTTCTCTCATGGCTTTGAGCTTCAGAAAACACAAAGAGAAGGACTTAAACCCTTTCTTAATTTCTAATGTCTCTTCTCTGCGTTATACTCCAAGGCAAAGTTCAATAGTTTCACTGTTCTCATGTCTCCATCTTTCTCTGAGGAGAAATCTCATTTATTGTTTTAGCTCATAGATTTATTTCATGATTGGCTGGCACAAATTAAAACAAGTCACCTTATTTTCTTCCTCTAGCTGCCTCTTCAGCTCTTCAGTCTGCTGAGTGAAAGCATGTTTGCCTCGAGTCAGCTGAGAAATCAAGGACTCTTTCTCCTCAAGCTGCCGACTCAGTTCACCTAGTGAGTAAAGGTAGTTTTTTAGATAGAGGTAGAAGACAGGAAAAAATAAGCATGAGAAAGGCCATATAAAGAGTGATTGTAAGATATAATGTGGCAACATGAAGGAAGAGTAGCCATTGCATTCCTACCAGTAGGAAAGAAGTATCCAAGAAATGTGCTGCAATCAAAGGAAAGTGGATGAATTGATCACGAACTCACATAGTCATTGTCACTGACAGTGCTGCTTTGGATGTGTCTCTGTCTCCTTGGTGCAGTTTCTAATACTGCCACCAAGGAAGAAATTCAGTCTGAGCTTTGCTCAGAACACCCAGTGGTGAGCAGATGACAAAACACACTGGCATTCGGGCAGGGTTTTCAAGCACTGAGCACAAGACCGTCACATTCCCTCTAGGGACACACCGTTCTCAGTCTGCAGGCGTGTTTTCTGTGTGTTCAGATCATTAATCAGCCTCATATGTTCATCGTCTTTGGTTCTGACTTCACTGAACTGGTCTTCGAGAGCCCGGCACATCTTTTCCAGATTGCTCTGTTAGGAGACAGAAAGCAGAACCTTCAGCTCAGCTCAGAAACACAGCAGTGGTGACAGGGAATGCTTGCTCCTATGCAACAACCTTGGCTTTGGAGACAGACTCCATGTTACTGGCCAGGTCGTCGATCTCCATCTTGAGCTCACTCTTCTCCTTCTCCAGCTTCTGCTTCACTCTCTGCAGGTTGTCGATCTGCTCCCCAAGCTCAGCGGTGCTGTCCGCATGCTTCTTCCGCAGGGCGGCAGCCGTGGCCTCGTGCTGCAGCGTGGCCTCTTCCAGGTCACGACGCATCTTCTGGAACTCTGCCTCACGCTTCTTGTTCATCTCAATCTGAGCTGCTGTTGCCCCTCCTGCCTCTTCCAGACGCTCACTGATCTCCTCCAGCTCCCGTGAGAGGTCAGCTCGCTGCTTTTCCGTCTTTGCACGGATTGCTCGTTCAGCCTCAATCTCTTCCTCCAATTCCTCTATTCGAGCCTATAAAGGTTAATTGCTTAAATGAGGACTTCTGAGTAGATGGATTGGAAATTACCATTAAGTATTAAAGTGAAAATATTCACATCCATGTATATCAGCATACAGAGTCAAGCCTCACTAGAAGTTGGACTGAATTGTGTACCAGGACATGCAATATTCAGATTTGGAACAACAATGAATGTAAGACCATAGAATCATAGAATCAGTGGACTGGCTGGAAGGGACCTCTAGAGCTCATCTAGTCCAGCCCCCTCTGCAGTAAGCAGAGACATCCTCAAGAAGATCAGGTTGCTCAGAACCCCATCAAGCCTGACCTTGAATCTGCTATTTCTCTTTATGTTACAGCTCAGAATGGATTTGTTGAGTTATGAAGAATCCAGTATTGCACTTTTCTGAAGAAGCAGGAGACGTGTCACTGGAAAATGTAACAGAATGTCAATTGGGTTACAAATGTCTCAAGGGTCAGGCCAAACCAAACCAGTGTCCTCTCTCCATCTGCAACCAAGATGGAAGGAACCTTGAGATGAGCAGCTGTGGGCTAATAGCACTGAACAGAACTGTCTCCCTGGCTCTGCATTTAAAAGGTGACCTGTGCTGGTCATGCCAGGCTATGTTACCTTTTGTTGTTTCAGAAAGTAATGCTCAGTGGCTTTGCTGCTATTGCAGCTGAGTGCCGAATCCATTGTCACAGCCTGCTGCAACCTTCACTCAAGAACTATCTTACAGAGTTAGGTAAGATTAGAGGCCAGAGTTTCTCTAAAAGTGCCCTGGGAACATCACTCAGTGGCCATGTTAACAGTTTTGCTTGTGTGTAGGCAAAAATCTTTGTGCCACAGTGTAAGAATAAATACAAATTAATTCTGAGGAACTTCTGCTTAGCTATTGAAAAATATCCACAACTCTTAGACTTTACCTGAAGCTCCTTAATTTTCTTTTGCAGCTGAGAACTCTGAGCTTGCTCATCTTCAATTTTAGTTTGCAACTGGCTAATTTCAAAATCCTTCCTGTTAAATAACAAGAATGCAAATTCAACAGGGTCAAGCTAAAATTTGAATGTTAGAATTCAGAGCATAAAAAAATCAGTGCAATACTTTTTCAGCCGCTCATCCATCTGTTGCTTATCATTTTCCAGATCCATGATGGAATCCTGGGTCATTTTCAAGTCTCCCTCCAGTTTTCTCTTTGCTCTCTCAAGGTCCATTCGCAGTTTCTTCTCTTGCTCCAGAGTTCCTTCAAGCTAAAACACATGAAACATACTCTGAAAGACATAGTCATGCTTTGAAAGTATTCTTATTTTAAAATCTGACTTGAATTGGAAATCTATGAATAGAGAAAACAATCAGATACTGTATCTGCTCATTTCCAGATGTGTTACATTCTCACTGCAAGCCTATAAGTGCCATTCTGATTAGTTTGCCAGTGCCAATTGCCCACAACTTGGCCCTGCACAGCTGAAATGCAAGCTTCTAAAACATACAAAAATTAAGATGTTCCAATGGTAGTAGCAGCTCCTAACATACAGACTACAAGGTACTGGCAAATTCCCTGTGTGCATAACTTCCTGAAGTATTTCCAGTAAGATCCACTCACCCTGCAGAGTAGGGGACCTCAGAGAGTTCTGCACTGATTTACTTCACCTGCTAATTGGTTAGAGTGGCACAGGAGTGTGCAGTGCTGAAATGCCCAGTGCTGAACACAGCGAAAGCTGAACAGTGTGCTGGATTCTGCAATTCCCTGTCCACTGGCAATGGTTTGTTAGCTTTAGGCGTTGCTTATACTTTAACTACAGATTTCTGGTCTCTTCTAATGCATATAATTGGATGGATTCACTTACGGAACCCAAAACCTCTTTCTTACATCATCTACTTGCTGCTCCAATTTGGTCTTGGTTTTGGTCAGTGTGCTGACTTTGTCTTCCTCAACTTGCAGGTCATCCAGTGTCTGCTGGTGGGCTTCCTGGAGGGCCTTTTTCTCCTTAGTGAGTTTAGAAATGTTTTCATCCAGAGCTGCCATCTCCTCAGTGAGATTCTTAACCTGCAAAACAGGCAGCATCTGTACTCTGAGAGGGAGAAATGGCAGCCTGAGCACACAGTGAGTGCGCCCTTGCAAAACCTTGCATGGATGTAGCCAAAATGCTCTCCACAGACACTCTGTATGATGAGGGCAGCAACAACTGTTGTGTCTAACAGCTACACTTCTCTGGTAGGTACTCTTGATGTAGGCTTTGGGTTTTGTTTGTTTGTAGGTTTATATTTGTTTGTTTCCTACTAACTGCCACCCCCACCCAGCTGAATTCTGTAGTGGAACATTAAGTCACGGAGAGTGTCAGGTTGGAAGGGACCTCTAGAAGTCATCTAGTCCAATGTCCCTTCAGTAGCAGTGACATCCCCAACTAGATCAGTTTGCTGACAGCCTCATCAAGCCTGACCTTGAATGCCTCCAGGTATGGGATGACCACCACCTCTCTTGGCAACCCATTCCAGTGTTCCATCACCCTCACCGTAAAGAACTTTTTCCTAATGTCCAACCTAAGTCTAGCCTACTCTAGTATGAAACTATTGCCCCTTGTTATAGTGCTACAAGTACTGGTCCTCCTTATCCACAGAGACAGAATTACACTGCTTCCTTAGGACTGAAAGTAGCCAAGTATCTCTACCAAGCACCTTAGCAGCATCTTAACTCTTCTTAAACTGTTGCAGAAAATGCAGTTTTCCTACAGGGAAGTTAAAATTGTAACCCAAACCATCTTGCAGACATGGTTGAGTGGCAATCCTCTCTCCTATGCCTTGGGCACATACTATTTCCACTCAGAGCACTTAGAAATCACCTCAACTTTCCACAAAATTGAAAACTGTCAGGGGAAGAATGTCTGTCACCTTATTCTCTGTTGCATGCTTCTCCTTTTCCACTTTGGCCAGAGTTAGCTCAAGATCATCAATATCTTTCTTCAGCTCAGAGCACTCATCTTCAAGCTTCCTCTTCTTTGCTGTCAGTTCAGCATTCATCTCCTCTTCATCTTCCATTCTTTCACTTAGTTCTTTAATCTTTGCTTCCAGCTGGATTTTACTTTTGATGAGTCCTTCACATCTCTCCTCAGCATCAGCTAGATTTTCACTCTCCTGTCAGAAGAGATTGAAGGCACATTATCACCAGAACGACAGAAGGCAATGTGTGTTGTTCAAACACCACCTCCAGGAACCTAATTACACAAGTCAGGGCAGAATTTCCCCTACAGATCAGGACTAATGCACACAATATGATCATAAGAAAGCTGTCTTGCTCAGGGGTGGCTAGGAAAGTGGACCATAACCCTATGGCAGGGATACTTCCTTTCAGCTGGCTGCAATACCAAGCAGTAGACTCGCTGGGTGCAGTCATAATGAACAGTGTGCAAGGAATTAGTGAGATAAACAGGTGGGTAGCAAACTGGATTTCCTGGATCTGCAGTCTGGATTTGAAAAACATACAGCATTTCAAAGTAATCTTTGATAGAGTTTTGGGAGGTTCTACCTTTAAAAGCTCCTCCAATTCTAATGACACAGGTCAGGCTGTCTCCTCTCAAACTTCTCCTGCTCTCTTCACATGAGACTAACCTTGCTCCCATCATTCTTTGCCCTCTCTCAGCCAAGACAGGGTGAAGCTCAGACTAAATTGCAACCTGCAACTTTTGCCATAGCTAAGATTTTGAGACATGTTCAACAGACAAAATTTCATCTAAATTATAACTACTCTGAGGTCTTCTAGCCAGAATACCAGGAGAGATGTCTATTGCCTCTCAGAAGAGTTATGGCTGAAAGCCATCAAAGCAGTACTGGTATGTTTAGTTCTCTTTCAGATACGGATTGACCATAAGCATACTGAAAATCGTGGCTAGTGAGTCTGCATCTCCTAAGGACAAACTTGGAGAAGGTGGTGCTTGAGGAAGCTTTCAAGTAGGGTTAGTAGAAATTCCCCCAGGAAAATGCGACTTACTGAGAAGAGAGGAAGAACTCTCCTAGAACTGTCACAGTGAGAAACTGGGAGTTGACTAACAGCCAGACAAAATACTTAAGGGCAATGGTCATACCTCAGGAGTTATTTTGTGTTCCAAAATCTGAAATCTGAGTGCTCTGAAAGGCATCCTAACCTAATTAAATCTGGGCTTCTTTGTTTTTTTTTGCTTACCATCCACAGAGAGGTTAAAGTGAAGCCTCAAATGCTTGTAAACTCAGTGGGTTCTGGAGGACAGAGCATTAACTATCAAGAAGGGTACAAAGAAATTCAGAAACCTGGGTGAGGTTAAGCTGAAGTTCTGAAGAAACAATCCAAGACTCTTGTCAAACCCTGTTTGTTCAAAAGCACATGGAAACAGGGCTAGGTTCACTTTTACTAGACTACCTTTGGCCATGTAGTATTTTACTAGTTTTAAAACCCTGACAGAACTCCTGTCTTGTGCTCATTCTGCTCAGCAGTATTCTGGAGAAAAGCATGGTAAAACCCTTTCTCTATAAGAAAAGCTCTCCTGCTCCAACTCCATGCTGTCAGGGTCAGCAGATGTGGGAACAGTCTGCTCAGACAGCCCTGTCAGGATCACAGTCTAAATGCTGTGGAACTTTTGCTTCTTCCTTCCATTGTTATTGCTTAATAGTGGAGTGGGAAACCAACACGGCAGCCCAGTCAGAAGTGGCAATGTTTCATGTGTGCTTTGTACTGTGCTTAGGTGTAAATGACAAGATCAGTGGAGAATCTGGCCTGGTTACATGTATGTTTATGAAGGACAAGAGCAGCAGAATGTGGGGAAGTGAGGAGAATCTGAAAATGGAGGTCACTCACAGTTTGAACCTGGAGCTGCAGGTCATTTTTCTCTTGCAACAGGGTCACCATTTTCTCCTCCAGCTCTTTCCTTTTAGCCTCAGACTTTGCAAGCTCCTCCTTGGTTTTCTCAAACTCCTCCTTCATGTTGGCCATCTCCTTCTCAGATTCTGCGCTCTTGAGCAAGGGCTTCATTTTGAAGTATAGCTTCATCCAGGGCCAGTGCTTCACGTTCATGAATGCTCTGACATTGTATTGAATGATATAGATGGATTCTCTGAAAGCACATCAGAGCAAAGTTTATGAGGCTGGGGCAAGAAACACTCTGTTTATTTGCCATACAGCAACAGCCTTTTTCCTCAAGTTTACTGTCAACAGGAAACAGCAGCTGGATGCTTTTTGGGTTAGTCTAACTAGCAAATCATAGAATCATAGAATGGTTTAGGTTGGAAGGGACCTCAAAGATCACCTAGTTCCAACCCCTCACCATAGGCAAGGACACCTCCCCCTAGGACAAGTTGCTCAAGGCCTCATCTCACCTGGCCTTGAACACCTCCAGGGAGGGAGCATCCACAACCTCCCTGGGCAACCCAAATATCTCATTAGAAATTATTAAGACAGAAACTGAAATGAAAAATGAAGTCTTTTGATGGTGTTTTATGGTATGCAAAAGGATGTTATTGGTGCCCACAGTTCAAGGGGAGATTAGACAATTCCTTGCAGAGAAATCCAACCCTGATGCTACTATGATATGATATGAAATCCAGTAAGAGTTATAGAGTTTTCAGAAACTGTCCCTGGCTGAGGAAGCCCCTGAGCTAAATATATACCACAGAGTATTACAAATAAAAGCAAGCAGTTGCCAAACCATCCCATAGATTTATGCAGTCCTGGCTCCCCTAAAGCTTTCACTTGTCAACAACCTTTGAGAAAGTTTGCTTGGCTCACCCACTGCTGCCACTCCTCCACTCTAAGTTCTCCATAGTTCATTCCATCTCAAAGCGAAAGAGATGAAATGGGAATGTTATCTGGGATGGTCAAAAGTATGATCTTAAAGGTCTTTCCCAAGCTAAATGATTCTGTGATTCTATGGACTACCTCCTCTGTACCAGCTAGAATTGTTCACTTAAGGTGATGGAGCCATGAAAGGAAATTCAAGAGGACAGCAGAGTGGTTGAATGCTGTTCCTTACAAAACCAGTGTGATCCAAGGAAAGGATCAGGCAGCAAGCTCAAAGCAGAGCAGCCTTTGCACTTGTTTAGTTGGCTGCCTCTGTCACAGGGTTCTTTGAAGGCTGAAAATGGCAAGAGTGCTTCTGGAGAAAAAGTTTAGTGTTGCATCCTAAATATCATGGTGGCTAAATTGCCATTGCCACAATTTGGAAGGCTGTAAGAAGGAAACTATTAGTCTGTGCAGGCTCTGTTTCCTCATGGTTTTCTGTGAGTCTTTCCTGAGGACAGTTTCTTGCCTGAGTCAATCTGCTGCCCTGTAGGACTCTGTTCTGCTGCAGACCACTGTTAGGATTTTCTTGTATTACCTTCTGGCATTCATCTTTTTAAATTCCGTTCTCATGAGGAACCCTCTGCACATAGCTTGTGTGTGAGTGATGAGGCTCACAAGCTTCTCATCTCTCATCTCTTCTAGAAGTCCCAGGAGGCCTGCCTTGAAGAACACCTAGAACATAAGAGGGTCAAATCATTTGAGGCTTAGGCCGATGCACAAAAATTGGCAGGTGCTGCAGGGTAGTATGAGGCAGCATGGGAAAAATGCCTGCAGGGGGAAGGTTTAACAGATAGAGAAAATCTGTCTCAGTGTCCATATGTTCAGTGCTCCTCTGATTCATGACGAGTCGCTCTGCATCTGATCGAATCACATCGCTGCAGTGTCTGATACCTGCTCCTGCACAGGCTGTGGAAGCTCCTGCTCAGCAACAGCTTTTAAAAGAAAGGCTTAACTTTGCCCTTTGTACCATATGCTGCTCTGTCTCTTCACTGTGCTTTACCCTTCTATGTTGGGCTCAAGGCTTGCTCTGTAAACTGACTCAGAGATGGTATGAGAATCACGCATGATAAAGTCTGCTCAGTGCTGGAGGTGACTGGGTATTTGTCCAGAGACAGTGCTGCCTTGGCTGTGCTGATCAGAGAGTGAAGGTCTCTGGCTATGAAAATTAAACCTCTGTGTGTGCCTAAATCCCCTGAGAAGTCTGACTGAACTGTCCTGATTTGTCTGAGCCTAACACATGCTGGTATAAATGAGTTTGACTGGCAGGAGGAAGGGGCAGCACTAAGTTGTAGCTGCAGCCAGGCTGGGTCATTTGGGTAGTGGTGTTCGTGGGGCTGATGATGCTTCCCCTTACAAGCACCCCAGAAATGGACAAGTTTTCTGTACTTCTCTTTGCTGGTAGTGTGCGTTGTTTCTGATCATTGTGAAGGCAAGTTTCATATGCAAGAAATATATATATATATTTGCCATTATTTCTACCCACTTTCCCACAAGGGCTTTACCTTAGTGTGGCCAAATTTGTACTGGTTGTGGTCAACGTCAATGGAGGAAAGAAGCTTTTCTGAAGCCTTTTTGCTGTCAATGAACTGGCCTTCTGGAATGGCTGAGGCATTCAGAATCTTGTACCTGTGGTAAGAGAGGTTGCAAACAGGGTGAGGAAAAGAGGTTCCATTGTGTATCACAAACTACATGGAAGCTGAACTATCTGAAGGCAGCTGAATGTGCCATCTGAAATCTGGAGAGTCTTGGCTGTGCAGAAGGTGATGACAAGGGGACACAGTTACTCTTCAGAGGAATCTGTTGGCTGTGTAACAACACAGCGTGTTATTACTTAATGTGCATGCTTTAGAGTGTCTGCGGGTCCAGGAATTAGGAAGAACGTGGTGAGAACATGTCAACCTCTTCTCATCTTGTTTCACTGACCAGAGGAATGCTGCTCAAATCAAAGTTGAAGATGAATTAAAACCACTAAAAAAAAAATAACAGTAAGGTATATTCCAAAGGGAGAGCAGATCTTGCATGGCTCACAGTCTCTACAAGTTGCGCTGCTGAATCCTCGAGTCTGGACTGAAAATGCCATGATAGTATTCTGTAAATGCTAACAGCAGTCTGAGTATTTTGCAAGGTCACTTAATGATTAAGGTAATCCTGTGCCATGGATAGGATCACCTAATCCTTCTAAGGGGGTTTCTTCAGATACATCCATGAGGATGCACAACAGCACACTGCAGCACATCTTATTCTCAAGTTTACCTTGAAAGAGAGTTTGTAAAAGCAAGACAGTTGATAATGGTGCAGTGAGTTTATTCTCAGTTTAAGACTTCCAGTGGAGTTCCTTCTAAACTTCAGCACATTTCCTTTGAGCTACAAAGCACTTTGTGGTTTTGGACCATGGCCATTATGGACAGATTCCTTCATGGAATTACAGAATGACACAGAAACATCCAAGTTGGAAAAGCCTCTCAGGATCACCAAGTCCAACCTAGAACTCTATGAGATTCACCTTAAACCATATCCCTAAGCACTGCATCCAAACGACCCTTAAACACGTCCAGGCTGTGTAACTCCACCACCTCCCTGGGCAGCTCATTCCAGTCCCTGACCCCTCTCTCCGTGAAAAACTTTTTCCTAATATCCAATCTAAACCTACCCAGCCTCAACTTGAGGCCATTCCCCCTTTTTCTGTCTCAAATTACCTGTCTCAAATTCACCTGTCACATCAAATTCTGATCTGACAGTTGAGACCAGCTAATGCCTTACTGAATACCTATTTTCAGGGCTGCTTCAGAGAGGTTTTGAGTCTTGTTCACATCAGTTTAGCACAGACGATGCTACTGTTACATTTAATGGTAACAGCAGCCAGTTTTGATTCAGCACGTTATAGAAACTGAGCTCTCATAAACAACTTTAACTGTCTCAGTCTTAAGGATGAGGACAACAAGGCACAGGATGTGGGCCAGTGACAGAGCAGCAGCAAAGGCTTGGATTTTCAAATGCTCCAGCAGTGCACTGCAAGCAATCTGCAGAGAGGTGTATGGTTTTGTATCTATGCTCTGGAGAAGTCACAGAGCAATTTGTAATGCCTCTTAATTCATTACAAGCATTTTGCATCTCTCTAAATCATTAGGCACTGACCCCTGTTTAGGAACTATGTTAGTTGTGGTGACTCAGGAAATCAAGGAAGGAAAGACTGGAGTGACCTAAGACAGGGTTAATGACTCAAATGCCACTGGTCTTGTCAGATTCAAAATGTGCCACTCCATAATGTCACCAGGCTTGTCACCTGAGGTGTGGGTTTGCTGAGGCCTTATCTTTAGTGATAACTAAAGACCTACCGTTGCTTGAAGTCTGCATAAAGGATCCTGCTTGGAAACCCCTTCCTGCAGATTCGAATGCCCTCCAGAACCCCATTGCAGCGCAGCTGGTGCATCACCAAGTAATGGTCCATTTCACCTTAGACAAAACACATCTACCATCACTCTCCTTTTCTTCCAAAGACTCTCCATATGTATTAGCATTCCAGAATTACCTCCCCTCCCCCCCTCTTTTTTTTGATAAAACTCAATTTGCTTAAAGATAGAGCAAATGAAGATAGAGCAAGCTTTTGATACACACAGGCTCTAGAGAGCTACTTCTATGAGCTGAGCTTTCCTACAAATGGCAGTGCTTGTGAATTGCCAATGGGCAAAGAACATGAGGCTACATTGATCAAAACCAGCAGGAGGGTGCTTCAGGAGACAGCTGAAAAAGCTTAGCCAGCATCAGCACCACCTCTGGATGTAGGTAGAGGTGGCACAGTGTAGACAGTCCTGGCATCTAGGATATCAGCTCTTCATGTTAGGTAACGTTTTGCCTTGGACCTGCCAGGCAGGTACTGGCTAAACTCAAACTTGATTAATTTGTTAGGTAGATTCCAACACAGGAGTGGATAAGCAGGTTGCTTAAAGCTCTCAGTCTGCCTGTAGAGGACAGCTGATTAAAACTGGAAGAATTGTCTTTCTTCTCCTAAAATACCTGCTGGATATTAGCAAAGATGAGTAAATGCTGTGGACTATGTAACACTCAAAACTTTACAGTCATAGAATCATAGAATAGAATCATAGAATGGTTTAGGTTGGAAGCAATCTCAAAGCTCATCCAGTTCCAACCCTCTGCCATAGGCAGGGACACCTCCCACTAGAACAGGTCGCTCAAGGCCTCATCCAACCTGTCCTTGAACACCTCCAAGGAGGGAGCATCCACAACTTGCCTGGGCAACCTGTGCCAGTGTCTCACCACCATCACTGTAAAGAACTTCTTCCTGACATCCAGTTTAAATCTCTCCAGTTTAAACTCATTACTCCTCATCCTGTCATTACAAGACCTTGTAAATAGCCCCTCTCCAGCCCTCCTGTAGGCCCCCTTTAGATACTGGGGGGGGGCACTCCAAGGTCTTCTCGAAGCCTTCTCTTCTCCAGGCTGAAGAGCCTCAACTCTTGTAGCCTGTCCTCATAGCAGAGCTGCTGCAGCCCTCTGAGCATATTCATGGCCTCCTCTGCACTCAATACAAGAAGGTTTGCTTCGGTATCGTCCCACAGGCCAAACCCCACAAGAACTTCACATACAAAGGGAAGAAGTTGATGTGAAGGCTAAGCAGGCCAATTCCCATCAATCCCAAGTCTTCAGAGTACAAGGATGACCATACCAGGTGTCTTGGTCTCGTTAGGAATCAGGCAGCGCACAAAGTGAGGATGAGTACTTCTCAGGTTAGTCATCAACTTGTTCAGATTTTCCTGTGGCAGAACAAAGCATGGATTTGAGCTTTGAGCTACAGAGCTTTTGCATTCTTACTCAAATGTCAAGGAGTTACAGAATCACAGAATGTTTTACACTGGAACAGGCCTTTGAGGATCTTTAAGTCCAACACCACTTTAAACCATTGCTCCTTGTCCTGTCGCTACAGTCCTTGGTGAAAAGTCTCACTCCATTTTTTCTGATAAGCTCCCTTTAGACACAGAGAGGCCTCTAAAAGGTCTTTGTGGAGCCTCCTCTTCTCCAGGCTGAACCACCCCAACTCTCTCAGCCTTCCTTCACTGGGGAGGTATTTCTGCCCTCTGGAGCATGCCTCATTTAAAAGGGAAGTCACATACCCTGAACACAGCAGAAACCGTCTGGAAGGAGCCCCCCTTCTTCTTAGCACCTTTCTTGCCACCACCACTATCACCTTGGAAGAAGCAGACAGGAGGTGAACAGTTAGATCAAGCAGTATATTTTGTGGCCTTACCTTCCTTTCTTTGGTCATGGACCAAGAAAGGAATTAATTTTAAATGTTAAGTATTACTTCACTGCTCCATGAGAGTTTTAGTGAATTACTACTAGCTGGCTGCTGATCAGTACATGGTATGCTTGGTCTCAGGTGCATGATTTAGGCTACACCATAATGTATATGGCTCTGATGGAATGGAACATTATGGCCTGATATTAGCTTCTTAAGTGTACTCTGTGCTGCCAGTCACACCACTTTGACTCACAGACACAGCCTTGTGCTATTTTCTTTAAAGTAAGTGAAAAGCCATGATACTGTGAAGCCTTCTAATCCAGTGGTTTAAATTAGAGCAGCCCCAAGGCAGGAAGCAAATTACAGTCTTAGGAATGTAAATCCAAGCAGCTCAGTGTCTTTTTGTATTTGCTGCATTGTTGAAGTCAATTAAACCATGATTTACATGGAGTGTCTGTGCTCACAACTTCACACCTTATCCAAAAACGCTATCCCCACAACCTTTTTTTCCTCCCTTCCCTTATACTGAGGATACCTGAAAGGACCACAGCTGACTTATGTCCTGTATTGCCTAGGAGCTTGCTCAGACTAAGCTGCAAGAAGTTCCTCTTGAGCCTCAAACCCTGCTGTCCATATGCCTGTTGACTCCTACTGCTATATGTTTCTGTCCTTTTTGCCTAGTGACCAGGCTGACACAATGTTGGGAGTTTTTGTAGAAAGCTGTGTACCCATTCTTGGTAGGGGCAGACCTACTGACTGCCCACTGGATGGTTTTCAGACACAAAAAAAGGGAAAGAGTTTGAAGAGACATCCTTGGGGGATGCCTAAATCATATTATCTGTCTCTCTCATTTTCCTTTGCAACACCAGGACTGCTCAGCTGGATAAGAAATAGCTCTGTGGTCTCTTAGTTCTTTCAGTTCATCTCAAGAAACAAAATTCTGTCCTCAAAGACTATGAAGTGCTTGCACTCTACATGTGTATCTGACACCTGTCCAGAGGATAAGTAAGCATGCACATGACTCACAACACAGTACATCGGGAAACATACATCTCCTGTGACTTCATTTTGGACTTGCATGACTAAGTTGGTTTTGGCAGCCCTGCAGTTTTACATCCTAGCTGTGGCACATCTGGGTGCTCACAAGAATAAGGGCACATTAAGGGATGATAAAGAGTCTAGAGTGCCCACAGAGAGGAGAAACAGAAGTAGACTTTAGGCAAGTCTTGCCTTATCAGTCATCACTGAAAAAGCACTTACTTGTTTCTGCGCCAGCATAGTTGGAGAAAAGGAAGGACAGCAGCTTCAAGGATGATTTCTGGTACAGCCCCACTACAGTTTCATTCAAGGGGTCCTTGTTCTTGTCTAGCCAGCCAGAGATGTTGTAGTCCACTGTGCCAGCGTAGTGCACCAGGGAGAAGTGAGCCTCAGCCTTGCCTTTGACAGGCTTGGGCTTCTGGAAGTTGTTGGACTTGCCCAGATGCTGGTCATAGAGCTTGTTCTTGAAAGAGGTGTCAGTTGCCTTGGGAAACATGCACTCCTCTTCCAGGATGGAGAAGATGCCCATGGGCTGGGAGAAATAGGAATACATGAAGAAAACAAGTGGTGGGGAGTGGAAAAGCAAACAAAATGCCAGCTTGGATTGGGATGTTAAATACAGCAAGAGGCAGCGGGCACTAGCTGTGAAAGGTAGTACCGCCTGGAGGTGCTGCTACATGGTGGGATGTGTGAGAAGTCAGAAAGAAATGAGGCTCATGTGAGCAAAGCCATAACCTATGGGGATGAATATTAAGCTGTGAACATGCCTGTGGGATGGCTGAATGAGTCCTTTGGCACTGGGCATGGATGATACTGCTGGGAGCAGACACCTGGGTACCCCTGAGAAGGAAGATGTTTGGGTACATGCACATAGGATTTGCATAGGATGAGCGAGTGCTGTGCACAACCAGTGGACACTGGCCTGGACTGTAGCAGTGGGGGTCAGAGTTGTGTTGCTGGAATCAAGAACTTGACCCATTACTGCAAGGAGCTGAGGTCTGCCTTGCTATTAAAGGCTGTCTTGTTAAAGGCACCAAATTAACAATGTGTAACCCCCTCTGCCTTCTCCTCTAGCCATGCTGCTCAGGAAGTCATTGGCTGTGCAGAGGCTGCCTGTCGTTCCAAAATTGTGATTTTATGAACTGCCTCTTCTCACATTTAGCAATTTATTAAGAATGGCTGGACTAAAATAAATGATCATGAAACAAACTTGCTCTCTCAAATGAAAAGATTTCCTCTACCTTCTCGATGAGCTCAATGCAGGCAGCCAGGTCCATCCCAAAGTCAATGAACTCCCACTCAATCCCTTCCTTCTTGTACTCCTCCTGCTCCAGCACGAACATGTGGTGGTTGAAGAACTGCTGCAGTTTCTCGTTGGTGAAGTTGATGCAGAGCTGCTCCAGGCTGTTGAACTGCAAATTCAAAATATAAAAAAATAAAAGATCCCAGTTAGTTATGCAAAGCCATCAATGCACAAGCAAGCTTGCTGTAACTCACATCAAAGATCTCGAAGCCAGCAATGTCCAGGACACCGATGAAATGCTGTCTGGGCTGCTTGGTGTCCAGCTGCTGATTGATTCGGATAACCATCCAGAGGAACATCTTCTCATAGACTGATTTAGCCAATGCACCCACTGAATTGTACACCTGCAAGAAATGGAGCCAGGGCAAGCAATGCAAGTGGAGTTAGCTTTGAAGACCTGTCTGAACAAAATGAAAAGCTGATCAGCTCTCTAATACCTGTTGGACATTTTGCCCTTTAGTTACATATTCATTTCCAACTTTCACCCTGGGATAGCACAAAGCCTTGAGCAGATCAGCAGCATTCAGACCCATCAGGTAGGCAGCTTTGTCAGCCACTGGAATCAGAGACAGCAAATGAGTTCAAAAGAGATAATGAAAGGTGTCCTGGTCATCTAGGCCATTTTTCTTACAAGGATCCTGCTTCAGGTGCTACTCAAATGCACCTATTCCCAAGTCAAGCTCCTCTCCAGTCTCGTGGAGAGTATTTTCTCCCAACACAGGCAGTATCTCAGCTGCAAGACACTCCAGTTCCATGCCTGCATCAATGTTTTGTTTATGTCTTTTTGTTTTCTTGTGGTGCGATTCACAGAACCACAGAATTAACCAGGTTGGAAAAGACCTCTACAGGTTGGAAAAGATCTCCCCCCCCAGTTCAAGAGGGATGTGGAACTGCTTGACAGTGTCCAGCACAGAGCCACAAAGATGATGAAGGGAATGAAGGGGATGGAATATCTCTTACAGGGAGAACCTGAGGGAGCTGGGGCTCTTCAGCTTGGAGGACACTGAGAGATGACCTCATCAATGTTTATAAATATGTAAAGGGTGAGTGCCAGGAAGATGGAGCCAGGCTCTGCTGGGTGATGCCTGATGACAGGACAAGGGGCAATGGGTGGAAGCTGAGGCATAGGAAGTTTCATTTAAACATAAGGAATTTTGTCACTGCGAGGGCGACAGAACCCTGGAACGGGCTGCCCAGGGAAGTTGTGGAGTCTCCCTCTCTGGAAATATTCACATCCTGCCTGGATGTGTTCCTGTGTGACCTGCTCTAGGTGATCCTGTTCTGACAGAGAGGTTGGATTTGAGTTTTGGAGGTCCCTTCCAGCCCCCGACATTCTGTGATTCTATGGCCCCTAAGATCATCGAGTCCAACCTATGAGCTTATGGAACAAACTTTAAAAAGTTAGTTTCTCGAAGAGACCCCCCAGTGTCGGGCAGCCCATGGGGCAGGCTCGCTAGCTTGTCTCGGAGCAGTTCACAGCCGGCTCCGCAGTCGCGCTACCTTCCGTGCTGTCCGGCTCCGCCTGCTCCTCCCGCTGCTTCTGCTTGAACTTCATGTTCCCGTAGTGCATGACGGCGCCGGTCAGCTTGTACATCCCCACCTTCTCGTCGGGGCTGAAGCCCAGGATGTCCACGGCGCTCTGCAGAGGCACAGGTCGGGGAGGGTCAGAGAAGCAAGAGGGCTAGAGGGCTGGAGCACAAGGTGCTGTTAGCAGCGCCGTGTGCCGTGCTGGGGCTTCTCCCCGGCCGCAGCCAGCCCGGCGCCGGGGCCTCGCTGCACTCACGTCAGTCGCCAACAGCTCCTCGCTGTCGTCGATACTGGCAACAGTGACTTCTCCTTGGCTGACGTAGGGGAAGTCGTAGGGATTGGTGGAGATAAGGAGGAGATCTGCGAGTATACAGAGAACCTTGGGTGGCACCGGGGCAGGTCACAGCTCTCGCTGAGCTAAGCCCAGACCTACTGGCACTCACCAATGAGCTCTGGCTTCTTGTTGGACATGATCTGGTAAAAAATATGATAGCTCCTTTCACTGGCCAGCTGGAAGGTCACCCTGGATTTTTCCAGAAGATCTAAGCAAAAGAGAAATACTGTTTGTCTCTTGGTGCACTTGAGGCCACAAACAGTCGAATTCTGCGTGCCACAAACAGTCGAATTCTGCGTTCTTGCTCCCACTCACAGGTCTCAATGTCTGCAGAGGCCAGTTTGCCCGTGGTTCCAAAGTGAATCCGGATGAATTTTCCCTGTCAAGCAGTACAGATCAGCCCACTGATTATAGCCATCGTGATGAGTAAGATGCGTTCCAGCAAGTACGAAATGAACTCACAAAGCGCGAGGAGTTGTCGTTCCTCACAGTCTTGGCATTGCCGAAAGCCTCTAGCAGTGGGTTGGCCTGAATGATTTGATCCTCCAGAGTTCCCTAGTTAAAGGAGAAAGTGCTTCTTAGCGGCCTTCACTAGTAGTTGATAACAAATGTTGCAAAGAAGATATTAGAACTGGTCATTCTTACACTTCATGCATGATTTTAACCAAAAATTTAGCAGAGTGTTTAAGCACTCATCAGCCATCACCGAAGGATATTGCCATTAGTTCCAGAGTGCTGCAAGGCAGACCTGTGTTTTCTTTTACCTGTTACCATATATTTTTTGGTCAGTACAGTGGGGCTTAGGGAATTTGAGATCTGTATGGGTGAGATCCTTCTACATTCCCATTCACAACAACCATGGCAGATTAAAAAAAATGTGTGTGTGTGTGTCCTCCGGAGGTTACTTGAGCCCTGGATGCAGAGAAAGATACAGCCTTCAGGAAATAGGTAGCAAGGGAGAATGTGAAGCTTTGCAATTCCACTCAGGAATGCAGAAGTACGTCTGCAGGTGTGATTCAAAAAAGAAGAGTGGTTCATGGGCAAAGCGTGAGACTCAAGTAACAAAAGAACAGAGAACAGAAACTCTTTTGAGCTTTTTGCTGCATGACTGCAGAAGGAATGGTCAACATGTAAATTTCTGATACTCTGTTGTATCACTCTTGTTAAGTGCAAAGACATGGAGGCAAAGAAGCTCCTGTGACAATTGTGTCTCTTCCGTGTGATATGGTGCAGAAAGCAGTCACTCTTTTTTGGGGGAATGACAGTGCAAAGCTTTTCTCAAGGCCGCTAGCAAAAGTTATGATTGATCCCTACAGTAGCCAGGGCATGGAAGTGTTGCCAGGGATAATTTCCAAACCAGGGATTGCCAACAAAGAACGAGTGTCAGTTTTTGTGCAGATGTAAGATGAGCAGCACAGCTCAAGCAGTTGGTGTTCAGTGCCACTTTCAATAGCTTGCAGTAGAGAGGGAGAGCTGTTCCCAGCACTGTCTGAAGGTGGCACAACTGTATTAAGTTTCTATCAGCCCACCGTGAAGGTGGACCCTATAAAATGAGGACAAGACGGTAGCAAATGATCTCTCTTTTAAAGTTTTTACTTAGAAAGTCCCCAAGCCCTAGAGTAATGCCCTGGCACATGTGTCTTCTAGCCCTCTGAATTAACTTGCTTGGTTAGGAGAAGAAATTGTGTCAGTGCAGCTGACCAACACCAAACTTTCTTCAGTGCACAGCTGTGACCAAGGAATCATAGAATAAGAGAATTGCCTGGGTTGGAAGGAACCTCTAAAGGTCATCTAATCCAACTTCCTGCAGAGAGCAGGGACTTCCTCAACTAGATCAGGTTGTCCATTGCTCTGTTGAACTTCACCTCCAGAGATGGGGCCTCAACCACCTCTCTGGGCAACCTATTCCAGTGCTCAACCACCTTCACTGTAAAGAACCTTTCCCTGAAAACTCACAAGGAAACATTGCGCATGGAGAAGAGCACAGAAGAAGACGTGGCAGCTCTTTACACAAGTTCATTCTGGAGTTCAGTCTACAGACTGACAAAGTGGTGGAAGCTGAGATGGTATTCTGGGGAAATGCTGCTACATGCTCCCCTGATTATCCTATTCTTGCCTGGCATCTGGTTTCAGCCTGCATCTGAGATAGGGCATTGGGCTAGACAGATCTATAACCTCAGTATTCTAACCCATGTTCTTGTGAAGAGGCACACACAAGTGTTACTGAAAGACATGGACTAGTCTGTGGCTAAACAAAAAGAGGGCAGAAGAGGAGGGTGGTCGTCTGAACGCTGGGTGATTTTCCTTATATCAAACACGGTCAGCTCAGCTGTCTCCAAGTGTTTCTGAGATCAGATCCATCATTGTGAGCAGCTGGTGAAAGCTGAGCCCAGGAGATTCTGAAGTGGTGCTGATGGAAAGAGTGGTTGTGATGAACTTGCCTTGGCCATATCAACCCTTCAATCACAGACACCTGCCTCTTAGCACTGAGAGAATATTCAGCCTTGCAATCTCCTTAGGTTCCAGCGTGCCCTTGAGCACTCAAATGACAGGCTGCCACGTGTCCCAGCTTTGATGCACATACCATCTCACAGGCTTTGCTGGCACACACTTGTACCACAAGGAAGTTTGTTGCTTGCTCTGTCCTAGGGGATGATCCCATGCCTTGCAAATACACCAGTGGGCTCAGTTTGCAGCAGCTGGGCTGCCAAGCAGAAAGGAGCATCAGAGCAAGTGCTTTCTGCCATGGGAGGACCCTTTCTGAGGTTACTTACTAACTGCTGGGAAGTGTTTTCAGCTGTCCCTTTTCTTACGCTGCCCCTCAGAGATGTTATGTTGACCACAGGCAGGAGAACAGGCCCCCTGGACTACTACTACCTAACACAAATGAAATGACAGTTAACTTCACAACCACTGGAGTCCAGAGCTCCTGTCAATAGGAGTGAACCAAAGAACAGGTTCTTTGGCAGTGGGAAGTGCCCACAGCACTCTGGTGCTGTGGATATGGCCAGTCTCACAGGATAGTAATGGATAGATATATGGACTGACAGTCTTCTTGTGTCCTCCTCTCCCTGGTGAAGACTTCCTATGTGTAATTGGAGACTGGAGGGAAACTGAGGCTTGAGCCTTCATTACATTAAGAAAATGAGGCCTACAGCAAAGCCGGGGAGGGAATATTTACAAGGTCTTGTAATGACAGGATGAGGGGTAATGGGTTTAAACTGGAAGAGGGGAGATTCAAACTAGATGTTAGGAAAGGGTTCTCTACAGTGTGGGTGATGAGACACTGGCACAGGTTGCCCAGGGAGGTTGTGGATGCTCCCTCCCTGGTGGTGTTCAAGGCCAGGTTGGATGAGGCCTTGAGCGACCTGTTCTAGTGGGAGGTGTCCCTGCATATGGTGGGGGGTTGGGACTGGATGAGCTTTGAGGTCCCTTCCAACCTAAACCATTCTATGAATGTTTCTTCAAGAGGAGTTCTTTCAGTGTTCAGAGGGATGGAGTCTGGGTAGCAGGGGCAGAGAAGCATAGGTGTGCTAGGACTGTTCATCCTGACTGTCTCCTCAGCTGCCCTTCACTTTTTGCCTTTTCCTACTACTGCAGCCCCAAAATATGCATTGATGTCTTCTGCTCTGCAGGCACAGCCTTGGCTGAACACTAGAAAGGGCAGCCAGTGCCATACCTGCAATTTGCCAGGCTGTTGGTCTTTCTTCTTCTCACCAGTGACTGCAATTGTTGCGAAGTACTGGATGACACGCTTGGTGTTCACAGTCTTCCCTGCACCGGATTCTCCGCTGTTGAAATGAAAATACCAGCTGTGATAGGAAAGAGGGAACATTGCTGCTTCTCTCTCAGCCATGTCCCACAAACAGGAGTGTACTCACGTGATGAGAATGGACTGATTGTTACGATCTGAAAACAAAGTGACAGAAAGAGCTGTTTGAGCGAGATGTGTGGAGATCTTCTGTCCCCCACACTGAACTGACTGACTTCAAGGGCAGTAATGATCCTGCACCTGCATTTATTGCTTTGTAAACGGATAAATTCTACATTAGTCTGTGTGTGGATTTTTCTGTGCAGGGAAGGATGGAACAGCCCAAAGACTAACTGCAAGTGGTGGTCTTTTGTAAAGCTTTCCACTTGTTTTCCTTTCTGTATGGATTTGTTTAATCAGAATCAGATACTCGCTGTGTTCTTCCTTTGCTGTTTCTTTGAATTCCTTACTTAGAGAGGGCCACAAAGGTATACAGATAGTTACTGCCTTTCCTTCGTTGTCTGACAGCGCAGATGTCATTAGGATGAACTGTGCTGTAAGACTGTGGTTGCTGTTCCTGTTAGGCACAGCAGTGAAGACTCCTGAACTGGCAAGCGTTTCTTGACCAAGCAGCCAGCTCCATTCACAGAATCACAGAGTCACACAGAAACATCCAGGTTGGAAAAGCCCCTCAGGATCACCAAGTCTAACTTATAAACCTACCCTAAAAGATTGACCTTAAACCATATCCCTAAGCACCACATCCAAATGACCCTTAAACACACCCAGGGTTGGTGACTCCACCACCACCCTGAGTAGCTCATTCCAGTCCCTGACCACTTTCCCTCTGAAAAGCTTTTTCTTAATGTCCAATCTAAACCTACCCAGCCTCAACTTGTCGGGGTTCATCTCAAGGTTTACCATTCTTGGCAATTAACTCACCAGTCAGCATGGACTGATAGGCGTTGTCAGAGATGGAGAAGATGTGTGGAGGAGCCTCCTGGCGCTTCTTGCCTCGGTAGGCCAACACCACCTCCGGGTTGTACACCGGCAGCCACTTGTAGGGGTTGACAGTGACGCAGAAGAGACCCGAGTAGGTCTGTGGGCAAGGGAGACAGCAGGTTGGCTTCCGCTCAGGCTGGCACAGCATCTCCTCCTGGCCCCCAAAGGCAGCCTGCTGCTGCTACTCACGTAGATCATCCATGCTGCATAACGCTCTTTGAGGTTGTACAGCACAGCGGGTTCGTGCAGGTGGGTCATCATGGCCATGTCCTCGATCTTATCAAATTTGGGAGGGTTCATGGGAAAGACTTCATCATCCTTTACAGTCACAGTCTGCCAAAGCCAGAAGGGAACAACAAGTTTAGGTGTCTAAGTTAGGGAACAGCCTGAACTGGATGATGATAGATGTGTAAGAGCTGGTATTACTCACTGTGTCATCCTGTGTTTTAACTGTGACTTTGCCACCCTCTCTACTTTGTATGGTGCCTTTCACATACATCTGCTTTTCATCCACTACAAAGCAGGCTGCCTTGGCGTCAAATGGGCGATTCTGGGCTTCAATTCTCTCCTTCTCAGACTTCCGTAAGTAGGGAGCAGCTTCTCCAAAGATTGCCATCTCTGCGTCCGAGCTCATGGCTGGGGTCGCTGGGGGGATTCACACAGGTTTCAGAGAGCCTGTACGTTTGTAATACAGCTCGATCCAGACGGTGCTTGTGCTCAGTGACTCAAAGGGAAGAGAGGACTAATCTGCATCAGGCGCTTAACTTCTGCTTCAGTTTTAAGTATCCACTGAAGACATCTTAATAAAGACTTTTGACAGAGATGCATTGTGTTTGGAGACATCCCACCTAAACAGGATGCCTGTCTGCCCAAATGAGGGCAGAGGGATTGTCAATCTAAGTCTTCAAAGCCTCTCCTTCTTTGTCTTCACCTGCTATTCACACAGCTGCACAGCCACACACTTCTCAAAGCCACATACACACAGGTTGTTTCCTTAGACAACTACAAATTTAGACCCAAGTAGGATCCATAAATTAAGCAGATTTGCTTTCAGAATTTCTCAGTGGAGGCAATCTTGGCACCCTCCTGTTTCTGTGTTTTAATGTCAAGCACATTCAAGTAGTTTCTGTCTACATCAGGCAGTGGAACAGATTGTGTGGATCAGTCATGACCTATCTAAAGCTGAACCTGTTCATTGTATGAAGCAAATCTGAAACATCTTTCCAGGTCTGTGGCAAAATCAGCTAACAAAAGAATATAATGTATGTTGAAAGGAGTAATTAATAGCATAGTATTAGCTAGGCAAAGAAGTACTTGATAGAACATCTCAAAACAGCAATTACAAAGTACCTTTTAGCTCAGCCATATTCTATATACTAATCTCAATGATGGTATAAGTATAAATACATTAAAAAACAATATGTGGCAATATACACCAGACATCCATTTAATTCTAGGAGAAACAGTTCAGAAAACTACTTTATGCTCAGTTTTATTTTACATTTTCAGCAATATCTAGTAAAAACTCTTCCGCACAAAGAGATGCTACTGATTGCTACAGCCATAAGGAGTGGCATGGATAGTTCAAGAGTATCTGAAGATAACACAGGCAGAAATAAGGTAGTGAGGAACTAGCATGAACAAAATGTTTTTCCCCAGACAAACTGATTATATAGGCTAGAGAAAGAAATCATTCTTGGCTCCTGCTGTCTCACAGCCTGGCACAGTGCTACTAAAGAAGAAAAAAACAGAGAAGAAAAAAGACAGAGCTGAACAGCCCAGGTGTATACTTCCAAGGCATCACAGCACTGAAACCATCACCGCAGAAAGAAGTCTGAAGGCATTTGTAATGCTGCCTTTGGGCTCATTGCTGTACCAGTGCTGACCCCTCAGAAAAACTATCTGCTGTAGGATATGCACCTGGCAGGGCTTTGAGGGGCAGCATCTCTCAAAAGCCTTCAGTGTCCAGGAATTTCAAAGCACAGAATCCAGAACTTTTAACTTGCTTTGGAAGTATTATGCCATGTGTACAGAGCCCAGCATTTATGCCTGTGTGCCTCTGTGTAGCTCAACATGAAAGAATGAGAGAAGTTATTTCAGGGTGTCCATGAAAAGGTTAAGCAGAGCACCAGATAATGCCAACAGCTTATCAGAAAATTTCTGAAGGGAGAGAGTTTGTTAACCTGCTGAATGTCTTTGGTAGGAAATAGTGCCAAATTTAGATCTTGGCATGTTCATGAGCAAAGAAGGCATTCTCTGGGAGCGTAACCTCTATTTCCATCCCTTTGAGCTCCAATTGTCTTTGAGCAGTTTTTGCTATTAGGATGCACATGTGTGGAGGTTTCCTTCTGTTGCTCAGATCAACTCTTCCCCTGAAAACCTCAAAGGGAATGGTGCATATTAGGTTCTGTGTGAAGGTGACTCTGTACACAAACAGTTCTGTCAATCAGACAAGATTGCCCTAAGCTTTGTTCTGGTTTCAGCACCTGCATGATAAGCCAAAGGCAGCATACGCTGTTCTACACCTTACCCTAGAGGGAATTGACCTAACCTTCTTAAATCATACTTTGAGCCTCCTCTCTGAACACAGCCTCAGTTGTGCAGATGGCAGGGGCTGAATTTTGCCATCTGTAGATCCTAGAATCCTAGATTCCACCACAAACGTATATTGTTGTCACCGTCTCTCATGTCCTCTTGGCTAGGCTTGAGTATCTATCACTTTTCTTTCCTGATTACTGGAGTGTTCTGCCAAGAGCTGTGAACATACTCACTGATTGAAGCAGCACATATCCTTTCAAGTGAACCTGGTTCTCTAGCAGTCTTTTGCCACCTGCCCTTGCCATTGTCTGGAGGAGCTTCGCTCATTCCTCAGGATCAGTTAGCAAAACTGGATATTATTTGTTAAGCCCTTACCTTTAGAGAGAGCCCAGGAGGAAATCTGCCTTCAGTATCTGTGGGGAATGGTTAAAGAAAGGACAGAGAGAGTTACATCAAAAACAGCCCACTGACTTCAACTTTGTCAATCATTTTTATACCTTGCGTAGTTTCTCCCAAGAGCTGTTCTGCACACAGAGCCTTACAGCTCCTGAGCTACAGCCAAAGCCCACAGAACATCTTGTGTTCCTCCCCACATTGCTGTGAGCTGCTGAAAGCACATCTAATGTCTAGGAAAAGATCAGCTGCATTGTATGCACTTCCCCAATAGATTTCAGCTGCCTTCAGAGTTCGCTTTCTTGCGCTTTTCCTATGACTTAGAGGTAGTAGTGTCTGCAGAAGGCCCCTCCAAGGAGCGGCATGGGCTCTCCTGCTTTTGCTTGTGCCACCACACTGGCATGCTGTGGTTTGTTTAACCTTGAAACTGCACACAAGGTTCAACCTGGAACATCAAAAGTGGGTAGCTAGAAGAAAATGCCTGCACGCGTGATGTATTCCAGCTCTTTGCAGAGCTGTAGAGATGTCCTGGTGAGAGTATAAAGCAAGCAGGCAGGACTTACCGCGAGATGCTGAGGTAACAAAGAGTAAGGTTGCCCTCAGCTGTGGCTCTTTATATGTAACCTCCTGCCCACGCAGCATTCAAGTGCTCTATTTTTGGTCAATAATAATTTA
Organism: Tricholaema leucomelas; assembly: GCA_013400475.1. Classification (NCBI taxonomy): domain Eukaryota; kingdom Metazoa; phylum Chordata; class Aves; order Piciformes; family Lybiidae; genus Tricholaema lacrymosa; species Tricholaema leucomelas. The sequence continues at coordinate 29,253 of WAAF01019139.1, read as the reverse complement.
CTCTTTAGTTGTAAACGTGTTGAAGCTCTGATCTCTCTGCTAATTACTCAGAGACAGGGTTGGTTTAAGGTTGTATGGAGTCAGCTGCACTGACCTGTTCTTTTCACATTGCTCTGTGCCAGGATGGAGGATGGAGAAATCCAAAGGCAGCTCTGATAAAGCCAAATAAGGCAGCTCTTGGCTCCTGACTTCACAAGCTTGCTTTAACCAACAAGATGGGGTCTTCTCAACGTGCATAGTTATTTCTTTATGGATGATGATTTTAATGGATCCCATCCTATCCTTTCTGTCTGCCTACACATGCTGATAGAGAAGGAGGAAGGCTTAGTGAGGCAGAAGTTTGCTTTCTTGAAATCTCTTTATACTCCTGTATGGGTTGCTGGCAAGTCTGGAACCAGTCTCAAGCTTGGGACAAAGAAAGGCAGCTGGCAGCCCATGGAGCACAAGACAGTCCTGGCCTGTAGGTCCACAAGGTCTGGGCCTGTGTGCATGCTCAAAGTTTCAGCCTGCAGGAAGGAGTCTGGCTTCTGTGCCACGCCACTGTCATGTGGAGGATGCCATGGAACAGGCTGAACATCGATCCAGAATAACTCTGATTTGCTCTTGTGGAGGGCATGTGGAAGAAGAGTGTCTGTTTCTTTAAGAGGAAAGGGAGGTAGCTGTGACCAACATACTAGGATGTAAACTCGACTGGGATGTAAAAGAGGGAGCCAGGAACAACAGAGAGAGATACAGACCTGGCAAAACAAACATGGAGACAATGAGAAGGAACGAATCTCACTGGTGGTGATCCATGGGCTATCAAGAAGCTAAGGCTGCCACTTCCAGGACTTGGGGACTTAGAAAATCATGAACCAGATTAGATCTCAGACAGGGTTGGTGTGGGTACAGGAACTGGCAGAGCTGTACAAACCCATGAGGGGCCATGGAAGGGAAGGAGCAGGGAGGAACAGAAAGGCAGGTAAACAGAAAAAATGTGAGAGGGTCAGCTGCACTCGGGTGTAAATGGGGAGTGTCTGCTTGCACCAGGGACCAGAGCTGGAGCAGATCTCTTGTGCTCAGGTCATGTGGGTCCTGTTGATGCCTCCTTGCGTGGGTGCTGTTGTTGGCAACAGCTTGTCTGCAGCAGTCTGTGACCACCTGTGTCAAGATCCTCTCCCTGTGTGGACATGCACTCAGCTTTGCTGCTGCTGACCTTATTCATGTTGATAAAGATGTGCAGAGCAGTGTCGGGAGGATGGAGCCATGCTCTGCTCAGGGATGTCCAATGATAAAGGGTCGATGGGGCAAGTCGGAGCTGAGGAGTTTACATGGGAACATCAAGAAAAGCTTTTTCACTGTGAGGGTGCCAGAACCCTGGAGCAGGCTGCTCATAGAGGTTGTAGAGTCTCCTTCTCTGAAGATATTCAAAACCCACTTGGACACATTCCTGTGTGACCTACTCTAGGTGATACTGCCCTGGCACAGACATTGGTCTGGGTGATCTTTCGAGGTCCCTTCCAACCCCTAATGTTCTGTGATTCTGTGAAAGCCACAAGTAGGAATGTGGCAGAGAGCTCACATCTTCAGGCACCAGGCTGGCCTTCAGTGACCAGCTAGGGTTAATACTTGGAGTGGCTAGAGGAACTGACTGTGCATTCTAACATCACTTAGCATGCTCCATCACAGAAGTGCAGTAGTTTTGGGAGGCATGGAAGACTTGCTGGATCCCTGCTGGATACCAGGTCCTTGTGCTAGGAGTGTGTAGGTGGAGACCTCTTTCACAAAAAAGCTTGTTGGCTTTTGAGTTGAGAATGTGCTGTCTGCACATCCTGTCACGAGTGTAGAGGAGGAAATTGCACTGTCACAGATGGAGGAATGTCACCACATGAGCACTATGTGCCCCTCAGATGTGGCTGTCCACCACCAATGCTTTGCTGGGGGAACTTCTCACTTCACCACCTATACCAGTAAGGTATCACCAGTGGGAGCTCACCATCACCCTTTCTCTGCATCCTTCACCTCTTGATTCACTGTAATTGTTTTTCACTGCAGCACACACCACTGGACAAGCATTACCATCCCTGCATCTTCCTCACTGAGGATGTCTCTCTGAGGTAGAAGGTGAAAGTTTAAATGCTCAGTTGAATGCTATCATTGTCTCTGAAGTTCTGCTTCCTATGTTGAATAACCTTTTTCATCTTTTCCACAGACTACATACCCACACCACATCCTCCAAATCCAGCTCACCTTTAGCTCCCTGTTTGATGGTGCTCATTAGTAAGCCATGTGGTAAGCAAGTGTTTATCGATGTGGTAGCAGCATACCCAGCTCATGTTTAAGGGACGTGGAGACACTGGCAGCATGCTGTGATCTGAGCCTCTCAGCTGAAGAAGTGCCACGTGGCAGCACCAAACTGAAAATGCAACATGGAGTTTTTTCAAGCAGCTCTGTGTAGGTAGAAGATTATGGTGGGATGATGTTCTCTACTCCTCTTTTCATCATGGATGTGTGCTTGTCCGAGCATGTTGGAATTTTTCTACACCTAACCATCTCCAGCCTCATTCCTAGTTGAAAACCCTCCCCTTGTTCACTTGCAGCCCTTCTATGCTCCCTAGCCCAAGCCTGGGTCTCTGAGTCCCTGTGGTGGGTTAAGAATTTTCCCACACTCACACAACTGAGATTTACCAGCCCAGCTCAGAGGGCTTGGAAGTTAGATGAAGCTAAATTTACAGCAAAGCAAAATTCACAAGCATATATACACAACATATTTGCAAGTATTTACAACTATGTGAAAATTAGAAATAATACAGAAATCTAAACTCCATGCTGAACAAGGAACACTGGCCAGAAGGGGCTCAAAGCTACCCTCTCTTTCTCCCTCTACTTTCCCAGACAGGCAAACAAAACAACTAGCAAAGCCTACACTATTGTTTATTAGTGGAGAGATTAGAGCAGGGTGAAGGGGAAGCAAATCGAAGCAATGTCCCAGACCAGAGTGGGACAAATTGTTTACTTTTTGACTTTTTATCCCTTTCAGCAAACCAGTGAATGATACAGACTTTGTCATTACTTTCATTTCACAACCAATGATCTAATCTCTCTCATTAAAACATTCCAATTAGCCTCAAACCAGCACAGTCCCTGACTCTGAACTATCTGTAATGTGAGCTATCCATGCCTATGTGCTGCCCCTGACGTTCCTCAGGTTCTCAGTGCTGGACATCTTGCAGTCTGCAGTCAGCAGTCCCTGATGCAGCTAGCCTGTTGTCCTAGATCAGCCTGGGAATCCACCATAATGTTTGGTGGCTTTTTGTCTCCCCTTCTCTCTGCCAAGATGATCAATGGTCTGCGTGTGCTGCCTGGCTCTGCAACAGCCAAATCACTCTCTTGAGACCTCTTGCTGCAGGTGCCCACTGGCCTCCTCTTTGCCTTGGCAGGCTATTTGTGATGAAGGTAGCAGTGTCTTCCAAGTGTAGGCGGCTAAGCTGGGTGCATAGGCATGAAGTTCAGCATTTTCTAAGAGCTTTGACTGGGGGATGTGATGTAGTTGAGAGTAAATATTGTCACTTGGCTACTTTTAGCCCCATGTATGCCCCATTTCTCTATTCCTTTTCTTAGCATGTGAGCTCTTAATTCATAGAATCATAGAATGCTCAGGGGGTTGAAGCAGCTCTGCTATGAGGACAGGATGAGGGAGCTGGGGGTGTTCAGCCTGGAGAAGGCTCCAGAGAGACCAACCAACAACCTTCCCATACCCAAAGGGCACTACAGAAAGGCTTCAGAGGGACTGTTTGCAAAGGCCTGCAGGGACAGAATGAGGGCAGTGGTTTGGAATTTGAGAAAAGCAAATTTAGATTGGATGTGAGGAACCAAGTTCTGCACCATGAGGGCAGTGGAAGACTGCAAAAGGTTGCCCAGGGAGCTGGTTGAGGCCCCAGCCCTGGAGGTCTGCCCCTCATATAGGGAGATATAGGAACAGGGAATAGAATAAAAAGTTACAACATCCTGAGCCTCCCCCTAAGAGTTTCTAATCTCTGGAGGACTTCTTTCTCTATGATTATACCAATTAGCTCTAAATCTACAACACTGATGTGATGAGTCTGCTGTCTGTCTTGACTGCTGTGGTGCTGTTCACACGACTTTATTTTGCCCTGACAGAGGCAGGTGTGAAGTCAGCAAAAGCAGAAGTGTGGTGGAGTCTTTTGCAGTATTTGTCTACCAAGAAAAGCTCTGCAGGTGCATCACACCAGGTTGTGAACATGTGTGGCAGCAGCTGCTTCATCTGCATCATTTCTGTTCATGGAAACAGGGAGATTCTGCAGATTCTGCTGCTTATGTAGGAGGGTCAATCAAGGCATCATCACACACAAACAATGTCTTCAGGAGTTCTTACGGCTCTGCCTTTGTCAAACCTTGAGTGTTGTGTTCAGTTTTGGACACTGCAACACAAGAGAGATGTGGAGGTGGAGGTGCTGGAGTGGGTCCAGAGAAGGGCAGCAAAGCTGGGGAAGGGCCTAGAGAATAGATCTTACGAGGAGTGACTGAGGGAGCTGGGGATGGTTAGTGTGAAAAAGAGGAAGCTGAGGTGAGACCTCATTGCTGTCTACAGCTACCTGAAGGGACGTTGTGGAGAGGCTGCTGCTGGGCTCTTCTCACAGGGAGCTGGAGACAGAACAAGAGGGAATGGCCTCAAGATGAGCCTGGGGAGGTTTAGACTGGACATTAGGAAATTTTTTTCACAGAGTGGTCAGGTACAGGAATGAGCTGCCCAGGGAGGTGGTGGAGTCACCTACCCTAGATGTGTTTAAAGGTCATTTGGATGTGGTGCTTAGGGATATGGTTTAAGGTGAATCTTAAGTAGGGTTATAGGGTGGACTTGGTGATCCTGAGGGGCTTTTCCAGCCTGGAAGATTCTGTGATTCTGTGCAATACATTAAACATAGCTGCAAGCCAGCCTTGGTAGCCCAGAGGTTAGATACCATGCACAGCACAGCCAGCAAGCCCTGTACATCTTACACATTCTTTGCTCTGTGTGGATAAATAATGTTTGGTTTCTCTGTTTCTGTGCTTCTAGCAGGACTCCTGGGTTTGGTGAGGGGTGCAGCACCACACCTGTTCGTGGCACTAAATAGCTTGGATCCTGTTACTGTCACCCAGTATCTTTTCCATTGGATGTTCATGGAGAGATAAAACCCATAGTGCAAGTGGCCAGTGAGGCGAGCCTGCCTCTACCAAGTCTCCAAACCACTAATTGGCAAGTTGCTGTATCTGCACCTGCCTGACAGCACTGGGACAGATGGACATTTTGATCTGAAGCAGTGTAGCTATTCTTGTATTTCATACTCAACTCCCTATTCCTAGGCCTTTAAGCAAATATGTATTTGCTCCTCTTCCCATCCACCCTTCAGACTTCTCATTGCTTCACCTTAACAGGTTATTATATTGCTGTTGCTGCAGTGCAGGAGGAAGACTGAGAGGACTTCTCAATTTAAACAGCTTTTGAGAAGAGAACCTTCATGTAGCATTCTTCCACTGCACCTTCAGTGGTGCAAATTTGCCTGGCCTCTGGGATCTTGGGTCTGTGCTGGTAATTCTGTAAATGTGGACTGTTCATAGCATCACAGAATCATAGAATAGTTTAGGTTGGAAGGGACCTCAAAGATCATCCAGTTCTAACCCCCCAGCATGGGCAGGGACACCTCCCACTAGAACAGGTTGCTCAAGGCCTCATCCAGCCTGGCCTTGAACACCTCCAGAAAGGTTGTGGATCACAGAATCACAGAATGTGATCAAAGATTCTGTGATTCTGTGATCCACAGCCTCCCTGGGCAACTTGTGCCAATGTCTCAGCACCCTCACTGAAAAGAACTTCCAAACATCCAGTTTAAATCCATTCTGCCAGTTTAAACCCATTTTTCCCTTCCTGTCACTACAAGGACCTTGTGAATAGTCCCTCCTCAGCCCTTCTGTTGGTGGAGGTCTCTGCAAGCCACAGAGATGCCCTGTCATAGACATTGTTAGTGTGCCTTATGGGATGGAGCCTGCTCCCTGCACTTTGACTGCTAGTTTTGCAAAGTTGTGTGGGACAAGTCCTGGAGAAAAGGAGGAAAAGAAATATTCCCTACAAGGCTCAGAACTGTGGTGTGACTCACTGCAATTTAATGCAATGGTAGCCCTACAGTTTCATTTCATAATGTCATGGTTATTGAAAGCTTTTTGGCATATGGTCTCCTAATCCATGGGCAGAAGAGTGAGAATTCCTCTGTAGCTCTTCTCAGGTCAGGCAGACTGAGTTTTAAGCACAGCTGATCACTGAAGGCAGAATAAATGCATAGGCACAGAAAGCTTCGTCTTCAAACATGCTTTTGAACTCAGAAATCATTCTTGCATTCACAGAACCAAATGTGCTGAGCTTTGAAAACCAGGACTAGAAATTCTCCTCAGCCTGACTTGAAGTGACACTTTAACCTAATGGAAGGTGGAAGATAAATTATGTAAAGGCAACAGACAGTTAATTTAGACTTGTCTAAAGGATGACACTACATCACTGAGTTTGAGGCTGCACCAAGGCCAGACAGAATTAATGCTAATCTTTGAGGAATTCCTTTCTAAAAATATATTTGCAAGCTTTTATTTCCCCCCCAGCTGTCAACTACCCCCAGTCTACAGGAGCATCTGTGGCAATACTGAACTGAAGATGTGTTAACTACTTACTAACTAACTCCTTACTTACTAACTAACCACTTAGCTACTGAACACTGCAAAAAAACTGTGTCCAGTTCTGGGCCCCCCAGTTTAAGAGGGACATTGAGATGCTTGAACTTGTCCAGAGAAGGGAAACGAGGCTGGTGAGAGGCCTCGAGCACAGCCCTACGAGGAGAGGCTGAGGGAGCTGAGGTTGTTTAGCCTGGAGAAGAGGAGACTCAGGGGTGACCTTATTGCTGTCTACAACTACCTGAGGGGTGGTTGTAGCCAGAAGGAGGTTGCTCTCTTCTCTCAGGCGGCCAGCACCAGAACAAGAGGACACAGCCCCAGGTTACGCCAGGGGAAATTCAGGCTTGAGGTGAGGAGAAAGTTCTTCACTGAGAGAGTCATTGGACACTGGAATGGGCTGCCCAGGGAGGTGGTGGAGTCGCCGTCCCTGGAGCTGTTCAAGACAAGGTTGGACGTGGCACTTGGTGCCATGGTCTAGCCTTGAGCTCTGTGGTAAAGGGTTGGACTTGATGATCTGTGAGGTCTCTTCCAACCTTGGTGATACTGTGAGACTGTGAAAATGGTCATTGTTATCTCTTGTGTATTCTGGGGGGAAGGCACCTCTGTGCTAAATTTGTTCTTTTTTCCCAGCAGAAAGCAGGGATATGAGACTATCATTGGGTGGTTTCAGCAGTTGTAATCTGGCAGCAATCCATATTCTGTGCAAGTTACTGACAAGAATTATTTGTTACCCTGTGGACCATGAGGCTATTTCACCCTAAGTGGCTGGTTTTCTACTTCTGCCCTTCCTGAGACATCTAAACTCGAAAGCAATTCATTACTGTGTTCAAGAAAAGCCTGGATGAAGCACTTAGTGCCATGGTCTGGTTGACTGGATAGGGCTGGGTGCTAGGTTGGACTGGATGATCTTGGAGGTCTCTTCCAACCTGGTTGATTCTATTCTATTCTGTTCTACTAGGCCTTCATTTGTACCTTGGTATTGCAAAGGCAATAAACCACTTCTAGACAAGGCATTTCTGCCAGGAAATGAAGCCATAGAGGCAGGAGCGACTGAAATACAGATTGTTTCTTCTCACTTAGAACTGGGCTCACACCTGTGTCACCTCTTGGTAGAAGAGCAAATTGTGTTGCTTGAGATGATATCTAGTAGAAGCAGAGGAAAAAAAAGTATTGTGAAGAAACCAACCTGGCTTCCATGCCACAGCTGTTTGGCTAAGAAATTAATTGCATATTCTGCAAGACAAAATGAATAGAAACAAGTGGCCAGGACTGGATGGGATTTACACAAGATTTCCAAAAGGTTCCAGTAGTGGAACTGTTGCTTCTAGAGTGTGAGCAGTTACTAAAACTGCCTTGCTTTTGAAGATCTGGAAGCTGTCTATCAGAATGCCAAGTTTTCAGAAGTCCTGCAGGTAGCTGTGTCAAAATAAACCTGGTGTCTGTACTGGGAAAAGAGTAGAAGCTGGCAAAGAGTAGAATTTGAGGCCACAGTAGTGTGTGTAACATACTGAGAAAAAAAATCCCATTTGTAAAGGGAGCCTAGAGGAGAATCAGAAATAGGTGGGACAAGCAGCTGGTCTTGCCTTAATGAATATCTAGAAGCCATCTGAGAAGATGTATCACCTTTCTGCAAGAAGTTAAGTGTTATATGTTGTTATATGAGAGAGTTGTGAGAGGGGTAATCATTGCTGCAGACATCTGAGTGTCCCTGGGGATGGTCTCTGAGTGCCCAGCAGAGCCCTTCAGCCCTGCCTCAATAGACCTCGTGTCCTCACACAGCTTATGTAACCTCACCCCCCTCCTAAGTAATGTCCCATATACCCTTGTGATCCTTCTTCATATTGCTGCTAGCTGGTTATGAAACAGCTATCCTTCTTTTAAATCATCAGTGTACCAAGTAGTGGTTACCAGGCTGTCCCAAAGAGTTTGCCTAGTGCTGAGGACTGCTGCTTTTCTGTTAAGTATCTTCTCCATCTGAGACATCAACACTGTGCCTTGCTTCAGCACTTCCCTGTTCCAGGGAAGCAGTAAAGGCATGGCAGAGAAGTGAGCTCCTGACACAGTCATGATTGCTGTTCTCTATTGCACTCCTGTTCCTGAATCTCTTGGCAGCTGCAGAGCTGCACAGGTCCCTGGGCTGACCTCAGGGGCCTGCTCTTCCCGTGGCAACTCAGCACTAGCTGGCCAGTCACCCACCTCAGAGCTGCTGAGGCATTTGACTCCAATGCTCTCAAGCAGTTCTGCTTGCTATGACAATATCTGGCAGGATGGCTGTAGGGATGGTGGCATTTGTGCAATGTGCTGCAATTCTCTCTGTTGTCCTTTTCTGCCATATGTGACAGAGAAACCCTTCACTGACTTTTTAGCTCCCCTATACTTCTTCCCAGCTGAAGCTGTCTGAAGAAACACTGGGGTGCACTTGTAATAGCAATTCAGCAAGCCCAGGAGTTTTGAGGAAAAGATGCTTCTCTTGAAGCAGAAAAGCTCTAGCTGAGTTTCTGCAATGAGATAAGTGCATAGCTTTATAGAACAATCTTCACAGAGAGGGACAAACAGTCTCAAGCTGTGACTGAGTAGGTTTAGACTGGACACTAAAAAAAACAGATGTTCATGGAAAGAGTGGCCAGGCACTGGAATGTGCTGCCCAGGGAAGTGGTGGAGTCACCAACCCTGGATGTGTTTAAAGGTCGTTTGGACGTGGTGCTTGAGGATATGGTTTAGAGGTCAACCTTGTAGAATAGGGTTATAGGTTGGACTTGGTGATCTCGAGGGTCTTTTCCAACCTGAATGTTTCTGTGATTCTGTGGTGCTGGGTTTGATAGCTTGAGAATGACAGGACTGCTGCAGCTCCGTGCCCTCGGGTGCAGCTAGTGCCAAGGCTGCAGATGTATCCCCAGCAGGCACATAACCACCATTGCCTTGGTGCTGCTTTGTGGGTGTGCAGACAAGTTTTAATCACAAATCCTTAGATGAGCCACTCAGTTGGTGCCTGCACACTAACTGGGCTTCCCCTGTGGAAACAAGTGTGGCATCTGCAATAGGAGGTGGAAGAAAGGCCTTGAGGCATGCACACAGATCTTGTGTGATATTTTGGGATCCATTCCTGTGCCTGTCCTGCTCCAAGAATTTACTGGTGTCAGCTTTTCCAGGTGTAGGATCAGCTCTTCAGTCGGTCCCACTCTGCAGCCTACCACATCACACCCTGAAGAGGTTCAGCAGCAGTCAGCAAGGCAGCGACAGTGTTATGGCAGAACCAGACTGAAGGCTCATTCTCTTCTCTCTATAAAAGTATTTGTAGGACTGAGCTGTTCCCATTTGCTTTCCTTCAGGCATAGCTGAGGCTTGATGGCTGTGAGTGAAGAGTTGTAGCTGTTTAATACTTCTTGTTGGAAATGTTTGCCCAAACCAGAGATACTTTTTTTCCTTATTGCTGTCGTGCTTTGAGACTTGGCTGCAAGGCACTGCTTTGTAATGGACATAGAGTCTGGCACTGCAAGGGTCTCCTCAGCAGACACGAGGCAGTGTTCCCCTCCAGACTGCCTCTGCTGTGTGGAAGGCAGGGCTGGGCTGATGGGATGCAGAGCTGCTTTGTAAACACAGGGCATGAGTAAGTGTGGGGAAAGGGAATGTGGACAGTGCTGCTAACACACAGCTGTGGTGTGACCGCATGGATCTGGGATAGATGCAGGTGGGGTTAGTCACAGATGCACTTAGAGGGGAAGCAGGAAGTGTCAAACTCCATGTTTTTACTGGTGTTGGCAAAATGTCTGAGACCTCATCAGCTTGTTGTTGTGCCATTGGTGAATGTTGTGGGGCCAGATGGGCTTGCTGACAGCTCTCACTTTTTTCTGGTGGTGTCAGTTGAGCGGCCCTGTACTGTACAGAGCCTGGAAAGACCAGACCTGCTGCAGTCCTTCTGATGGCATCGCTCTCTGGTGTCTGCAGTGCCTGCCAGGGTAGCCCAAAGCAAAATGAAGATAACAGAATGTCCTTTTTGCTTGACAACTCTGACAAGTTCTCAGCCTCTTTGTGCCAATCAGCAAAGGACCAGGACAGGCCTGTGCTGCAGTAGCAAAGTGCCAGCCATTGGGTACTGCTGCTGGCTCTACGAAGTGCACTCAGTCTTCTGCTAGAGAAGTGTATTCTCTGGGATTCTACAGGGACCATTTGGGCATTTTTATTGTAGGTAATTATAGATTTTAAATTCCTGTTGAAGGCACAGCAGTGGAGTTCCAACAGGAATGGTTCATTTGACTTCTCCAGTTATCTTATTTCCAGATGGAATATGACACAATCGTGAGATGACATCCGTGGAAGGACAAGTGCCATGACTATTGGATTGTTCCAGAGCAAGTGACAACTATTTCTCCTTGTTTGGTGACCATGGATTCTCTGGAGAAGAGGAGGCTCAGGGGGGACCTTATCACTGTCTACAACTACCTGAAAGGAGATTGTAGCCAGATGGGAGCTGGTCTCTTCTCTCAGGCAACCAGTGACAGAAAAAGGGGACAGCCTCAAGCTGTGCCTAGGCAGGTTCAGGCTGGATGTTAGGAAGAAGCTGCTAGCAGAAAAAGTGATTTGCAATGGAATGGGCTGCCCAGGGAGATGGTGGAGTCACCATCCCTGAAAGTGTTTAAAAAGAGACTGGATGAGTCACTTGGTGCCATGGTTTAGTTGATTAGACAATGTTGGGTGGTAGATTGAACTTGATGATCTTGAAGGTCCTTTCCAACCTGGTTGATTCTGTGGTTCTGTGACATATGCTGATGTCTATAATGAATAAAATCCACATTCTGAGTGAGGCAAAGGCAATGTGAGGCAAAGTTATCTGGGTTGATCTGGAGACTACATAGGAGCTGAGTGTCTGACTGAACAGTTTAGAAGATCCAGGGGACTTCTGAGAACAGAATATAGACAGTGAATGACTCTATCTGCTTGTGCTACCACTGGAATGTTGGTCTGTGCATCACTCCCGTGAATGAAAATTAAAAGCAGGCCTCAATTTAGGCTTAAATGTCCTCTACATTTCAGATGTCCTAAATATTCAAAGTGGTTTCAAGGTTTAATATGGGAAAAAATCTTGGAAAGAAGACATATTATTTAATAGAATATTCAATTATTAGAGTAGATTTCCAGAAGATGCAATAAATCCTTATTCTAGGGACAGGACATATAAGTTAGACGCTACTGCATTCCTGAAGCAGAGTTTTTTACAGGTTAATTACTTTCTGCTGCAAAGAAAGAATGATTTTCTCCTTGAAGTAAATTCTGTAGGGAGAACGAAGCAGGATGTCTGCTTTGATCACTTTGTCAGTGGTTAAAACGTTTTGAAATAGATTAATAAAATCATAGATTGGTTTAGGTTGGAAGCAGTCTCAAAGCTCAGCCAGTTCCAACCCTCCACCATAGGCAGGGACGCCTCCCACTAGAACAGGTTGCTCAAGGCCTCAGCCAACCTGGCCGTGAAGATCTTCAGGGAGAGAGCATCCACAACCTCCCTGGGCAACCTGTGCCAGTGTCTTACCACCCTCACTGGAAAGAACTTCTTCCTAACATCCAGTTTAAATGTCCCCTCTGCCAGTTTAAACCCATTCCTCCTTGTCCTGTCATTAGAAGACCTTGTCAATAGTCCCACCCCAGCCCTCCTGTAAACCCCCTTCTGATATTGGAAGGCTGCTACAAGGTCTTCTTAAAGCCTTCTCTTCTCCAGGCTGAAGAGCCCCAACGCTCATATCCTGTCCTCATAGCAGAGCTGCTCCAGCCCTCTGAGCATCTTCATGGCCACAAAGATACCTGGAGCAAAATTTTTAATTGAATGAATTGAAATAAGTAAGGAAAAATCTGAACTTCTAAGAATTCAGGATAATGATTAAAGTGCAGCAATGAACTTTGAATTCTTTCCATGGGAAAAAGCTCTACAGTTTTTATTGTCTAGGCGTGGATTATCTAGAGACTGATGAAGGACTAGGCAGCGATTGCAAAATCGAAGTGACAGAGCTTCACATTTTGTGCATCTCTCTTTCACTTTGCACCACAGGAGGCAGTCACTCTTCACCTTCGCCTTTCTTGCCTTGGAACTCGCGGCTCTTGGCCCGCAGCTTGTTGACCTGCGACTCCGCAATGTCAGCTCGCTCCTCGGCCTCCTCCAGCTCGTGCTGGATCTTGCGGAACTTGGAGAGGTTGACGTTGGACAGCTCCTCCTGGGCGAGGAGGGCAAGAGAGATAAAGTAGGGTTTAGGGACCTTATTGCTGTCTATACCTACCTGAAAGAAGGTTGTAGCCAGGTGGGGTTGGTCTCTTCTGCCAGGCACCCAGGGACAGAACAAGTGGACACAGCCTCAAGCTGTGCCAAGGCAGGTTCAGGCTGGGTGTTAGGAAGAAGTTCTTCACTGAAAGTGATTGACACTGGAATGGGCTGCCTAGGGAGATGGTGGAATCACCATCCCTGGAGGTGTTTAAAAGGAGGCTGGATGAGGGACTTAGTGCCATGGTTTAGTTAATTAGAAGGGTTAGGTGATAGGTTGGACTCAATGCTTTCAAAGGTCTTTTCCAAGCTGGTTGATTCTGTGACTCTGTGATAATGTTCTTGCTGCGACACTGCACTGGACATGCTGTGCTGTTTTGTCATTAAGTAGTGAAAAATTTAGAACATAAAATAATAACCCAAAGAAGATTGTGACATGTGAGTAGTGAAGGTAGGGAGTCCAAAGCAATGACTCACAGAATCACAGAATGTTAAGGGTTGGAACACACCTCAATAGGTCACCAAGCCCTCTGACAAAGCAGGATCATAGGAACACAGGATGTTAGGGGTTGAAAGTGACCTCTGGACATCATTGAGTCCAACCCCCCTATCAGAACAGGACCAGAGAATCTAGTGCAGGTCACAGAGGAACACATCCAAACAGGGCTGGAAAGACTCCAGAGAAGGAGACTCCTCAGGCTCTGTGGAGAGCCTGCCCCAGTGCTCTGTCACCCTTGCAGTCATGAAGTTCTTCCTCATGTTGAGGTGGAACTTCTTGTGCTGTAGTTTCCATCCATTGCCTCTTGTCCTATCCCAGGACACAGGTAAGCAGAGGCTGTCTCTGTCCCTTCCTTCCTGACTCCCAGCCCTCAGATATTTATGGACATTGATCAGATCCCTTCTCAGCCCTCTCCTCTGCAGACTAAGCAGCCCCAGGGCTCTGAACCTTTCCTCATTAGGCAGTGCTCCAGTCTCTTCAGCATCCTTGTAGCCCTCTGTTGGACTGTTGCTAGGGCACAGTAGAGGGGGAGGAGAACTTCCCTCGATCTGCTGGACACACTCTTCTTGATGCACCCCAGAATCCCATTGGCCTTCTTGGCCAAAAGGGCACATGGCTGTCCTATGGATAACTTCTTGTCTGCCAGGCCTCCAAGTTCCTTCTCCCAGGATCTCCCAGACCTACTGCTAATGCACTTTGGCTGTTTGAATAGTTATATCCAATTGCAATTATTTCCATTAAATATGTACATATTTCCATTTGGCATTTATTTACTGCAATAAAAATATGTGTTAGCTTTTTTTTAGGTATTCTTTTCCCCCCCTGAGAAACAGAAACATGGGATACAGAAAGGGAAAAGAAGCAGAGACCTACACCCATGGTTCTGATCGGAGTCTTTGGTACTGTTTGTGCTGCAGTAGTGCTCCCAGAAACTGTATTTTACACCCCTCTAGACTTGTGAGCCCTTCAGCCAGAACATCTCTGCTGTTCCTTCCCAAGTGCACCAAGAGAAAAGAAAAGTTAATGGTTTGAACAGAGTTGTGCAGAGAAAAGCAGCAGCACAGAATTCCACCTCCACCTGGGTAGGAACTGACTGCACAGAGCAATACTTACAGCCTCCTCAGCTTGTCTCTTGTAGGATTTCACCTTTGTTTGAAGCTTGTCAACCAGATCCTGGAGCCTGAGAATGTTCTTCCTGTCTTCTTCAGACTTAAAGATAAGGACAAGAAAGTGAAGCACCTTTTAACCCCTCCTTTTATATGCCCTTTTCTTAAAGCAGAAGGTAACACTGCTTATTGACTAACGCTGCTCAGTAATACAGGGCTGATTGCCCAGGTGATCAGAAAGAGGATTTCTTCTCCTTTTTAACTTTGTGATTCAAGACAGAAAGAAATCCCTAAAGGCTCTATTTTGGCCTCCTGTGAGAAGGATCTGTTGGGCCAAAGAGGTCTCCTGCCTCACCTGGTAGGTCAGCTCCTTCACCCTCCTCTCGTACTTGCGCACACCCTTCACGGCTTCAGCGCTGCGCTTCTGCTCAGCATCCACCTCCCCTTCCAGCTCTCGCACCTGCAAGGAGGAGCACAACTTTGCAGCTTCCCTGACACCCCTGCAAGGGATCCACTCACACACAAATGCCAGCCATACACACCCTG
Source organism: Tricholaema leucomelas (assembly GCA_013400475.1). Classification (NCBI taxonomy): domain Eukaryota; kingdom Metazoa; phylum Chordata; class Aves; order Piciformes; family Lybiidae; genus Tricholaema lacrymosa; species Tricholaema leucomelas. The sequence goes on along the minus strand of WAAF01019139.1, from coordinate 14,162 downwards.
GCCTCCAGCTTCTGGATTTGCTTCTTTCCTCCCTTCAGGGCCAGCTGCTCAGCCTCATCCAGTCGGTGCTGCAGGTCCTTCACTGTCTGGTCCAGGTTCTTCTTCATCCTCTCCAGGTGGGCACTGGTGTCCTGCTCCTTCTTCAGCTCTTCTGCCATCATGGCTGCCTGATGAGAGCAAAGGATCAAAGGCATTTTAGTGCTGGAAACAGTCTGGGGGATGATCCATCGCAACAATGACAGGATCCCTCAACTCACGTCAGTGATGGCCTTCTTGGCCTTCTCTTCAGCATTGCGAGCTTCCTGGACTGTATCCTCCATTTCACTCTGAATTTGGGCAATGTCTGTCTCCAGCTTCTTCTTGGTGTTGATCAAGCTGGTGTTCTGCAGAAAAGCATCAGAGGCTTGTTTTTGCTAGCTCATTATTTCAGGTCAAGGGCATTAGAGGATTTTGAATCTTTTCAGACATAATTCCATGAGAGGTCCTTAGCCCTGGGTTTCCTGTAGAATCTCTGAGCACTGCAGAACAATGCCCTTGTTAATCCAACAATTAATTTATTATTTTGAAAAAGAGTATTTAGAAATGTAATCTGTGTGACATCTTATCCACTGCAGATGATGCAGTAAAGTTATTGAAACAGAGTGAGGAATGTCAGCAAAATGCCTCCTTTTCAATGTAATTAAGGGAAAGAAATCCACTTGGATCAACTGAAAAGAGGAACAAGAAATCAGTAGAATGACAGAATAGTTTAGGTTGGAAGGGACCTCAAAGCTCATTCAGTTTCAACCTTCTGCTATAGACAGGGGCACCTTGCTCAAGGTCTCATCCAACCTGGCCTTGAACACCTCCAGGTAGGGAAAATCCACTGTGTCAATACCTTCTTCCTGACATCCAGTTTAAATGTCCCCTTTGCCAGTTTAAACCCATTACTCCTCATCCTGTCATGACAGTCCCTCCCCAGGCTTCTCGTAGGGCCCCTTCAGATACAGCAAGGCTACCAGAAGATCTCCTCAAAGCCTTCTCTTCTCCAGGGTGAAGAGCCCCAACTCTCATAGCCTGTCCCCATAGGAGTCCTTTTAATATCATTTGAAACCAGACATACTCCACAAGTTTCAACATCTGCCTGCTGATGAGTGTTGTGTCCAGCTTTGGGGCCCTTAATATAAGAAGGAAATGGACCTCTTGGGACAGGTCCAGAAGAGTGCCACAAAGATGACCAGAGGACTGGAGCACTTCTCCTACAAAGACAGGCTGAGGGAGATGGGGCTGTTCAGCTCAGAGAAGAGAAAACTCCAGGGAGACCTAATAGTTACATTTCAATATCTGAGGGGGACCGACAGGAAGACTGGGCAGGGACTGTTTAGAAGAGCCTGTGAGGATAGGACAATGGTTTGAAATTAGGGCAGGGTAGACTTAGGCTGGAAGAAATTCTTTACTATGGTGAGACACTGGAATGGGTTGCCCAGAGACGTTCTGGCTGCCTCATCCCTGGAAACATTCAAGGTCAGGCTTGATGGGGCTTTGAGCAACCTGATACAGTTGGAGGTGATCTTTAATGTTCCCTTACAGCCTGATACATTCTATGTGGTTTTCTGTGTGATCATGGTGAATAGTTCAGAAAAGTTAACTCTTGTTTTCGAAGCTGAGCTTCCAGTGGTGACTAGAATAAAGCCTACAAGTCTTGTGTCGTTAGCAAGATTGAAATTTCTCATCAAGTGAACTCACTTGGGTGTGAAGAAGCTGTACACGCTCACTTGCATCCATCAGCTCCTGCTCAGCCACCTTTCTACATCTCTCGGTTTGCTCCAGGGCTGCCCTGAGCTCCTCAATCTCAGCCTGCAGCAGGTTTGCTCTGCGCTCCACCATGGCCACCTGCTCCTTCAGGTCCTCCTGTGACCTGAGAGCATCATCCAGGTGTATTTGGGTATCCTGTAGAGCCATAGAAAGAAAGTATAAGAAGATTCAGAATAGTTTGGCCCTGAAAATACTGGCTAAGACATTTATCAGTAGGTTCAATGGACCTTGAGCACAGCCTGTGTATTCCTCAGGTTCTTCTGTGCCTCTGCAGCCTGGCGGTTGGCATGGCTCAGCTGGATCTCTATTTCATTCAGGTCTCCTTCCATCTTCTTCTTCAGGCGCAGGGCTTCATTCCTGCTCCTGATCTCAGCATCCAGAGTGCTCTGCATGGACTCCACAATCCTGAGGTGGTTTCTCTTCATCTGGTCAATCTCCTCATCTTTCTCTGCTATCTTCCTGTCAATCTCAGCCTTCACCTGGTTGAGCTCAAGCTGGAGGCGCAGGATCTTCCCCTCTTCATGTTCCAGAGAGGCCTGGACAAGAATAAATTAGAATACTTGTCAGGAACAATGAAGCTGAAGCTCTGAGTAGAAAAGTGTGCCAGATTTAGGTAGCATCTCTACACTTTTATAGACATATGCTTTCTCTTCTGCCTTGGAATGACTTCACAGTGTTTTTAATGAGATCCAAGGCATGTAAAACAGCAATTAATAATTAATTAATACTTGTGTACCTCAGCTTCCTCCAGAGCAGCTTGGATCTCAGATTTCTCCTGCTCAACCTGCTTCTTGACCTTCTCCAGCTCATGAATTGCCTTTCCTCCCTCTGCAATCTGCTCTGTCAGGTCAGAAATCTCCTCTGGGGGAACAAAGACCAGTGGCATGCTCAGGCACAGAGCAGCATGGCAAGGGACCTGCCACACCAACCTGACAGGCACCCTTGTCACCTGCAGCCACAGAGCCATGTGGAGCAGCAGGGGTGCTGGGTGGCAAGAAAGGCCACCCAGGAGCAGGGTGCCAGGCACTCACGCTGCAGGTTCTTGTTCTCCCGCTTGAGCGTTTCCAGGTGGTCCAAGGACTCCTCATAGGCATTCTTCATCTTGAACAGCTCTGTGCTGAGAGAGCGAGACTCCTTCTGGGAGGCTTCCAGCTCAGCCTGCGTTTCCTCATACTTCTGCTTCCATTCTGCCAGGATCTGAGGAGACATGGGATGTGAGTGTGGATGTGCTGGCCAGGAGGCCATGCTCTGCCCTGGAACCCCAGTGCTGGAGCCCAAAAGACCTTGTCAAAGTTCTTCTGCTTCTTGTCCAGAGCTGCACAGGCAGCATTTGATCTCTCCACATCGATCATCAGGTCCTCCACTTCATTCTGCAGCCTCTGCTTTGTCTTTTCCAGGGAGGCACATTTGGCATTGACAGCTTCAACATGTTCCTCTGCCTCCTGCAGGCGCTGTGCCAGCTTCTTCCTGGGAGTGGTAAGCACAGGTCCATGTTTGAGAGGAAAAAGGAAGCTGTAGCATGTGGCTGATGGACTTTGCACAGCAGTGTTTTACCACAGAACTGAGTATGTATCCTTTGCACAGACAGTTGAACTCCCTCCTTAGTTATTGTTTGCCCAGTGCTGATTCCCAGGGTGCATGACCACTGTATCGACTGTCCACAGGTTTTCTGTACCATCCTCTGAGTTGGAGGAGTATTTTCCTCTGCATTTCCTATACCACACCATTCAAATCATTCCTCAACTCTTACCCTGTTCTAAAGCATAGCTTTAGCTTTTTATAACAGTATGACACTACTGTCTTCCAAATTCCTCTGTTAGCCTCTCCCTTTTTCTCTTCCCCACATACTTGGCCTCCTCCAGCTCCTCCGTGCGCTGAATGGCGTCCGTCTCATATTTGGTTCTCCACTGGGCCACTTCACTGTTGGCNTATCTGAAGCTCCTCCTCGACAGAAGGAATGCAATGGAAAATGCAGGATTTGGAAAGCCTTCTCACCTTGATCTCTTCCTCCAGGTGCCTCTTGAGTTCCTCAATCTGCTGGGTGAATGCCTGCTTGCCTCTTGACAGCTGAGAAACCAAAGCATCCTTCTCCTCCACCTGGCGTGAATATTCACCTGGAGGAGTTCCGATGAGTAAAAGAATCTTTTTATGACTTATTTGGAAGTGTTAATATTGATAATTAAATACACATAAAGTCGTTTGATCTTAAGCAGTTATTGTTTTCATCATGAAATCCTAATCACCTATCCATATTTCCTAGTATGCCCAACTATTGATTTTATATGCAAGTAATGAGATACAGTTCTACAATAACTGAATATCCTGACTGTAAGTTTGCACCAGGTCCAGTGGTCACTTTAAGCCTCGAGCTTACAGAATGAATGTTGCTTCATGTATGCAATCAGCTGTATCACTGATCTCCACTGTCTCCTGGGAAGTAGAAGGATGGAGGTATGGGATATATGAATTCTTTTTTGAAACTCTGATCAGTGAATCACAACAGTGCAAGTTTCAAGGGACCTTAAAGTCATCTCATTCTGCCTTTCATGGGAATGGATCCCAAATAAGATTACCACTCTTGAAAACTTCCAGTGGTGGAGACTCCACCATACTCCTGGAGATGTTGTTCCAGTGACTGGTTGTTCAGCCCCTTTAACACATATTGGTGCTGCTTCAGCATGTCTGTATCTCTCTGAGGAGATGCTGAGGAGACTGACACTGGCACAGAGTCACAGAGTTATAGACTCATAGACATCCAGGAGTGCTGATTAGGGGCAAGGATCAGCCCCTCTTAACCTGCTGTGAACCCTTGTCTTAATACAGCTCAAGGTTATGTTGGCCTCCTTTGTTGCAAGGGTACATTTCTGGCTCATACTGAACTTTAATTCCCACCGAGACCCCCAGGTCATTCTGACCTTTCTTTTTAAAGCCCCAGGTAATATGAAGTGTTCCCTTAAAAGCCAGAAATGTCTTACCAGATTCTGTTTGCAGCCGTGCTCGCTGAGCGCTGAGGTCGTTAATTGTGCGCTGCTGTTCCTCTTCCTTTGTCTTGATCTCACTGAGTTGGTCTTCTAGGGAGCGACACATCTTCTCCAGGTTTGCCTGTGTGCAGGGGGAATGGAAGATGCTGGAATTACTGACAACCTGAAGTCTTAGAAATGGCAGTAAAGAAGCCATTGATTTAGAAGTAAAATTGAAGTGTATCAACTGATAAATCTCCCTCTGAAGTGTGCATTGCCAATTCCAACACTTGTGTCATTTTTTAATGTATGCTCTAGATGTTCAATAGCCAAGAAGGATGCTGGGACACTGTGACATGAGGAATTAATGCACATTTCTGTTGGGCTCTTACGATTTTGTCATTGAGTTACTTAAGGGAAGAGAAGAGAAATGGAAATAAAAAAAGCAGAGTACGGTAGGAGTGATTCATATTTTAGAAGGAACAGGAGGACTGATAAGGTCAGCTTCTTTCATTTCCCTGTCACAATATTCTGAACCAAGCACCGAGGCCATAGAGTCCCTGAGGTTAAGAGTCTTACATCTCACCTGAAGGATGCAATATATTATTATACCAATGCTGAACCAAATAAAACCAAGTTGTAAAGTGCAGTTATTTATTTTAGAGAATGAGTAACTCAGATTTCTATGCTACACTATGAATACTTGAATATGTTTGAATTACTACAAAGCTGTATTTTAACTACCTTGGCTTTGGTGACAGACTCCATGTTACTCGTCAGATCATCAACCTCCATCTTGAGCTCGCTCTTCTCCTTCTCCAGCTTCTGCTTCACTCTCTGCAGGTTGTCGATCTGCTCCCCAAGCTCAGCGGTGCTGTCCGCATGCTTCTTCCGCAGGGCGGCAGCCGTGGCCTCGTGCTGCAGCGTGGCCTCTTCCAGGTCACGACGCATCTTCTGGAACTCTGCCTCACGCTTCTTGTTCATATCAATCTGAGCTGCTGTTGCCCCTCCTGCCTCTTCCAGACGCTCACTGATCTCCTCCAGCTCCCGTGAGAGGTCAGCTCGATGCTTCTCTGCTTTTGCCCGAGAAGTTCGCTCGGCCTCAATTTCCTCCTCCAGTTCCTCAATGCGAGCCTGGGGAACACAAGGCACCCTTCACACCCATGCCCTTCTCCTGCCTGCCCTTAGTCTGGGTTAAAGAAGAAAACCATCAGAGTCTTGCCTGCAGCTCCTTGATCTTCTTCTGCAATTGCATGCCCAGGGCTTGCTCATCCTCGATTTTGCTCTGGATCTGGCTGATCTCAAAGTCTTTCCTTTGGGCAAAGCAAACCATGTTAGAGCTCAGAGGAAGCAGACAAGTTCACCAGCACTGTGCTCAGCTGCCCCATGTGGAGCCACACTTACTTCTTCAGCTTCTCATCCAGCTGCTGCTTATCATTTTCCAGATCCATGATGGAATCCTGGTTCATCTTCAGGTCTCCTTCCAGTTTCCTCTTGGCTCTCTCCAGGTCCATGCGCAGTTTCTTCTCTTGCTCCAGGGACCCTTCCAGCTAAAGAGAAGAAGCCATCAGTGCTCTGCCAAGCAGCTCAAACTCCACCCCTGTCCTCTTCTTGCTCTTTGCCTGTGTGCTTACATCGTCCACTTGCTGCTCCAGCTTGGTTTTAGCTTTGGTCAGAGTGTTGACTTTGTCCTCCTCTGCCTGCAGGTCATCCAGTGTCTGCTGATGGGCCTCTTGGAGAGCTTTCTTCTCTTTTGTCAGCTTGGCAATGGTCTCGTCCAGAGCTGCCATCTCCTCTGTGAGGTTTTTCACCTTTGAGAAGAAGGAAGAGGTGTAAGTAAAGGAAGTCAATACAGAAGTCCTGAAACTGCACAGTGCTCTTTTCTGAGTTGTGAGGGACACCTCCTGCCTCATACCTTGTTCTCAGTGGCATGCTTTTCCTTCTCCACCTTGGCCAGTGTTAGCTCAAGGTCATCAATATCTTTCTTCAGCTCTGAGCATTCATCCTCCAGTTTTCTCTTCTTGGCTGTCAGCTCAGCATTCAGTTCTTCTTCATCTTCTGCTCTCTCTGTTACTTCTTTAACTTTGGCCTCCAGCTGGATTTTGGTTTTGATGAGCTGGTCACATCTTTCCTCAGCATCTGCCAAGCCATCAGCTTCCTAGACATGATTTGTTTAGAGAAAAGAATTTTCAAAGAATTACTTTTTTCTGTTTTGGAGCAATCAATTCTTATTTCACGACACAGCTTTAAAATATCCTTTTTATTTAAAACCCACTACTCTGGATCCTGTGGTGATGCTCTGGCAGGAAGCTTGGCCTCGAAGATCTCCAGAGGTTCCTTCCAACCTCTAATATCCTTTGATCCTGTGGCTTTCTGTTTTCCTTTGACTGCCTCCAGCCCAGAAATAAGGGAATGAATTGTCACACTCTAAATACAAGGTCTGAATTTTTTTTAAGAAGAGCTTATTAACTGCTTGCAGTTGATGAGCTTATTAACATGCAACTGCAACCATGAAGGCAGATTTTCAAACATGTTATGTTTAAAGTGCTAAAAACTCCAACAAGCAGCTAAGAAAATCTTATTGCCACCTTCCCAAATACATTGACTGAGTATGATTTCGATTTTCATTTTTTTTGGGAGGGGAATTCTGTGATAAGATCACAATTTCAAGAGGCAGTATCAGACATCTTTGTAGTCCTTGTGGTCAAGAAGAGTTTGGAAATGTGGCTGGCTTTTACCAGGGCAGGATCAATTACCTCAGGTTGCATGTATTCCAAAATGCAAGTTACTAAGTAGTAATCTTTATTTTCTACAGATTACTTGTTCCTTTTGTCTTTGTTCTACTGGAGAGCATCAACACTGTCCAGGAAGAGAACTTTTCAGAAGGACTTTTCATTGAGCATCTCCCCTTTGCAGAGAGATTGAGAGCCTGGGTGCTGTTTGGTTTTGAGAAGAGAAGACTGAGAGGGGATCTGATCAATGTCTACAAATATCTGAGGGGTGGGTGTCAAGTGGAAGGGGCAAATATTTTTTTAGTGATGCACGGTAACAAGGAACAGATGATGCAAACATGAATGTGATAGGTTTCACCTCAACATGAGGAGAAACTTCTTTACAGTGATGGACAGCCTGTGTTGTATTCTCAGGGAATGAATGTCTCATTGGTGAAGACAAATAAAACCTGAAGCTACTAGCCCAGATGCAGACTTCTGTCCTTTAGACATCAAAATGGTGTCAGATGAGTCCTAATCTTTGGAATCATAGAATCATAGAATTTCAGAGGCTGAAAGTGACCTCAAAAGCTCACCCAGTCCAATCCCCCTGCTAGAGCAGGATCACCTAGAGCAGATCACACAGCAACGTGTCCAGGTGGGTTTTGAATATCTCCAGAGAGGAAGACTCCACAACCGCCTTGGGCAGCCTGTTCCAGGGCTCTGTCACCCTCACAGGAAAAAATTCCTCCTCAGGTTTCCATGGAACTTCCTATGCCTCAGCTTCCACCAGTGCCCCTTGTCCTGTCACTGGACATCACCCAGCAGAGCCTGGCTCCAGCCTCCTGCCACTCACCTTTATGTATTGATAAACATTGATGAGGTCACCTCTCAGTCTCCTCTTCTCCAAGCTAAAGAGCCCCAGCTCCCTCAGGCTCTCTTTGTAAGAGAGATGTTCCATTCCCTTCATCATCTTTGTGGCTCTGTGCTGGACTCTCTTAAGCAGTTCTATGTCCTTCTCGAACTGGCAGGCCCAGAACTGAGCACAGTACTCCAGATGTGCCCTTACCAAGGCAGAATAGAGGGGCAGGAGAATCTCCCTCGACCTACTAACCACACTCTTATTTTAGTGGTTAAAAAAAGTTTAAAGGGGATTATTGTTGCTACTTTTTTGTTTCTAGGGAAAAAGAGAAAGACTTCATTTTCATTGGTGTTTGTCCTGAGGAGACACAAAGGTGAGAGAAATGCCTGACACTCTCAGCCTCTCCTACTTAACCTGAATCCACTTGTGGTTCTCCAAATCTCACCTTCATTCACCAGATGATAGCATAATTTATATACTGGACTTTACTTTTTTAATGAAGAGATGAAAATTGCTGCTGTATAGTTGCCCTTTGTGATTTAAAATAGTCTTGCTTCATTGTAATATGTAGGAACTGGAAACTGATTACTCCTCGCTTGATTTAAAAGGGTAAGGAACCAGCTGCAATAACCCATCAGAAGTTTATTCATATTTGTAGGTTTCAGCTTAAATCTTCTTTGTGATTTTCTTTCCCGTGTCTGTTTTTAAAGTAAATACTGTTTGGGGTAATGTGTCTGTTACTGAGACCTTTGGGATGCTTTTGCACAGGACATTAGAAAACATTAGCAATACTCACAGCCTGCACTTGCAGCTGCAGGTCATTTTTCTCTTGCAGCAGGGCCACCATTTTCTCCTCCAGCTCTTTTCTCTTGGCCTCAGACTTGGCAAGCTCTTCCTTGGTTTTCTCAAACTCTTGCTTCATGTTGGCCATCTCCTTCTCAGACTCTGCACTCTTCAGCAAGGGCTTGATCTTGAAGAACAGCTTCATCCAGGGCCAGTGCTTGACATTCATGAAGGACCTAACATTGTACTGGATGCAGAAGATGGACTCCCTGCAAGGTAATAAAAAAGATGTTACATATTTTTTAGGTTGATAACACATATTTCATTGCATTCCATACCTTCATATGGATAACATGAAGTTGTGCATATAATATTATATACTCTGGTTCCTGTGTACATAAAAACTCTATGGACAGTTTCGGAGTCCAGATGTTTGGTTCCTGGCAAAAGAAAAGGAGCATCTCTAGTACAGCAAAGTTATACAAGGGAAGAGGGTCCTTGTTTGTGCTGGAAGTCAGTGTTTTTCACTACTGATTGTAATAATGACCTAGAATAATTAGTATAGACTAGACATCTGGTTTCTGGACACACACAAAAGGTAGCCATTTACTGAATTTAGCAAAAATCAGTAGAAAGGGTGCTAGAAGTTAAAAATTGGAGTTTTTTCTCTTAAATTGGAATTTTATACTACTTCATCTACTGCCAAGGTATACTCCCAAATGCATCCTTATTGGTGAAATGTTGTTGGTACCTCATTAGGATTGGCCTAGCAGGCAAAATAAGCATCTACCTTCTCTCCATCATTTTCTTGAACTCCACTCTCATCAGGTAACCCCTGCACATGGCCTGTGTGCGGGTGATGAGCTGTGCCAGCTTCTCATCCCTCATCTCCTCCAGGAGTCCCAGCAGCCCAGCTTTGAAGAACACCTTGAGAAAGAGAACATTGCAGCACCTGACTGCCAGGCAGAGCACAGCACAGACACACACTGAGTCAAGGAGACTCCATACCTTGGTGTGGCCAAATTTGTACTGGGTGTGGTCCACATCGATTGACCCAAGAAGCTTCTCAGAAGCCTTCTTGCTGTCAATGAACTGTCCCTCTGGGATGGCACTGGCATTAAGCACCTTGTATCTATGGGAGGAAGTAGAATATAAAGGTTAGATTCTGGAAACTCCATCAAACTTGCACTAACTGCTGCCATTGCTGCAGTTCTCTGAAAGTGGATGAAGGGTGACAGGTGAATGAGCCTGAACTCTGTTCTATTGATTTAGAAACCACATTTGCATGGGTAAACATGCTTCTAGGAAAAAAACTTGCACTTTCCTAACTCCAGGAATTCTTAACACAGAGTGAGTACTTATTTCTATGTGCAAGTACTGACGCATCTAGCATATCTTGTTGTCTAATGCCTTGTCTCCAAGTAAGAACAAAGTATATGGAGAGGAGGAGCAATTCTTGATCCCAAACAGTGGCAGTACATACTGAGTGGCTTCCAGCTGACACAGAATAAGAAGCAAGATCTTTTTATTTTATTTGTTTTCCCCAACAAGTTAATCTAGAATATCCTCTGGTTCTTCAGTCACATTTAACTTCATTTATCTCACTTGTAGCCATGCTGAGAGCTACAAGTCATCTCACTTTGCTACCCAGAATTGAATTAATTCTAAGCTAATCAACTTTATTTCTGGATAGTTAACTTAAAAAAACGCTTTCTCTCATACCAGACTATGAATCAAAGACAGAAATAAATAACTGCCCTTTGAAAGTGTCTGTTATTCTGGTGAGCAATAGAAGGAAGCTGGATGACTAACTTGGGCAAAGGATCTTTGCATACCTAAGGCTTAAGTACAGTGAACACCTCCCATAGCTCCCACGATAGTTAGAAGATATGGAAATGCAAATTATTCAGCCTCAATGGATGTTATGGAGGATGGATGACCTGGAATCTCACCTCTGTTTGAAGTCTGCATAGAGGATTCTGCTGGGGAATCCCTTCCTGCAGATTCGGATCCCTTCCAGCACGCCGTTACAGCGCAGCTGGTGCAGCACCAGCTCATGCTCCATGGCACCTAATAAATCACTTAATGAGTTGCTACTTCAGTGTTCTCACCAGAGAACAGATTTAGCACATCTTCCAATGCAAACAACTTACCAGGTGTTTTTGTTTCGTTAGGAATGAGGCACCGCACAAAGTGGGGATGTGTGCTTCGCAGATTGCTCATCAGCTTGTTTAGATTTTCCTTAAGAGCAAAAGCAAAGACTTGGGTTTAAAAATGTCACTTGGACAATCTCAGTGTTAAATGGAATGAAACCACTGCAAAAAATGCCATCATCAGCTGGGTTTTTTTACAGAAGCTTTGGACAGTTATGGAAGAAATTCCCGCACCTGCAATCAGAACCCTTCTTTATTAAGAGGCACATGCCTGTAGCCTTTTTGCACATAAGGATTTTGTGTATTAGGTGAGTCTAATGGGTTTCTGAACTGAATTTGCTATATAATCTTCCAGTAACATTTATAATGATGATTTGACAGTACCCGGAAAAGAGCTGAAACGGTCTGGAAAGATGAACCCTTCTTCTTGGCACCCTTTTTGCCGCCACCGCCACCACTCTCTGAACAATGGTTAAATTAAAAATAAAACAAGGAAGGAAGGAATGGTTAGAATCTGAGAAACATTGTGTGTCCATCTTAAAAAAAAAGAGAAAATGTAATAAAATGGTCAAAATTTCCAAGTCCATGCAAAGTTTAGTTACAGTCTGAGACCTGAGGTTTTTCGGATGATAGCAGAGTGATATCTAATGGCTCCGAGATGAAGTTAAGAGGATGCAATCAGAAAATAAAAATGTGGCATAGGAAGTCATTTAAATAAACAAATAAATAAATAACAAGTTAGCACATCAAATGCAGCCTTTGGGCAGCTTGACTTCTAAAGGTGTGCATAAATGTAGCATCATACTGAAGCATTTGATTGCATTCCCTGAAGTATTTGGGAATGCCCCACAATGCAGAATGTGGCTTGTCAGGTAACCTGTGTCATTGTGGTATGGCTGGCTGGTCTCCAAACCTACAGATGTATTAAAGGTCTCAATGGAAATGTAATACCCTTTATAAGTCTGAGTGACTGAGTTCCAAAATGCAGATAAGTTTTGAGTTTTCCATTTTTGAAGCCTAAATGATCTTGCAAAATATTACTGTCATTTCCTCCTCCCCCATAAATTGTAGTAGAAATAATTTCAAAGAACTCACCTGCTTCTGCCCCACCAGCAGAGGCAAAGAGCAAGGCCAGTGTCTTCAGGGATGATTTCTGGTACAGCCCCACTACAGTTTCATTCAGGGGGTCCTTGTTCTTCTCCAGCCAGCCAGTGATGTTGTAGTCCACTGTGCCAGCGTAGTGCACCAGGGAGAAGTGAGCCTCAGCCTTGCCTTTGCCAGGTTTGGGCTTCTGGAAGTTGTTGGACTTTCCCAGATGCTGGTCATAGAGCTTGTTCTTGAAAGAGGTGTCAGTTGCCTTGGGGAACATGCACTCCTCTTCCAGGATGGAGAAGATGCCCATGGGCTGGGAGAAGCAAAAGGAAAGAGGAAGATGCACAAAGGCAGAAAGAATCCCAAATTAAGAAGTATCTTCCTGAGCAGGGCAATATTGGTGGTCTCAGGGATTGCTCTTCTGCTCAGCAGAGCAAATAGTAAAATAATCTCCATGTCTGTATTTACAGTACCCCAGTTATGCTTTCAAGCTATGTCTACAAATATATTATACCCTTTTCATATATAAATATATAACCCCCTGCATTCCTGAAAATATTAGACACAGTAAATTACAGCAATACCTTCTCAATGAGCTCAATGCAGGCAGCCAGGTCCATGCCAAAGTCAATGAACTCCCACTCAATCCCTTCCTTCTTGTACTCCTCCTGCTCCAGCACGAACATGTGGTGGTTGAAGAACTGCTGCAGTTTCTCGTTGGTGAAGTTGATGCAGAGCTGCTCCAGGCTGTTGAACTGCATAGTGCAGAGATTTAGTTCCTTGTACAGTTCGATTTTAGAAATGCTTGCCATCTTCCAAGAGGTTTTACTTTCAATCCATTAACATCTCCCTGACTGTCATCCTGAATTTCTAGTCACAGGACTGGACAGTCTCATCCTGCAGCTTTCCTATGTCTCAATGTCTTTCTGAACTCTGAAAGGAGTTGCAGAGCTTAGTCCAAGGGCAGCTTTTCATCTACTTCAATTTGCCTGCACTGCCAATCTATTCTCAGTCACTCAGAGGAAATCTGGCTTCAGTGTCAACAAAATCTTACTTCAACATGACATGTTTTAACTTCCTCAAAAATCTCTTTCTGCTATTACCTATCAGTTGTTCAACATTTTCATATTTGTTCTGCACTGCAATTTTCACTTCTGCACACAAGAAGGAATATCTCTAAAAACCTGCAGCCCTTGAGACATAATACAAATGATGAGAACTGAAAGAGTGCCATTCCTGCAGGGCTAACAGCATTATCCAGAAAGAAAACCAAATTAATAATGTGAAAAAACAACCAACCAAACAAATTAAATATCAAACCCAGACTATTTGAGTCTCTTAATGCCTATGTGGGGAAATTTGTACGAGGAGCTTCTTCTTACATCAAAGATCTCGAAGCCAGCAATGTCCAGCACACCAATGAAGTACTGCCTGGGCTGTTTGGTGTCCAGCTGCTGGTTGATGCGAACAACCATCCACAGGAACATCTTCTCAAAGACAGATTTTGCCAGGGCACCAACTGAATTGTACACCTAAAGAAAAAGGCCCCATACAAGGCTTAGAAAGAAATTCAAAGTTTTTCATTCATGTAATTTGTTTTTTCTCATCCGTTGTTGCTTACCTGCTGCACGGTTTGACCTTTGGTCACGTATTCATTCCCAACCTTGACTCGAGGGTAGCAGAGAGCCTTGAGCAGATCTGCTGAGTTCAGACCCATCAGGTAGGCAGCCTTGTCAGCAACTAAGGATGTAAACATAAAGCAGAATCAAATATTAGCTCTGATCAGGACACACTGCTGCTCTACAAT
>WAAF01019138.1:33877-45976 GCA_013400475.1 Tricholaema leucomelas | reverse complement strand
AAAGGTTTCCCATTTCCTTCTTAAATTCTCTCACGTCTCTTAAGAGGAACTGATACGTAACCCATCCCTGGCTGAGGTCCTCCCATGGCTACCTCTCGTAATGGATATAGATTATTACTACTGCCGCTAAGCTCCCCTGCCGATGGAGTCTGGCTTCGCGTTCTCCTCCTAAAATCATTTGGTGATTCTGGAGGGGTTGCGGTGAGCTCCTCTGGCATAAAAGGGGATGCTCTTGGAGGGGGAACATAGGGCAGAGGGCCCTTGGGGACCTGATCCTCTTCCCTAGATTTCTTCTTTTTCTCCTCTCTCTTTTTAAGGGGGTATAAACTCACCAGATCTCTTCCCCTAATCCATAAACTCGCATACTCACTCTCTTCTAAATCTAATGGCTCTTTTGAGTTTACATAAATTTTAAGAGCCTGACATGCCCAATCTTCAAATGACCCAAAAATCTGCCAATATACCCGATTCCCCTTGATTGGTCTTCCTCCCCATACTTCTATACAATAATGTATCATCTTGGCCTTATCCTTTCCCCTGCGAGAGGGAGAAGCATCCCAATATTGGAGCATCAGACCTAATGGACTATCCTTTGGAATGGGGGGCAATTTCACACGGGGGCCCTCTCCCATGGGATCAGAGTGCTTGCTTTTCCTCTGTCCCATCTTCCAGAGTGCTTTCACACACACACACACACACACTCGCTTCCCCTTATTCGTGACCCAGTCCCTCGCGGGATATGGGAACTGCACTACTAAAGGGTTTGCACTCGCTTCGCCCGCAATTGAGCGTCTCACCCGCCACACTCTGGGAAACCCAACCCAAACCGAATGGAACACCACAATATACTCACGCGTCCCACGCGTCTTCATTCGGATCTTTGTGCACAAAGTTTACTGGGTTGACCGGTATTTCCTTCTTGCTTATTATTAAATTTGGGTTCATCGGTCGGTAAGTTGGACGATCTGAAGTTGACTGGGGCTGCCAAAATCGGCAGGGCGCCCCTCCAGGGCCTCAGGTCGTCGCTCTCAGCGATCCGAGTCACGACACCAATTGTTATGTGTTAATGACACAAAGTATTGTCTTTATAATTTAGTTTATTAAGCAAGCAATAATAAGCAAGAATCAGCGCTGGGCGGCCGGGGAGTCTCCGCTCTGCCAACGGCACACAAACCCCTCCCAAAAGTCCCAGCTTTTATAGACTCCCCCCTCCCACATGTCCCTCCAGGATCGCCTGTGTGAGCTGTTGCCGGGGGGAATCGCCTGTCTGGGACGTCTCCTGCTATTCTCTGTGCCTGCGTGACCTGTTGCTGGAGAGAGTCGTAGAATCTTCCCCTCTGCCTTTGAAACAACTTCTTTTATAGGGAGGTTAGGTTCCCGCCACTTGCTCACAGTGCCTGTCATATGAACACAGCCTACAGCATACATTTCAATTGCTCTAGCCCTGTGTACCAGTTTAATGAACAAACTTCAATTTTCATAGTATCACAGTACCATCAGGGTTGGAAGAGACCTCACAGATCATCAAGTCCAACCCTTTACCACAGAGCTCAAGGCTAGACCATGGCATCAAGTGCCACGTCCAATCCTGCCCTGAACAGCTCCAGGGATGGCGACTCCACCACCTCCCTAGGCAGCCCATTCCAGTAGCCAATGACCCTCTCAGTGAAGAAGAACTTTCTCCTCACCTCGAGCCTAAATTTCCCCTGTAATTTTAATCCATTACACTTAATAACCACTAATTTCCAAATACGATACAAAGATATACCCTAGACTTTGCTCCCAGGCTATTAGGCCTTATTCTCACAATCCTTTACTTGTTTGGGTTTTTTTAAATTAAGGCAGTGTTTCTCATCCTCTTGCAGGGCCCCTGCAAGAAGGCAACAAGCACATCACCATCTTTGCCAATAAGTGGGTTTGGCCCTTATAACAGGTGCTAAACTGATCTCTATTTTGCTGTTGTCCATTCATAAAAACAGAATTGCTGGAAACTAGTGAAAATATCCAAATTCATTAGCCATGATCAAAACCTTGTAACCTATACACACACAACCATTATCTCAGTACTCATTTCAAGTTCTTGCTACAATATCTGCCATCTGAGCAAGGCTTCTGCTCACTGTAAGAAAACAGGCTGGTCATAATCAAGCTGGTCTCCATTAAAAAGCCTGTGAACATAAATGGTCAAATGCACAAACAAATACAAAAATAGAGAAAAACACACTCATTCCCTTAGGTTAACAAATCCACTGACCTTGTCTCTATGATGTAACTACAGAAATTTCAATTTTTTTTTTTCTCTCCTTCTTTCCTCTCTATCCCTTTCTCCCCTCTTTTTTTTAATTTTTTTTTTTTATGGTTCATGATCCCAGTGCTACCCACATATACAGAAAAACCCAAGAAGAAAACATCCCATGATACCCCTATATCCTAAAATTCCAAAATTTAATATTACAAACTCTTAGCCATAGCTATATTAAAAATCTATCAGCTGAAGGAAATTCAAGAAAAAGCAAAGAAAAATCAAGAAGATAATACCATGGTATTCTTAGAATCAGCACAGAAGAAATAAGCAGTAACCTATACAGTTACAAAAACAATTTCTTGCCATATTATTCTACTATAATGGCAACCAAACACTTAACACATTCCACTTCAATCACCTAAGTCTCACCTTAGTCTCACTGCTAAAATTATCCCAAAACTCTAGTACAATGAATAACCATTGAACATCTCATCCAGTAGAATCCTAAACTCCACAATTCACTATAGTAAAAAATGCATGACTGTGTCTTTGAGAGCCAAGCTGTGCTTCTCCAGTGGAGGATAAAAACTGCAGAACCTGCANTCTTTCTTGTCCCCTACCTCAGCATTAGATCTATAGCTTCATTGATCAGTTTACATCAGTAAACTGATGTTTGCTTCTAAAAACTTCTCTTGTTTCTGCCAGAAAGAGTTTTACATGCTGTTTAAGAAGCTCTGTCATAAGTTGTAAAAAAAAAGGAAAAAAAAAAGCATCTCTCACATACTCAGAGGGAAGGCAGGAAAAAAAACCAAGAGCTAAGCAATTTAACAAGGCTTTTGTCTGCCACTGACATGGTAATGTGGACAGCTTTGCTTGAAAAAAGCTTAAATGCAAACAGGCTAACACTCTGAAGCAACTCAGACTCTCTGAGGCAACACAGATCCACTGATTTTCCTCACTGATTTTCCCCAATGCACCCATTCCCGCTCCCCTCCCACCCCATAAACAACACAGACATCAATAGAAGCAAAACGGAAGTCCGACAGACTCCATCCCGGGCTGCAGTAGTTCTGAAAACTTTTCAAACTGGAGAAAACTTATGCCGCTTTTGCTGGCTGAGTGTTTATGGCAGCCGCCATTACTAATTGCTGGTTGCGGCGTTTCCCAGTCACGCGTGGCAGCCATGATGACCTGTTGGTCGGCTTTTCAGGTCCACTAAGATACTTATTTACATCTCGCCAGGTGGACTTGAGCCTTTGAGTGATTTTAAAGTCTCTACCGTCAGTAGTAACTGCGTCCCACCATCATGTCTCCCACTTCTCTCCAGCGCTCTGCACTAGACAACATATGAATCTGCTACACAAAGTCCCTCCAACTTCCTATTTGGTCAGCTCATGGAGCTTGGTCCTGGCATAAGCCTTCTCACAGAGAATATGCTTGCCAAAATGCAGTGCTGCGTCCCTCTCACAGCCTTACCTGCCGAACACACATGGAGTACTTGGCCGCAGCTGCAAGTGTCTGGCTTACTGCCTTCCTTTTGCAGCACTCTCCGGTCCAGTGTTGCCGTTGACATTACTTTCCGATATGAAATGTCTGCAGAGTAGTTGGCATTTACCAACCCTGGCCCATTTCCACGGTCCTTCCCACTGCCAGTCTGCATACCTTGGTCTTGCCTGATGCCTGTTTCACTGTTCAGGTGCCATTTGCCGGTGTTGCACCATGGATTAAATGACTCTTGAGTCACCAGTATGGTTAGATGGTCATTCTCCACTTATTTCCATGTTACAGTGACTTATATGCTTACTTGGAAGAGGTGTGCACAACTAACTTAGTTCAAGATTGGTACAAGTGGAAAGTACAGATTGGTAGCATTATGTCAACAACCTGCAGGATCAGCCCCTTGCAGCTGTCTGACTCTGCACCCTTGCAGCTGGCACTCTACCTCCTGCAGCTGCATGTGGGGGGTGCCACCCACCACCTGGCTTCCTGAGTCCAAGATGGACTCAAGGACACTTTGTAGCACGGGTGCTCGTGTTTATCAATTCATGTCCTGTTAGCAAACATCCCTCCACACAGGGGGATAATAAGAGATGGGGCAAAGGCCTGATACAAGCCACTCCAAATACAAATCTGAATCTGAATCCGTTTACTGCACCCCAAGCATGGGGTTATATAAGTATATAACTATATCTATCAGAAGGCTACATAATAGGATTACAACATCATCTCAGACTCTGATTGGTCACATGTACCTGCGTTAGGACTACATTAGGATTACACACCACTTGGCAGACATTCTTCATATTCTGTCAACAACACGTATATTGTGTCTGGCAATTCTAAGTCAGCAGAGATAGGCAAAAATCACAGACTCCAGTCTTACACTTGTTTACATTTGCTACATCAGTCTCTAAGGTCATTCCAACCCTATATCAGTACTTCTGAACTCGTGCACTCTCACTTGTCCATGGCTTATTTTTCACTGTATAATATTCCAATAGCTGTAACAGTCAGACAATTCTATAAAATCACTACATTCAATATTATTATATCAAACATCTCCCTTTTTTGGTGAAATAACTTAGAATTGGTTCTAGGGTGGTTTTATCTGTTGCCATTGGTCAAAGACTCTTGTCAAAATGCTTAAAACCATAGCAAACTCATTTGTTTGCTGCTGCTGCCTTTGTTTTATCTTCTACTCATTTGCCTTGCATGCCTTGCACTGTATAGCTGGGGACCTGCCTCCCCCAAGAACAGCATACCTGACCTTGCCTGTCTTCTGCACTGAGCTGAGGGACTGAAATAGCTTGCCCCAGTCTGGGATACAGCTGCCCACTTGAGCTCAGCTGAGACCAAGTCTGTTTGACTCTGTACAAGTTTAGACAATGACCTAGCAATGAGTTGAGACACCGAGACCTGCTGGCCATCGCTGCATCATGAAGGCCAACTCCTGTGCTATACACAGCACCCAATCAAACTGCTCCAGCCTGCAAATCTGGATCCTGCTTCATCCAGGTGGCTGACCACTCCGATGACCTCCTGAGAGGACTTGCCTTGTGTTTGTGGATCTTCTGAGACAGCCTGTTCAATCTGAGCTACACAAGCAGTAAAACCTTCCCACACCATCACCAAGTGGAAGGCAGCAAGTGGCTGGGACTATATTTTTTCTTCGTTTATGCTTCTACATGTACTTTTGGATTACAAATATTGAGACTCTAACCAGTGAGTAAACTAACTCTCTTTTCTGAAGTTTGTGAAAGTTTATGTTCAACCTTTAAGCAGCAGTCAAATGCCACTTGCAGTCAATGTACTGCTTGCCTGCCAGATGGACTCAAGAAGCTCTTTCTGCTCATGGCAGAAGGCAATGGAGAACTACAAGGAGGCATTTAAGCATTAACTCATGGGGCTTAGACACAGTCTAGACAGTGCCCAAATGCTTTCAGGGCACTCTATCTTGTCAGCCATGGTACTTGATTCTTCCCTGGCTTCTGGGGAAAAGGAGGTAGACAATCTCTGACCTTGTTCTCCTGGCTCTTCTAAGCAGGACTTTCAGATGTAGAGGCATGATGTCATGCAATGTAGTTTCAGCATGATGTCATGCTGATCACACAGGCTGAACGCAAGCAGGTATCCAGGGTCTGCTCCTGGCAACTCGCGACAGTGGAGTTTACCAGCAAAACAATAAGGCAGTAGGCAATTGCAGCAGGCAACGGCAGAGCATGGCTGAGCACAGCAGAGAGAGCAGGGAAGCAAAGCAGGGAAGAAAAGCACATTGTTTACCTGCGTATATCGTTTTATCAATGTGGGCTGAGATTAATTGCCCTTTGGACACAGAATAGCCAATCAAGATGGCAGTAAGCCAAATCTTACCATATTAGGCAAAGACACAGGCTTGCTTTCCCCAAATTTGGGAATAGCACAGGCCTTGCACAATCTAAGTGTGTGTACCTTGTTTACCACAGGACCCTGGGCAGGCCAGAGTGCTAGACTCAGTGGCTACAAGTTCTTTTGTGTCCTTTTCCTGTGCTTGCCTCTCTGATTGAGCAGGGAAACATGCCTAGGCAAGGCAGGACATATATAAGCCTACTTTGGGCCTATCATGCCTGCCACAACAAAGACTCTCCAGTTGTTTAAATTTTCTAAAGCCTTTCCTAAATCATTTCAATTTAATCTGTCTGTATAGATACATTCTGCAAAAATAGTTTTGCCAACTGCATAATGGAATCCGTGTGTGTTAATTGTAAATAACTTTGGGGACATTTTATATATATATTTAATAAACTATGTAATATTTTGTATCAACCTCATTACAATTCACTTCTATTCCAGATTCAAACACCTCCTTAACTAGGACTTGCCAAAGGTCTGAGTGAGATCTGCCAGACCTCTGTGTTTCTGACAAGGTAGCAAAACATAAAGATGTGGAGACAAATGAGTTCCATTTGCAGGGTGATTGCTTGGTGCAAACACAAAGCAATGCAGGCAATGTGACAGGTAATTACCAGGTAGAGATTCATCTGATTCCATTTTTAGTAGCTTCCCAAGGAACCTCTCTCAGTAGCTTGTTCATAGGAAGATTCACTGAGGGATAATCATTTGAAGAAAATATCTCACAGCAGCTAAGTTAGGTTATTGTTTTCTTCTGTAAGCTGCAAGCGCTGCAGAGAGAGCTTCAGAAAGCTTAAATTTGTCCTCATGAGTTTCCTTCTCAGGTACCTCAGTTACACACAAGCAAAGCAAACACTGAAATCCCGGGAGTGATTGTTTGTGCCATCTTACACTGAATTGCTTCTTTATAAACAGCACTCAGATCAGGATGCTTTGCAGAACATGTCAGGTTATGTTCTTACAATTTAATCATGAAGAAAGTTTCTCTTCCCTAACCAGCCCCTAAGTGGGATCACAGGCACTGCTGGAGTGGTGCGGAGGTAAGAGAAGTTTTTCACTGATATTTTTCTTTGAGAATTGTTCTGGGTAATCATCTCTTTCCAGGAGAAATTAATGTACTGGCGTTTCAGCATCCATGCTGAAGTGTGAAGTACACTAAGCCACACACCCAGGCTTCTGGGCTGCTTGTTGACTTCCAGAATCAAGGAAGAGAGAAGCTGACATGGCTATGGAATGATCCACCTGATCTATTTGAGACCTTTTCCTCTCAGAGAGAGCAGGATTACCTGGAAATGCCTCGAGATGTGTATGCCCTACAAAGAAAGTGAGCAGATGGGATGTTAGATACCTAAACTGATACCTAAACTTCAGCAGGTGAAATCCAGCTTCTCAGCATACTCTGATGTGCAGACAGCTCAACTATTTGCTCCAGTTCAAGGGACAGAGAAACGCAAGCATGGCCTTGGACTTGGGATAATCACCCTGTGGTGATTAAACTGATGTGTGAGGTGAAAAATTTCAAGCAAGTTTTATAGGTTGAACTAACACTGGCCAGGTCAGAAAGTACTGAACACATGGACTGTGGAAACAAACGGGTTAATAATATACTTTGCACTGACTGGGAAGAAAAGACAACATTTTTACAGCTTCTTAGATCTGTGGAATTTCTCAGGGTAGCAAAGCACAGTGGTAACATGGCCACAAGTTGCTACAAGTTTGCACATGCCAAGTCTTCAGTCATAGTTTGTATCTCCCTTTCTGAAGCTAGAAAAAGTTTTAAATGGACAAATCTGGACTACAGTTTCAGCTTCAATGAATTGCCTTATGAAGGAGAATACTCTTCCACCACCTTAAACCCAGTTTATTCTGTGCTTTTCTCTAAGAATCTGGGCAGGAGGGAAGAGGTGTGATTATTTTTTTGTTGTTGTTTTTCCCTTTTTCACATGAAATAAAATACTTTATAAAATAAATACACTACTAGAACTTTAAACCAAGATGATAAAGCATTTTAGGTTAGAGCATGGTAAGGCTGAAGGAGAGAAATGTGCATTTTGCAGTTAAAGAGAATCTTCTTTTTAACTTTGCCCTACTAAAAATTTTCAAATATATATATATATATACACACACAATATATATGTTGAACTAATTATATGTCATATCATATGTATATATTATATTTATATCACAAATTTAAAAAGAAGAAAGTAGATAGCAAAATGGAAAAATAGAGGATGTGAATGAAAGAAACAGAGAAAGTAAAATACCTTTCTCCAAAACATAATTCATCTTCCCTGGCACCTGTATTAGACTAACTCGTATTGCTCTCTGGATATAGTTGATTCATCTAGTGAACATTTTGAGGCTTTCTGTACTGAGACAACATAGCAACAACCACGCTGCACTCCACAGGCAGCACAGGACTGATTTGGCTTTGCAGAACCAAGCCCAGCTGCTTAAGTCCTGCAAACTTATTCTCAGTATCCAATATCCTCTGCAAGCTGAAATACAACTGAGCACCCAGCTGTGACCCAGGCGTTACATGAGCATTCGGTGTCCATGGATTTCAGTAATCATGTAAGCCTTGTGTGAACCTGATGTCCAAATGCCGTCTTGAATTTGTTCGTAGACCTTCACAATTATGTGATCTGAATGGAACAGTGTTCTGCCTTTTCTCCCCCTCATGTTTTTCCTTTTTTGCCATTCTTCCTTTCTTCTTTTTGATGCTCTTTTTTTTTCTTTAATTCCTCTGCAGTTCCCCTCATGATTGCTTGGATTTTGAAGATACTCCATACTTTTTCCCTTCATTGTTTTTACATTTTGCTAAAGCTTGATATAAGCCTTCTGCCATGAAGCACAAAAACAGCACAAAATTTCAGGAATTTATTCTCTTGGGATTTCCAACTGTCATGGAACTTCAGATGTTGCTCTTTGTGATATTCCTGGTGGCATTCATGCTGACTATCTTGGAAAACATCCTCATCATTGTCTTGATAAAGGTGAACCATCATCTTCACAAGCCCATGTATTTCTTTCTCAGCAATCTCTCCTTCCTGGAGGCGTGGTATGTCTCAGTCACTGTCCCCAAAATGCTAGTGAATTTTTTTATGGAAATCAAGAAAATATCTTTTGGAGGCTGCATGACTCAGCTTTACTTCTTCAGCTCCCTAATTTGCACTGAGTGTGTCCTCCTTGCAGTCATGGCATATGATCGGTACGTGGCCATCTGCAACCCCCTGCGCTATCTGGTCATCATGAACCACCACCTCTGCCTGCAGTTAGCCACCTGCTGCTGGATCACTGGCTTCTTGGCCTCCATACTGAAAGTATTTTTCATCTCTCAGCTGTCTTTTTGTGACTCAAACATCATCAATCACTTCTTCTGTGACATCAGCCCCTTGCTGAACTTATCATGTGCTGACATGACAATGGCTGAGATAGTGGATTTCATCCTGGCCTTGCTTATCTTGCTGATACCCCTCTCTATCACCATTATGTCTTACATATGTATCATCAGCACCATCCTGAATATCCCCACAGCCCAGGGCAGGAAGAAAGCCTTCTCCACCTGTGTTTCTCACATCACTGTCATCATTATCTTTTATTCAGCCACTCTGTTCATGTATGCCCGGCCCAAGAGAATCCACCCTTTTGACCTGAACAAGCTGGTGTCCATCGTGTACACTGTTGTAACTCCCATGCTCAACCCCTTCATTTACTGTCTGAGGAATCAGGAGGTTAAAGGGGCTTTGAAAAAGGCCTTCTTCAGTCTTAGTCAGACTGCCCCAAACATCTCTCAATCCATTACTGTCCACCTTTAAGATAATTCCGCATAGAGAAAATGTTAGTTGGAAGGAAAGATTAAGGTTTAGGCTGCACTTAATTGGAACAGCAACCATCACAATGCTGGTGTAGCTGGAGAAACTGAGAAAGAGATGACCACATGTCCTCAACAGGAAATCCTCAACTACTATTCTACTGATGGCATTTAAATGCTCTTTCTTCTCTGATGAAGGCTTGTGAACAGTGAAGTTGCAGATTTGACTCACAGGTGCTCCAGGGGACAATCAGACATATCCACACAGCAATGTCTTTGAGAACACATATTCTGTCAGCAATATTTGGTCCAGCTGCAGGCAGCATCTGGCAGCTAAAGTGAGCTGTATCTGCCTAATCATACACATGCCCCATGTTTTCAAACCTTGGGTATTCTACTTGACCTACAAATGTGATGCTAAAGAGAGAGTCTCTCCTGCAGTTGCTGGGTCAAGTTTGTCCATCCAGAAGGGAGGTCTCAGGCACTCCACAATATTTTGTGTTCTACAAGAAGTCTGCACTTAGGAACTGTATCCATCCTCATGGAAGAGAGCAACAGCAGAAGGAGAGAAAGTGACCAAAGTGTACTGGGAGAAGTCCAGCTTGTCCAGGAAGATTGAAACAAACACTGTAAATAATCTGTAGCTAAAATTACTCTTTTGTCCCCATTTTAAAGACATTTCCATTAATTTCTGTTCTTATAAATTCTGACAAAGTCACTGTGCATTGGTTTAAACAGGAATGATGATACAGCTGTTTGGGAATGTTTTATCTCTGCTGCCTTTTTCATTTTAGTGAGTGCTGTATCTATCAACTGAGTATACTGCTTATCAGCCTTCCCTTCCCAGTGTCTAGTACCCCTTGAGATATCTTAGATGATATCCTCCAAATACTGTTTCAGAAAGTCACTGTGTGCCAACTGATGAGGCAAAGATTGGCTAGCCAAGGTGTCCCAACCAACAAGGAACAGGTCTAGATCTATTTAGACAGCTGTGGATGGCATCAGTCTGCAGGTCTCACTGCTGGTGAGCAGGACTCTGTCAGTGTTCACAGGAAAGTCAAGAACCCAATTTAATGTCACAAAGTGAAAAAGTGAATTGTCTACTTTTGGGGTGCCCAGAAATATCAAGTCCAGCCTCCAGGTGTCATTTCAGAAGGGTGGATGTCCCCTGTAGATCCTGGGTCTTGTCTGCCTGATGTTACCGCATGGCAGCTTGCCACAGGCTACGAAGCCACAGGCATCACAAGAGACTGGGAGACGCTAGATGCAAGCCAATCCATCTATTGCATTTCAAACATGTGTTTCTATGCCTTTCATCAGAAAGCTATAAATTGTATTAAACTGTAATTGATTACATGTACTTGCGTTAGAAATCACATACTAATTGGCGTAGACATACATATTCTCTCAGCAACACATACATTGTGTCTAAGCAATCTAAGTCAGCAGAGATAGGCAAAACCCACAGGCTCCAGCCTTACATTTCTTTATATTTGTTACACCATTCTCTAAGGTCATTCCAACCTTCTATTTTATCTTAACTCAGTACTTCTGAGCTCTTGCACTCCCGCCTGTCCATGGCTTATGTTCCAGTATTTCAAGTTCCAACAGCTGTACCATTCCAACATTTCCCCCTTTCTGTTTTAAAAATAAAGGCAGTGCTTCCTATCTCCCTGCAAGGCAGCTTTTGCAAAAAGACAGCAAGCACAGCACTTCAAACACTGCTAACAAAACAGTTGTTCTGCATCTTTGCCTATGAGTGGAATTGTTGGGAAGCTCATGAAAATACCTAGATTCATTAAAAGTGATCAAAACCTATGACCTATGCAAACACAACCATTATCGCAGCATTCCTTTCAAGTTCTTACCCCAGTATCTGCCATCTGAGCTGGTATCCATCAGAAGCCTGGAAACATGCATGAACAATTGCATAAACAGACAAACCTACATTGATTCCCTAGGCCCTGTTAGCCTTCTCTAGGGTGAATCTCCAGAGAATTTTCCAATTTTTTCTTCTCTCTCATTTCTCAAAAGAATCATTGGCATTAAAATGATCAGGAGTTGTTATCCATAAGAAAGCAGTTTAAAAAATTAAAAATATATAAGGCTTTCTTTCAGTCCCCCTTCCAGGGTGGCTGCCCCTGTTTCCCCC
>WAAF01019138.1:3244-33865 GCA_013400475.1 Tricholaema leucomelas | reverse complement strand
CCCCTTTTTTTTTATTTTATATTTTATTTTATTTTTACTTTTATTTGGTTTTATATAATCACTATCCTATAATGCTATATTAATATGCAGAAAAAACTTAAGAAAAATATTTTATAACATTCTATAATATTCTATTATAAACGTTTAACATCTAAACCATTAAATCATTACTGATGAAAAACAAAGAAAATCCAAGAAGATGGTGTCATGGTATCCAGAAAAAAAAAAAAAGAAAAGAACCTTAAATCAGCACAAAAGAGATAATCATTAGCCTATACACTCACAAAACAAATTCTTACCATAATATTCTATTATATTCTACCAGTTACTTAACATACTCTATTTTAATTACTCAAGCCTTATTACAATTATTCTGCTATAATTATTCCAAAACTTATCCTATTGCAATTAACAGCTTATCCAGCAAACTCCTAAAAGCTAAAAATGTATTACAAGGAAAGCTAAAAATCATTAATCAGGATTTTAGTTCACAAAGTAGCTATCAGAAATGCAGTCTTGTCCCTTTAAAAACCAAAGGCACTTCTTTTTAGAGGTGCTGTAAGGAAAAAATTAGGAGGAGGTGGGGTAAGCCCCCACGGCTCCAGCAGGCAGGCGAGGGGGAGGGCTCTCCACGAGCTCCCTGTAACCTGAAAGCATCTCACACAGAGTCGGTTTATACTCAGCCTTCTGGGGTCTGCCAGGAAGATCTTTTAGCTGTGCATCTCTTAGTCACGGGGATATTCATTGTCCTTGGAAGGCGAGCTGTGAAGTGTGGGGAATGATAAAGGTAGATCTGAGACTGCTTCTGTCTCACCTCTCCGTTTTCCCAGTCTTCCATCTTGCAGCTGAAAAGGTAACTTTCTTGAATTCGAGCCACAGATGCCTCAGATGGCAGTTAATCACTTCTCAGCACATTTACAGGTTTCAGCTTATCAGAAATTCTTCAAATACCTTTGTGGCTGTTAGCTGCTAGCTTTCCGTTACTCTCCCATCTTTTCTTTAAAGGCAAACTTACAAGACTTTGGAGCCCTGGTTTCTGTCATCTCTCAGGGCTTTTCTCACCACATCTCAGGTGATTTTAAAATTAGACTTTTGCATCGCAAAAGATAATCTTTTAAAGCTTTCAGTGTCCATCTCTCACAGAGAGAAAGAATTCAGAGCTTCAGAAGTAATACATCTCTTTCAGCAGAGGAAGCTCGGTTCCCCATAATTCTCAACTCCAAGTTTCCCTCGGCTCACCTGCTCATCCAGCAAAGAGGTGATCAATTAGGGCCCAATTCTGCTTCCCTTCAGCAGCTTAAGTTCCGAGGGACCCCGTGGCCAGTCACTTACCCGGTGATCACTTTTCCTATCATGTTTGGGTTCGCCATTTGCCATGGGCTATGATGCCACAGGCATCAGAAGAGATGGAGAGATGCTTAATGCAAGCCAATCTGTTTATTGCATTTCAAACATGTGTTTCTATACCTTTCATCAGAAAGCTATAAATTGTATTAAACTGTAATTGGTTACATGTACTTGCGTTAGAAATCACATACTAATTGGCGTAGACATACATCATATTCTCTCAACAACCCATACATTGTGTCTCAGCAATCTATAGCTATGTGCATATGCTGTCAAAATGATAGCTTCCCATGGCCCATGTCTAAGCAGTTCTTGGAAAAGAGGTCTCAGCTCAGATTTGAGGTTCAAAGGGAGGATGCAGCACTTCAGGTGTCAGGGAATTTTCACTGTCTCTTGCTGAAGCTGGAAGATGAGTTTAGTGTCCCTCAGTGGTGTACACAGGTTGAGGATCTTTGTCAACACATTAAGGAGCTATGGGAGAAAGTCAGTACACTGTATAATGTCAGAGATGATGATAAAATTGATTGGCAGGATCTTCTGAGACCCTGTAGATACAAGGACACGAACTGCAAAAAAGAAGAGACAGACTGGGAGAGTTGAACCTGTTCAGCCTGGGGAAGAGAAGGCTCCGGGAAGACCTTAGAGCGCCTTCCAAAACTTGAAAATGGCCCAAAGAAAGCTGGGAAAGAACTTCTGTGTTAGCATTGTTACTAAATATTAGTTATTATAAGGCTAATACAAAGAAATTAAATGTATTTATTTATTTATTTTAAAATCCCAAACTTATTTACTGTCAATACACACACAGATTGGGTTATCTGGTTGGAAAAGCTCGCTTTATAGAATGTATACACAGGCAATCAGAACAATTTAAACAACATTAAAAAATTTAGAAACAGTAATCAGTTTGGAAAGAGATTCCTGCTCTGCATCTGTTGCATGCCCTCCAGGGATAACTTCAAAGGAACTTTCAGCTGCTTAACATTAAACGGCAGGTACAAACTTTAGAAAAGAGTGTCGATTTACTCACACTCAATATCTCAACAGTTCAATATTTGTAATCCAAAATAATGTGCCGTGCACAAAACAAGGAAAGTTCTGACTGCATGGAGGCTGCTCCAGGTGGTGGTATGGAGGATGCTGCAGAGGCAAACTTCCAGTGATGTGTAATTTAAATGGGGCATGTGTAGTGGAGGGTCCATAGGCCCAAAATAGGCTTACATATGCCTTGCCCTGCCTGGACATGTTTTTCTGCCCGCAACCAGAGATAAAAACATAAAAGAAGCACAAAGGGGCACAATAGGCTTGGTGGCATAAAGACTGGCCTGCCCAGGACCCTTGATTGTGTCATGTAGTTGTGTAAGCTCCCACATACCCAGCTTGTGCCTGCCTAGTGTAAGGCCCATGTGATTCTTATATTTGGAAGGTCCAGGTCTGTGGCTTTTCCCTATTATGGTATGGTTGGCTAACTGCCAAGCTGATTGGTCATTTTGGTGGCCAATGGGCCATTAATCTTGGCCCACATTAGATAGAGATACACAGGTAAACATTGTGCTTGCTCACTTTCTCTCATTATTACGCTTAAGCCTGCCTGTATCTACGGAGCTCAGTCTCCCGTGCAGCTGTGCACCCTATTGCATGCCCGCTGCCTTATTGCCTGGTGCATGCTACTGCCGGTGAGGTTACCAGGAGCAGACCCACTTGTCTGCACGCAACCGGCCTGTGTGGCCAGCGTTACATCATGCTGAGACAGCACGACATCCTTCTTCTGCACCCAAAGGTCCTGCCTAAAGAATCCCTGGACAAAGTGCCCAGAAGAAGCCAGGAGAACAAGGTCAGAGACTGTCTTTTCCTCTGAAGCCGAGAGGATTTCAGCCTCAAAGTTCACGGGCAGACTCTCCTGAAGATTGGACATATGTAATAGGCTGTGACGTAGCCCCGGAGGGTGATTGATAATTAATAAGGATTTGTGAGTAAATGCTTTAATGCCTCTGTAATTTCTATTGCCTCCTGCCATAGAGCAGAAAGAGCTTTGAGCCCACCTACTGGGCAAATAGCATATTGACCCCAAGAGGTATTTGCCATGGGGAAACTCCTCTCTTGTTTATAGTTGGAATATTGGCTAGTTGTTATAATAGTTACTGTTTGATATTATTCCTAGAATGTCATTCATAACTGTGCAGAACATTAATATTAAAATACATTGGTTGGGTGTGACAAGAGTTCAGAATATTGAATTAATAAACTATATGTTTTTATACAATATCATCTCACACCAGTTAATTTCTCCTCTCTGCCACAATTGGCATAGGTGGCAGAATACCCCTCCAAGACAGCATGTCAGCTCCAGCATCCACGGGCATGGCAGATGACTCCTCGGCACAGTGTGACTCTTTCTGTGGCTCACAGGATGCTACCGGACCTGCAACAGCCACCTGGATGAGGCAGGATCTGGGGATGCTGTGCATAGGCTGCCTCTGCTCTGCACAAGCGGGCCCCAGTGATATAACCCAATGCCACTAGGTTGCAACTGGGGTCGAGTGGTCTGCAGCGTGGCTGGGCTCAGGTGGGCAGCTGCTTCCCATAGCAAGGCAAGCAGTTCCAGTCCCTGGCTCAGTTCGAGATGGGCAGAGGCAGTTTCTTCCATTCATGGGCAGAGGCAGGCCCCTCAGGTACACATGGCGTGGAAGCAAGCAAGGCAGGTGACCTGTGAAATGAACCCCAAAACTCATGCAGAGTTCTGCAGTAGGCATATTTCATTACAGCACCAGGTGCAGGCAGGATCACACCATCAATCCTGCACACTCCATGCTGGCACAAGCCACAGTTTATGTTACAAGAGCAGGCATATTCATAAGAAGAGGTAGGGTTATTACATTTCTTAGAGTTCATTAACAGAGGTATTTTCCCATTCTCCACCCTAGTTCCAACCCACCACAGTGGTCTTGAATGGTTATCTGAGATGAGCACCAGCACAGTCTTCCTCACAGGGCCTTTTCATCTTTGGTCATCAGACCCCTTTTTATCACTCATGTCAGGATATCTCTGCTTCTCCTTTATGTCCTTCCTGCTTTACTTAGGCACTTCAGGCCTAGGCCTTTACAAGATTACGTATCACAGATCTCCAACAGAGTAACTGCAGATACTTCTGCAATAACTGTTCTTCAGGTTTGCATATTATCAACTGACTACTATAAGCAAACATTTCTACAAAGTTTGGTATTTTATGGTTTGCCCCAGATATCCTCCAAAATATGCCTCTGGTCTGTAAGGCCCTTTACCAGTACTCCTTGATTTTTCTTATATCACAGGGGCAGGTAGCAAGCAAGCAAAACCAAGCAAACAAGCAAGCAACATGGTTAGTAAATCTGAATTTAAGCATTTTGCTGAGAGGATGTTGGTTGAATAGGAATGGATAAAATACAACAATCAGTCAATCCTGGGTCATTCACACCAAAACCAGAAGACACATATGCTCAGCACCGGCTGTCCACAGGTAAAAACATTAATTCTGTTTACCAGCAAAGCAGGATCAAAAACAAGTCCAAATATGGTGGCATTGTCTAGACTAACAGGCGCCAAGGCTTTTGTATTCTTATCTGTCTTGTCTCAGCCCAAGAAAGAGGGAGAAAGAGTGGAGGAAGGTGAGTATGTTTGTGCGTGTGTGACAGGTAGAGACATGCCCTGGATATATATATATAAATAAAGCATTATTTTGGACCTTCTACCACAACTTTTTACAGGGGATTGCAGTGACAGGACAAGGGGGAATAGACTGAAGCTTGAGGAGGGAAGATTTAGACTGGAGATTAGGAAGAAATTCTTTTCAGTGATGGTGGAACGAGTTTCCCAGGACACCCCCTCCCTGGAGGTGTTCAAGGTCAGGCTGGATGAGGCCTTGAGCAACCTGGGCTACTGGTAGGTGTCCCTGCCCATGGCAGGGGGTTAGAACTGGATGATCGTTAAGGTCCCTTCAAAACCAACCCATTCTAGGATTCTGTTGATATAAGAAAAATCAAGGAATGCTGGTAAAAAGGTTTCATAGACCAGATGCTCATTTTGAGGGTGTCTGTGACAAACGGTAAAATACCAAACTCTGTAGTAATGTTTGTTTATAGTAAGCAGTTGATAATCTGCAAACCTAAACAAGGGCTACTGTAGGAGTATCTGCAGCTACTCGTTGGAGATCTCTGATAAGCAATCTTGTAAAGACCCAGGCCTGCAGTGACTAAGGAAAGCAGGAAGGAGATAAAGGAGAAGCAGGGATATCCTGACATCAGCAACAAAGAAGGGTCTGCTTGACCAGAGATGAGGAAGACCCTGGAAGAAAGGCTGTGTGGGATGTTCATTGCAGATAACCATTCCAGACCACCAGGGTTGGAATCGCTGGAATTGTGGTGGAGAATGGGAAAATGCTTATGTTAATGAACTCCAAGAAATACTTGTAATAACCCTACCTCCTATTATGAAAATGCGTGCTCTTGTGACATAAACTGTGGCTTGTGCCAGCATGAGGTGTGCACGATTGATGGAGTGATCCTGCCTGCACCCAGCGCTGTAATAAAACATACCTACTGCAGAACTCTGCATGTTTTCTGTCTGGCTGCATGATCTGCTGAGACCGGGACCCCTCAAGGCACCTCCTAGAGATTTTTGGGGAGGGCTCCCCAACTCATACAGCTCACTGCAGGGACAGACAAGGACCATCAGTGCAAAACAGGTATGGTTTTGGGAAAAAGGGGATTCTGTTAGTCATGGAGGATGTTCCATGCAAGAAGTAAGAGCAGTTGCTCTCCCCTGGGTAAAAAGGCCTTAGGTGGTGGGATAGTGGGTCCCTGAAATGAGTTAAGGTCCCTTGAGTAAGCAAAGGGAAGGTTATTCCACGGTAAAGAAATTGAAATATCAGCCAGAGCTCTGAAAGTGTGAATTGTGTGTGTGTGAATGAGATGTGCAATCGCCGAAGAAGCGAGTGTGGAGTCTTGATCTGTGCTTCTATCGTCTGGCGAGGCATGGCCAGAGAAAAGACAAAGCAAAAAGGAGTGAATGAGAATGCGCTTGGATTTTATATCTTCTCTCTTTCTCCCTCTTGTATGGGCTTTCAAGGAAAATAGAGGGTTTGGGGGTGTCTCTGTAGGAGTTTTTAAAGTTTTTTTTTTTTTCTTTTCCTCTTCTTTCAAGTGGAAAAGGGAGGAGGGGATGGGTACTTGTCACTTATGGCTGCTGCCATGTGACTGGCTAAATGTTTTAAAATGCTAATTGACCTGTTGTATCTGTGATCTTGGTGCTAAATTAGGGCCAGCATATGAATGTGTTTGGGTAAAACAGAAATTGTAGAGAAAGTTTTGTCTTTTTTTCTCCTGCCTAAATTGTGGTGAAAACCAGTATCTTGAAAGGATTAAGAAATTGATGTCAGACCTGTATTGTTAACACTAACCATCACTTGTGTAATCTGTAAGAAGCCCTGTAGCTTGTTTTTGTTATAAGATGGGGGGAAGCCAGAGTGGGAGTGTGGTGAGGCAAAGCCCTCTAGAGTGTATTTTGGCTCACTGGAAAGAAATTGGTGGCCCACCGTCAAGCACTACTAGTCAGAGGACTCTCATCAAATATTGCAATCAGTGGTGTGTGGGAGAATTTTCTTGCTAACAGGACATGAGCTGGTAAACATGAGAACTCGTGCTGCGAAGTGTCCTTGAGCCCATCCTGGATTCAGAACAACCAGGCTTTGGGTGGCACTCCCACGAGCAGCTGCAGGCGGCTGAGCCTGCCAGCTTCAGGGGTGGACACCATGGATTGTTTTGATACAGAGTGACCTACCTGTACCTTACATATAACTCTGAGCCAATCTGTACCTTCCACTTGTGCCAACCCTCAACTAGTTGTGCACGCCTCTTCCAAGTAGCATATAAGCCACTGTACTGCCTTAATAAAGCGTACTGTACTGCTAGCAGCTAACTAAGTCAACTCATCAGTACCCCAATCTCGCCTCCAACGGCTTCCTGCGACCGCAGTGGTGGCCTTTGCATAAATTGCAGAAAACCAATAAATGGCCATTGAATGGAACTTCAAACTATAATACTCTCCTAGAGTTAATGTTATTCCTTAGGAGAGAGGCAAAATGGGGTGAGGTCGTATATGCAGATGTATTTCTATCTGAGAGATCATCCTGTATATCAGAGGGATTGTGGGCTCAAAGCTCCATATGACCCACTGGTTCTGGCCTTGGAAAAAGATAATCAAGAGAAAAACAAGGAAAGGGCTAGATTATGGAGGTGTTGTTCAGCATGCAGTATTGGACAGAGGTGTCTAAAACTGGAGAATTCTAGGGAGGATCCCAGGGTTCTGTCTGAATTCTGCCAGCCCCCAAGCCAAGTACAAGATAGAGCAAGGGGGGCTGAGGAGGCAGAACAAATTGACAGTGCAGATGAAGAGAACAGTTCAGAGGTAGAAATCCCTGTGGCAGCACACACTAGGACACAAAGACCAATTATCCAGGCACCTTTAAGGCAGGCAGTTGGTCCAGATGGTGAACTGGTTTGGCTAAAAATACCCTTTACCACCCAAGATTTGGATAGCTGGAGGGTGAAAGCTCGGGAATATTGAAATGATCCAATAGAAACAGCAGTGTATTTTCATTTTTGGTCCAGCAACATAACCCAGACTGGGAGGATGTGCAGTTGCTATTGGAACAAATGACTGAAACTGAGAAGCAGCTGATTCTTAACAATGGATTAGAAATTGCCACTGAAAAGGCTGAGGGTACTCAACAGAACCCAAGGGATTTATTTCCCTTACAAGACTCTGGGTGGAACATGAAACAAGCTGCAGGTCATGAACGATTAAGACAATATTGAGATTTTGTTACTAAAGCAATCGAGAAATCAATACCCAAAGCAATGAATTGGTCAGTGCTGGATTCAGTACGACAGGGACCAACAGAAACACCCTCTGAGTTTTTGGACAAATTAAGGGAAGTTATGAGGAAACACACACCTCTGGACCCAGCTTCTGATGTAGGGATTCAGCAGCTGGTATCACTATTTATAGGACAGGCTGCTAGTGACATCAGAAGAAAACTTCAAAAGCTGCCTGCAAGGGAGAGAAGGGACCTGGAGGTATTACTGGATGTAGCCTGGAGAGTATTTTCAAATAGGGAGGATGAAACTAGAAAGAAGAAGAAAAAGATGTTGGTAGCAGCACTACAAGAAGGAGGATATCTTGTGGATGTGCAGACTTGGCACAATGTCACGTTGGCTAAGCAAGCTTATCATGTGAAGGCAATTAAGGCCTGTTTCTGGTAAACTCGAAGCAAGGTAGTTTCCAGGCAGACAAACCCAAAGTATCAGGGCTTGATATTATGCAGCAGGGCTATCTTATAGCTTAGCATAGTATAATGCTGCAGAGCATGGCAGGTACAATGGCAGAAGGCAATGGCAGAATCACTGCCAGAGGCAGAGAGCATGTTAGGCAAAAACAATGGCAGCAGCACGTCTTTACCTGCTCATCTCTTTTTATCAATATAGCCCAAGTGGAATTTGGCCACAGATCAGCCAATCAGAATGACAGCTAGCCAAGCTTAACCAAGTTCGGTAAAGTCAGGACTTGCTTTTACCTTTTTTTAGAGCAGAATACAAACAAGTGTATAAACACAGTACCCTTACGTGTTTATAAGTTTGGAAGGAGAGAAGACTCTAAGGCACCAGGGACCTTTGCTTTCCTTTCTCACCATTGCTTCCCCCATCAGCAGAAGGAGGGAGAGCAGAAAACATGTCTGGGCATGCCAGGACATATTTGGCCCTATTTGGCCTATTTTAGCCTTCCACAACAGGTATCTTTGTATCTCAATGAAGTATCTGAACTTTTACAGTATCTTAAGGGGTGGTGTAATACATTGTTGTGAGTTGAACCCTGTCTGGTTAAGTTTCACTGCATTCATTTCTTGCAGATGGATAAGGCCCAGCTTTTTCCTACAGAATGGGTGGGAAGGATGAAGCCAGTGGCCTGTATTTCATTCTCCTGGATTTTCCCACCACTGCTGAACTGCAGCTGCTCCTCCTTTCTGCCTTACTTCTGTCTTATTAAGCTGTTGGAAAACATCCTTAGCATTCCCATTGTCTGAACTGACCAGTCTGCAGAAACCCATGCTTTTCTTCCTGGGAATTCTGTCCTTAGGGATCTGGTATGTTTCTGTCATTGAGCCAAAGATGCTCACAGATTTATTCTCTGAAGACAAGCATGTCCTGGGGAGCATGGCAGAGCTGTATTTCATTGTCACCTTTGTTTGCACCGAGTGTATCCTGTTAGCTGTAGTGGCCTATGACCACTACTTGGCCACATGCAAACCTCTCCCATATTTACTTGTCATGAATCAATGGTTCTATGCTCAGCTGGCAGATGGATGCCAGATGTGTGGTTTGACCTCTTCTTCCATCAAGTTGAGCTCTATAGCCCAGCTTTGATTCTGTAGTGCAAAGTCAAGCACTATTTCTGTGGTATTTCATCCCTACTCAAGATCTCGTTCAATGGTTCCTCTTTAGCTGAGCTAGTGGACTTCATTTTTGCTCTGACAGTCATTATGGTGCCTCTGTGCACCATTGCCTCGTCATCTTGACAATTCATTCTTCTCTGGGAGGGTAAAAGGCCTTTTCCACCTGCAGCTCACACTTGCCTGTAGTGATATTATTTTACTCTACCACTCCTTTCACTTAAGCCCACCATAAGGCAATTCACACCCACAGTGTTAACAAGTTGGTATCAGTCTTCCACATGACAGTTGTGCCACTTCAGAATTCTTCTCATAGATTGTCTTGGAAACAAAGTGAGATTTTCCCTGAGCAAGAACTTTACTTGCTCAAGACACACCTGTGCTAATTTGAGGCTAACTGGAATATTTTAATGGGAGAAATTAGATTACAGGATGCGAAAAGGAAACAGTGGTGATGTCTACTGCACTCATAGGCTTACCGAGATGTGTAGAAAAAAGAACACAAAATACAGATAAGACAGAGCAGGAGAGTCAGAGTGTGTGTGTGTGTGTGTCTCTGTCACAGTCAGTGCCTGGGCTTTTGCTGTGTAATTAAACCTTCTGCTTTCTAACCCCCCTTGCCAATCCTCCAAATTCACCTTGCACATAAGGCAAATTCTGGGATAAGGTAGAGGGGTGGAAAGAAGGTGGAACCCTCCTAGGGACTCTGATTTCTGGGAGGGGTGTTGTGTTTCTGTATTACCTTTAACTTGTGTATTTCTGCATATAGCTGTATATATTGTAAATATCTGCTTTTATATTGTGCTAAGCTGTGAATATAAAGCTTCATACCTCAACTTTCTGCCAGCTGAGCCTAGTCTGGGCGATTTCATAAGAGTGGGGGAGTGAGTAACTCCCAAACACCTAAGAAATCAACTGAAGACTTCTGGAGAAGGGGCTTTGCTCTTGAAGCTCAGATGGCAGTGCTGAGGAACACCCCAAGAAATCCATATCCTAAACCACATTGAAGTGAACCTCTCCTTTTCATGCATCCAGTTATATATTTATTGACCTAGACTTCAATAAAATCTGAGTTTGATCTCTGTAGGTGCTATGGGTATAGTCTGGAAGAGTAGTGTTGCTTGTTTATTTTCCCCCCATGAATCTCTGCTGCCTACTTTCTTAAAAGTCTTCATCTGAACGGTTGCTCCAGTTTCAAGAAGAAGGTTTGGCAATGCTAGAAGCTGAACCCTAGATTTAGGTTCCTCTAGATAGAATATCAGATTCAGAGAGCATTGAATGGGATTATAAAACACATTTAAAATGTGGATACCTAATGTCTGATTTATTTGAGCTTCTGATATTGTCCCTGAAAAGAAAGGCAGTGGATAATAATGAGCAAACTTAACTTTCTTCCGTATCTGATTTAGGATGAAATGAAACATCCTCTGCAGGAGATAGTTTTTCTAATATAGCAACAGAGGGAGTACAATGTGAGTAACTCATTCAGTGCCACAGCTGCAGTGTCAATTGTGCTCAGTCTCTGCCTCATAGCAGGGCCCTAGTACCCCGAGTAACCTTACTGCACCCAGGGCACAACAAAGAATTCACTCCAAGAAGAAATTCAGACACAATTTGATGGGATAGTTCACTTCAGGCAGCACAAGCCTTGAATCCAGGAGTATTCCAGCAGAGTGGTGACCTTAAACTCTGACTCACAGCCCAAGTGTTCTCATGGAATATGAAGGAGTCTAGAGACACAGCTGATGCATCTGAGTTAAATACTTATTGGTTATCACTTAGAAGTCTCCCTAGGTTAAAAGACAATTAAATAAATCTACTCTAAGCTCAGAACATTCTCAGTAATCAAAAAGGTTTAATACTCTAATAATCAAATAAAGTTAAAACTCCGTGAGTTGAAGGTGGTCATGTGCAGTGTGGGTTTGAATTTAGAGCTGAGACCATGCTCTCTGCCATTCCCTGCTCTGTATTAGAAGACTGGTTTCTCATATGTGGTGAGGGAGGAAACCTGATGGCACTTGCTGCAAGAACTTCCTCTGTGCATGGTGTTGCCACGGATACAACTTACTCAAACAACATATTTCAAGGATTTGAGCACAGTTTTAAGGAGAGAGGTCAAGAACTGTTTGAAGGTAACCAGACTAGGATGCTAACAGCAGAACTGAATGGTAATGGTGGTATTCCAAATGCTATCAGAACATCTGTTATGATAAAGGCATAAAGGCAGGCAAAGGACATGATAGCAATATGCAGTAAATGTGGGAAATTAGCCCCAAAATATAAATCCAGCAGTTCTTTAGTTTTGGACAGACAAAGAGATAAACACACATGCATGGACCTCTCCAAAACACCAAGTATGTAGACTTCTACATCTAACGTTCAGTTAGACAGCCAAGCAAACTATTCTAGGCTCCTCTATAGACATGGATTTCACCTCCAGAGGACAGTTATTCCATTTATCTTTTGCATACACCTTTAACATACAGATATTATGAATCATTCTCCAAAGATGCCTGCTTCTCTTCTAGATGTTAAAGATCCCCTGTAATGCCTAGATCAGACCTGGGTGTTCTGCTTTGACTCCAGTAGGCAGTGAAGCCCCAAACACCCACCACTCACTCCCTTCTTAGAGTTGCCTTCCAGTAGCTGCAGGAATCCTGCAGGAAGGACGCAGAGGGACTTTCCATGCGGGAGTGTAAAGACAGGACAAGAGGGAATGCTTTGAAGTGGAGGCAGAGCAGGGTTAGACTGGAGGTGAGGAAGAAGTTCTTCAGTACAAGGGTAGTGAGACTCTAGAACAGGCTGACCAGGAAGGCTGTGGCTGCCTTCTCCCTGTGGGTGTTCAAGGCCAGGCTGGGTGAGGCTTTGAGTAGCCAAGTCTAGTTGAGAGGTTGGCAGGGAGGCTGGAGCAGGTGACCTGAGAGGTGCTTGCCAACCTGAGCCATTCTGTGATTTTGTGATTCTATGAAAGTGATAGACCTAGGGACTGAAATAGAGACAATTTAATAGCGGAAAGCTGTGCACACAAGCAAAGCAAAATAAAGGATTCATTCACTTCTTCCCATTGGCAGGCAGTTGTGCAGCCATCTCCTGGAAAGCCAGACACCATCACGTGTAATGGTTATGGGAGAAGACAAACTTCATAACACTGAGTGTCACAAGGTATGAAACATCCTCATGAGTGTCATAAGGTATGAAAGCTGGGGAGGGACTCTTTACACGGTCTAGTAATGTTAGGACGAGGGGGAATGGGTTTAAGCTGGAAGAGGGGAGATTCCAACTGGATGTTAGGAGGAAGTTCTTTACAGTGAGGCTGGTAAGGCACTGGCACAGGTTGCCCAGGGAGGTTGTGGATGCTTCCTCCCTGGAGGTGTTTAAGGCCAGGCTGGATGAGGCCTTGAG
The DNA here is from genome assembly GCA_013400475.1 of Tricholaema leucomelas. Taxonomy (NCBI): domain Eukaryota; kingdom Metazoa; phylum Chordata; class Aves; order Piciformes; family Lybiidae; genus Tricholaema lacrymosa; species Tricholaema leucomelas. The sequence continues at coordinate 20,634 of WAAF01019138.1, read as the reverse complement.
TAGCCTGCTCTAGTGGGAGGTGTCCCTGCCTATGGCGGGGGGTTGGAGCTGGATGATCCTTGAGGTCCCTTCCAACCTAAACCATTCTATGATTCTATGATCCCTTTGGTAAGCTGGGGTCAGTCATCTCAGTGGTGGCCCTCCCAACTTCTTGCCGGAGGGGTAGGATGAGAGTCAGAAAAACCCTTGACATTCTGCAAGCGTCGCTCAGCAAAACTAAAACATTCCTGTATTGTCCACACTATTTTCATAACAAATCCAAAACACAGGCCCTACAAGCCCTCTGCATAGCCCCATGATGAAATTTAAGTCTATCCTGGCCAAAATCAGTATGGTGTGAAGCCCCTTTTATTCTTATTACAATCTAATAAGATTGTACACCAGTGGTCACCTCATCTCAGTTTTTGCTGTATAAAATGAAGAGCACAGCATTTCAGTTCCCAGGAGAACTTGTCATTGAAATACAAAATATTGTGAAGTGTGTAGCTTCTCTATGGCAGTGATTTGGGTAAAACACTGACTGCCTTTAAATCATTTATCTGATTGCTGTCATGGAGGGGAGAAATTAATTAATGCGAGAGGATATTTATAAAAAAAATATATTTATTAAATTCAATATTTGTGACCTCTCGGCACCCCCAACCACTAAACTTATAATATTAACATCTATTCTGCACAGTTATGAAGACATTATGGGAATATGTATCAAACTGTTAACTATTATACCAACTAGCACATTCAAAATATTAAAGAGAGAGAGTTTTCCCTGCGGCTACTGCCACTTGGGGTCTATATACTATTTGCCCAGCAGGGTAGGCTGAAAGCTTTCTGCTCTATGGCAGACGCAATAGAAATTAGAGAAGCATTTACTCACAATTTGATTAATTATAAATCACCCTCTGGGGCTATGTCACAGCCTATGTAAAGTGTACAACTCCTCAGGGCCTCCACCCATGGACTCCGAGGCTGGAATACTCCTGGCTTCAGGGGCAATAGTCTCTGACCTTGTGCTGCTGGCTCCTTCTGGCTGCTGTGTCCAGGGAACTCGTAGGCAGGACTTCCAGGTGCAGAGAAATATGATCCCGTGCAGACAAGTGGGTCTGCTCCTGGCAACTTGTGGCAATGGCACACGCCAGGCAATAAGGCAGTGGGCATGCAGTGGGATGCACAGCTGCACGGGAGTCTGAGCTCCATAAAGGCAGGCTTAAGAGAGCTCTGCAAGTAAGTACGCAGGCAACTGAGCGAGTCAATGCACACGTGGGTGAATGAGCACTGGCACCTGAGCCTGTGCATCTCTAGTTACTAACTGTGGGCCGAGATCAACGGTCTCATTGGCCACACAATGACCAATCAGGTCTGCAGTCAGCCAACCTTACCATAATAGGCAAGGAGCCACAGGCCTGGACTTTTCAAATATGGGGCTCACATGGGCTTAACACCCGGCAAGCATGAGCTGAGCTTGTGGGGACTTACACAACCTAAAACCTGGGCAGGCCAGACTCCACAGCACCAGGCCTGTTGTGCCTCCCTGTGCTGGCCATGTGTTCACCCCTGACTATGAGCAGGAAAAACATGTCCAGGCAGGGCAAGGCATATACAAGTCTGTTTTTGGGCCTATGGGCCCTCCACAACAATTGCTTAAATCATTTCACAAAATTCCTCCAAATATACTGTGAAGAGGATGCTGCAGTTCGCATGGGGGTTTATAGCCACTGTTAATAGTGTGCTTAGCTAATCTGAAACAATTTATTAGGCTGCATCCAGAGGAGTGTGGGCAGCAAGGCTAGAGAGGGCATTCTGCCCATATACTCTGCTCTACTGAGACCTCACCTCCAATCCTACCTCCAGTTCTGATATTGCCATTATAAGAAAGACGCAGAGCTGCTGCCAGAGGAGGCCACAAAGATGATCCAAGGGCTGGAGCACCTCTGCTGTGAGGACAGGCTGAGGGATTGGTGGTGTGCAGCCTGGAAAAGATTCTGGAGGGACCTCAGAGCTGCCTGCCAATACCTGAAAGGATCCTGCATGAAGGCTGCAGAGAGACTTTTCCTGAGGGTGTCCTGACAGGACAAGGGAGAATGGTTTGAAGCTGAGGGAGAGTAGTTTTACGTTGGATCTTAGGAATAAGTTCTTCAGTATGAGGGTGGTGAGACTCTGGAATAGGCTGCCCAGGGAGGCTGTAGCTGCCTCCTGTCTGGGAGTGTTCAAGGACAGGCTGGATGAGGCCTCAAGCAGCTAAGTCTAGCTGAGAGGTGTCCCTGCCCATGGTGGGGATGTTGGAGTTTCTAAGTATTCTTAGGGAAGAGAACTCAGAGACATATTTGTATATAAACACAGACCTTCTGAGGTCTTGTACCTGAATGTTTCTTTCTGGAAGCTTTCCTACTGAACATTTCTGTAAATCCAAAGTTAGGTGCCTGCTGTGGTAGGCCTGATAGGCCCAAAATAGGCTTATACATGTCCTGCCTGGCCTAGGCATGTTTTTCTGCTCCACCAGAGAGGCAAGCGTGGGAAACGGACCCAAAAGAACCTGGAGCCACTGAGTCTGGCTTGCCCAGGGTCCTGTGGTAAAAAAGGTACACACACTTAGCTTGTGCCTGCTTTGTGCAAGGCCTGTGCTTTTCCCAAATTAGGGAACATGTATTAGGCTTTGCCTAATATCATATGGTTTGGCTAACTGCCATCCTGATTGGCTATTCTGTGTCCAAAGGGCAATTAATCTTGGCCCACATTGATACAAGGAGATATGCAGGTAAACAATGTGCTTTGCTTCCCTGCTCTCTCTGCTGTGCTCAGCCGTGCTCTGTCATTGCCTGCTGCAATTGCCTCTTGCCTTATTGTTTGCCTGGTGAATTCCACAGACCCTGGATGCCTGCATGCGATCGGCCTGTGTGGCCAGCGTGACATCGTGCTGAGACTGCACGACATCCTGCCTCTACACCTGAAAGTCCTGCTTAGAATTCCTGGACATATATACAGATCATCCAGAAGAAGCCAGGAGACAAGATCAGAGATTGCCTGCGTCTTTTCCCCAGAAAATATTCTGGGAATAATCAAGTACCACGTCCGACAAGACAGAGTCCCCTGAAAGCATTTAGGCACTGTCTGGACTGTGGCTAAGCCCCACAAGTGGGTAATAGTAATTTATGAGTAAATGCTTCAATGCCTCTTTTTAATTCTTCATTGCCTTCTGCCACAAGCAGAAAGAGCTACTTGAGCCCATCTGCTGGGCAAGTGGCATTTGACAGCAGGAATCTTCTCTTCCAGTTCAATTAATGTTTATATATTTTGCTGGTTATTGCTAGATCTAGATATTAACTATAGAATGTTTCCATAACCATGTAAGAACCTGAATATTATTAAAATTAGTGGTAGGGGATGGTGAGAGTTCTGAATATCAAAATTAATAAACAATATTAATTTTGGAAAAAATATCATCTCACATTAATTAATTTCCCTTCCACAACAGTGCCTTTAGAATATTGTAAATAAATCACCTCCCACGAGTAATGTAGGTTAGACTTTAAAGTCCAGTCTTAGCTCTTGAGAACCTCACCATCTCTTTTATCACCTGATTCCAGGCACTTGTGAAAAAGTATACTACGGAGGAATTCTTATCTGATAGAGGCCACAGACTGATAGCTATTACAACCCACGCTTTGGGAATGCCTGCGAGCAGTGACCTTGGACTGCCCTTGGCTGTAAGAAATGAGGACAAAAAAGTGCCTACATGACTACGAAATGGTACAAGGCAGACACTGAAGCAGAATGCAAAACCGCAAGGCTAACCGCAGAAGACAAGGCTGATCTTTAGGGAAAGAAGCAATCTGAATTAACATAAATGAGTTAGCTTTGCTGATGGCTATAAATTGATATTTATGATCAGTAAACTTTGAGCAATGACCTAACCATATTGGTGTCATGTCGTTCCTCCACGGCACTCTCTCCAACAGTATTCAAAAGTGAAACAGTCTTGGTTCAAGAAGGCATTGACCTGTCATGGGTCACAAAAGCTGGGAAGATTTTATATCAAGAAGAGAAATACTTTTGTTTAGATTTGCTAGGAACCACCCTCCAGACCCAATTTCACAGAGTCTGCTGTAAGCAAAGGTGATGCACCTGGGGAGGAATGCAAGTTTGTTTGTTGAACAGTAACAGCATGGCCTGGAGTGTCTGAGGTACCCACACAGGAATTGTGAAATGCTTTTTTCTTGAGTGCTTGCTGGAATCTGGGCCAGTTTTCCCATAGAGTCTGGGCCCTCATTTTTAGCCATTTGAGTCACATTTCTGAGCTCCAGGATGTGAGCAGCCTCTCCCTGCCAGTCACAGAAGAGAGCACATTTAGTGAAAACTTAGTTTTGTTAGGCAGATGTGGTAAAATCACCCACATGGCACAGGACAGGCAGGCAAGCTGAGTTAGCAGCTTTGGGACCAAGGTCATTTGTAATCAGCAATGTTTGTGTTCACTGAAGATCCACCAAGCTGCTGTCACAGAGCTGCAGGAGGGAGTCTTGTGAGGATCAGCCAGTGTGTTTTGGCTAAAACTGATGGAGCAGGGCTCAGATAACAGAAACACTCAATTGCAAAGCAGATACAAATGGCCTGGGTGCCAAAGCAAACACCTTTGATTAATTAAGTGCAATTTTAATTTTAAAGTTGCCAGCCCTCAATATGTTAATAAGCAAAATCAAGTCCACGCTTAAACAGGCTCTGACTGTTACTGCTCGTTCCTCCCACATCAAGCTAAAGGCCACCTAGGAGCCTGGGTTGGGCTATAAAATCCACAAGAGGGACATCTACAGCACACTGCTGCTGACATCAGGACCAGGGCCAGCAAGGAGGTGCAGGGTGGCCAGCACCAGCTGCAGCAGCAGCTGAGACCAGGGCAGAATACAAAGAGGGAATGGTCACCAGGCTGCGCCCCTTCTCCACCCCAGCCAGGGACATCCTTCTGGCTGAAAACAGCCTCTGCAATCCATGGCTGGACTTGTGCTGCCTTTCTGCTGGATACTGAAGCTACAGCAAAGGTTTGTGTCTGTGTGTCAGATGTGACCCAGGATTTATTGCCTTAAGAGCACCTTGCAGGCAGTGCCTTTGTCACCGGCAATCCTCAACTTGTTATGTCTGTCCCTGTGGACAATTAAACCATTTGATTGCTTTAACTCTGAGCTGTGTCAGAACAAGGCCTTCTTGGGGCACTGGAAAGAGAAGCAAATGTTAATTCTTCCAAACAGTTACACTGAGAGTGCTGGGCCCTGGGACAGGCAAACATCAGGGTCTTGCCTTTAACATGACAGGAGGGAAAGTAAATTGGCTGGGAAAAGGCAAAGGTCTCTGTTCTGGTTTGGTACTCTGGGAAGAAGCAGATTCTGACTTCTAACAGGGTTCTGATTAGGTTCACAGTGGTTTGCTTACTAGAAATAAGGAGAATACCCTCACAACCAGAGATGAAAGGCCAGTGATCTAGAGATTGCCACTGCCTGCTGATAAATCACTTGAGTAGAAAAAATGCTCAGTAGCTTTGGCAGTGTTCAAAAAAATCTGAATTCCAAAAAGCACATCTGGCTTTAGTCACAACACTGCAAGGTGTGAGTGTGGTGTTTGGTGAAATCTGAGATTTGCTTGTTAAATTTAGTGATAGAACTGGATTAAAAATTGCTGTGTCTATTTTGATTCTGTAGCACTTAAACAGGGCTTAAGAATCATAGAATCATTTGGGTTAGAAAGGACCTTCAAAGGCCATCTAGTCCAACCCCCTTGCAGTCAGCAGGGACATCCTCCTTTAGATCAGGTTGCTCAGAGCCTTGTTGAGCCTCACCTTGAATATCCCCAGGGAGCTTGCCACCTCCCTGGGCAACCTGTTCCAGTGATCCACCATCCTCACGGTGCAGGATGTGTTCCTGACATCCAAAATCTGCTTTTCTCTCATTTCAAACCATTGCCCTCATCCTGTCCCCACAGCCCTTTATAAACAGTCCCTCTGCAGCCTCCTTGCAGCCCCCTTCAGGCACTGTCAGGCTGCTGTTACGTCTCCATGAAGCCTTCTCTTCTCCAGGCTGAACTCCCCAGCTCCCTCAGTCTGACCCCATAGCAGAGGTTCTCCAGCCCCCTGGTCATTTTGTGGTCTCCTCGAGAGCATCTCCATCAGCCCCATGCCCTTCCTGTGTTGAGAACTCCAGAGCTGGACAGAGCACTGCAGGTGAGGTCTCAACAGAGCAGAGCAGAGGGGTGGGATCCCCCCTCTCCACGTCTGGCCATGGTGTTTCAGATGCAGAGACTGCCATTGGCCTTCTGGGCTGTTGGTGCACACTGTCTGCTCATGTCCAGCTTCTCATCCATAGAGTTAGTTCTTCCCTAAGTAACCCCATGAACAGGAGGCCAGCATTGAATGGGTCTGCATTAGTTATCCCAGATTGATCTCTCACCAACAAAGAGAAAGGCAATTCCAGACACTTCTTCAGATCTCAGCTGAAGCAAAAATCTTGCTGATGTGTCTCTCTGACTATTCGAGCATCTCCAGTAGCTTCACTCTTAGTTCAGCTTTCTGTTAGCTTGTTTAAAACAGCCACTCACTTACAGCAGTAGGAATTGACATTTCAACAGAGCAAGCATATAGAAGACCTTTCTATGGAAAAGATGTTCTACTCCTCTGAAATTATTTCATAAATTGGTATCAGCTGCAGTGATTTAATCATTGATGCTTACATATAAAACCAGAATAAAGATTCAAAAATAAGAACAACTAGGTCAGGCAAGTTTACATATCCTTCAGATCTTTGACTCCACTGATACAAAATTGTCCTATTTTCCTTTCTGTTGTTGTGGATAAAGATATCTCTTTTTTCTTCTCATTTTCTTGTTAGCTTACTTCTTTTTCTATTGAAGACAGACACTTCTAAGGGAGTTTTTCTTCTCTGAACCACAGGAAGGTTTTGGTATGTGCTCTGGCTGTTCATTTCTGAAGTGGTATTAGTTTTTTCCTTTTCCTGGAGTTGGTTGGATGGAAGTAGCAATTTGTTTGTGGAACTTAAATGAGGCTGAATTGAAAAATAAGAGATGACAAGAGCCTATGTTGAACACCATGGTGTAAATGAGAGAGTTTCTTATTGCACAGACTGGTCAAGTAGGAGAGATTCCAGCAGGGAATACATGTTCATGCTGCACCACTAAGATCCTTGGTATTCATTCATAAATACGGAGAGGTATTACTTAGGAAAGGAAGTCCTTCACCAGGGCATATATGTAATACTGTCTTTGAAGGAAGTGACAGGTGTATGTATTTGCAGAAAATACACTAGAAATTAATCCTTTTGCAAAACACCTTCTCACTTCCATGTATTGCACACAAGTATCCACAATAAGTGTCTCAGTGCTTGAAATAGTGAAGCAACTTCATAAAAACCATTCACAGACTTGCATGACACTTGCTGAACCTCAAAACACTTCTCAGTCCACACAGCGCTCACAGCAGTGAGTGAAGGTGCAGAGCTTATCTCTCTTCTCGCATCCCTCATGCCGTGCTGTGGGCAGGTCTGGTGCGTTGCCTAGAGTTAGTTGCCTGGATGTTTACTGGCTTGAGAGCAGCCCTGAGGAGAGGGACTTGGGGGTGCTGGTGGACGAGGAGCTCAATATGAGCTGTTAGTGTGCTCTTACAGCCCAGAAAGTCAACCAGATCCTGGACTACATCAAGAGAAGCGTGGCCAGCAGGTCAAGGGAAGGGACCCACCTCACCCCCTCTACTCCACACTGGTGAGACCCCACCTGGAGTACTGCATCCAGTTATGGAGCCCCTATTACAGGAAGGATATGGCTGTGCTGGAGGGTGTCCAGAGAAGGGCCATGAGGATGATCAGGGGGCTGGAGCACCTCTCCTGTGAGAACAGGCTGAAAGAGTTGGGGCTGTTCAGTCTGGAGAGGAGAAGGCTCTGAGGTAACCTTATTGTGGCCTTTCAGTATCTTAAGGGGGCCTATAAGAAAGCTGGGGAGGGACTTTTTAGGATGTCAGGTAGTGATAGGACCTGGGGGAATGGAACAATGATGGTAATGGGTAGATTCAGATTGGATGTTAGGAGGAAGTTCTTCACCATGAGACTGGTGAGATTCAAGAATGGGTTGCCCAGGGAGGTGGTAGAAGCCTCATCCCTGGAGGTGTTTAAGGTTAGGCTGGATGAGGCTGTGGCCAGCCTGATCTAGTGTGAGGTGTCCCTGTCCAAGACAGGGGGGTTGGAACTAGATGATCTTTGTGGTCCTTTCCAACCCTGACTGATTCTATGATACCACACTGGTGCATTCTATGATAGGAAATGACAGCAGAGCAAACAAAGCAGCAGCAACAGCTTTGTATGTCTTTATGCATGGACAGAACAGTTAGCTAGGACTTGGCCAGATTTCTCTTTAGGTCAGTGTAAAGCAACAGAAAAAGCTAGAACACTGTTAACACTTTCTCTGGTGAATCAAGGGGGGTTTATTTCTATCTATTTATATCTATATCTATAAAGCTAATCTAAATTATTAGTTCTAATGTGGGCATCAACCCACTGTATATATTCAGACCCAGGGTGATGACACCTAGCTTATGAAAACAAAATGACTAAATACAACAGGGAACTGCTTGAGAGAGTCCAGTCCAGAGCCCCCAAGCTGCTGCAGGCAGTGAACATCTCCTGTGAGGCCAGGCTGAGGGAGCTGTGACTTGGGGCTTGGAGCTTGGAGCAGAGGAGCCTGAGGGCTGCCTTCATTGCTGTGCTAAAGACATGCAGGGCAGTGTTGGAAGAACACAGCCAGGCTCTGCCTAGGGATGGCCAAGGACAGCACAAGGGGCATTGGGGGGAAAGCTGGAGTTGAGGAGGTGCCATGGGAATGGGAGGGGAAACTTTGTCCCTGTGAGGGTGCTGGAGGCCTGCAGCAAGCTTCCCAGAGAGGTTGTAGAGTCTCCTTCTCCGGAGCCTTTCCAAACCCTAATGGATGTGCTCTTGTGTGCCCTGCCCTGGGTGATCCAGCTCTGGCAGGGGGTTGGACTGGATGATCTTTGGAGGTCCTTTCCAAATCCTACCATTCTCCTATTCTGTAAAAGAGAGCCACCTGAGGTAGTCTGTTAATTAATATTAGTTTGACTGATATGTCCATATTAATAGACAAAATTTATTTCAGAAATCATCAACATTTTAGTTGTTTTTTTTTTTTTCCCAAATACTTAAAACCCCCTGAAAGTTCAGTTTCACACAAAATGGTGTTGCCTTTTTAAAACAATAAGCTTTTTAAAACAATTATTTATCCACTTGTTTCACGCATTTCTTGGCTCATGTATTTTTTCAACTTGCTCTACATCACCCAAACTCATTTACTTATTGAGATGACATCAGTATTTTGTGGGTTACCTGCAACCTTAGGGTGAGATCTTTCTGTAATTTATCCTTGAAATGGTTGTTTAGATGAACTTCAGATGAAATGTCTGCTTCTTGGCTTTTAAAACAGGGTGGGTAAAATGCAGGCACTGTCTTTCCCTACTCTGAAGAGAATATAGCAGGTAATTGGCTCATCTGTAAATTAATGGATTAGAAAAATCTTCATGTGTGACTAATGAATTCATTTTCCATCGTATCCCACCTGCCCCTCTGTTTTTCACACTTCTTCTGGGTCATAGATCTGACTGTTTCTCTTATTCTTCCAGGCAAAGTGTCGGAATTCCCCAGCATCCTAACCTCTCATTTGGTATCATCTGAAAGGAAGCATGGAAAACTACACCAGAGTAACTCTATTCATTTTGGTTGGGTTCAGATCTCACCCTGAATCACAACTTCTCCTCTCTGTTCTCTTTTCAATAATCTATGTTGTCACTGTGGTAGGAAATGCCTGCATGATCCTCATCATTCAGACGGAGTCCAAGCTGCACACTCCCATGTACTTTTTCCTAGAGAACTTGTCCATCTTGGACATCTGCTATTCCTCTGTCATCACTCCCAAAGCAGCACTGACATTCTCACTGGGCAAGAGAATCATTTCCTACAATGGCTGTGCATCTCAAATGTTCTTCTTCTCTCTGTTTGGTACGGCAGAAGCTTTCTTCCTTGCTGTGATGGCTTACGACCGCTTTGCTGCCATCTGCAACCCACTGCTCTACCAAATCATTATGAACAGAAGACTTTGTGTCTGCATGGTGCTGGGCTCTTACCTGTCAGGCTGCATCAACTGCATCATCCAAACAGGCTTCACATTCAGTTTATCCTTTTGTGGGCCCAAAGAAATAAACCACTTCTTCTGTGATGTTCCTGCAGTGATGCATGCCTCCTGCTCAGACACTCTTGTTAATGAAACAGTAATGCTGGCTGTGTGTGGATCCATCATTGTGGGCACTGCCTTGGTGGTGTTTATCTCCTATGGCTACATCATCATTACCATTGTCCAAATGCCTTCCGCTGAGAGCAGGTGCAAGGCATTTTCCACTTGTTCTTCTCACATGCTGGCTGTCAGTTTATTCTTTGGGACAGTTTTCTTCATGTATGCTCAGCCTGGGGCCACATCTTCACCTGAAAGAAGCAACATAATCTCTATCCTCTATACTGTTGTGATTCCCATGTTAAACCCTTTCATCTACACCCTCCGAAACAAGGAGGTAAAAGGGGCTCTGAAAAAACAGTTAAAAAGGAAAGGATTTTTTTAGCATCTTTACTACATATGACAAGGACCACAGTGTCCAGTTTGCTACAGACAGGTGTTTAGGATGTAAAACAAGCAACAGCAAGGGACAAGGGCTTGGTTTCATGAGTCTTTTGTGATTGTAGCTGCTCAGCGGCCAACAGATCGAAACAGAGGCTAACAAAGAAATCTAGGGGAGTTAGATCAGATGAAGGTGTGGATTCATTTCACCACATGTAGACATTCACAATCTGAGTTGCAGTATGGAGTCTTCATAGCACTATTTAAAAGGCACAGACTTTTTAAATCCTTAAGTACCTAACTGTGCATTAGACATCTAAACAGGACACAAAACTCAAACTCTGGCAGGGCCTTATTTCACAGCCAGTTCTAGCAGAGACACTCTTACTGTAAACATCTAAAGGCAAATTCGGTCAATCAAGAGTGAACTGTATGATTTATTTGTCTAAGACTACTAATTCGTTGAAGCATTTTAAAAACTCTTAGTGGAATCACAGAAATTTGAGTTCCAACCATCAAGCATTGATGGGCAATTGAGATCTTGTGACTGAAGTGTTCTTTAGCAAAAGAAAAAATCCAAACATCTGCAGCTGAATTGTAGCTCCCTGTGCCTGTTCACCTGCCTGCATGAGTGTTTGAAATAGGGTGGGAGCTACTTCTCTGTGACTGATAAGCTTCTAACAGCACAATCTGACATGGAATCATCCCAGGCCAGTTTATCTGGGGCTCTAAGCAAACTGATTTAGTTGCACATGTCCTTGCTCACTGCAGGGTGACTGGACTAGATGGCTGTTGAAGGTTCCTTCCAACCTAAACTGCTCTATGAATCTGTGAGGAGTAGCAGGAACTTCCAACCCTTTTCAGAACTGCCACAGGAGATAATGACTGACATGGTAGGCCTGATAGGCCCAAAATAGGCTTTATACGTGTCCTGGCTTGCCCAGGCATGTTTTTCTGCTCCACAGAAGAAGCAACCATGGGGAAAGAAGACAAAAGAACATGGAGCTACTAAGTCTAAGGACTCTGCCTGCCCAGACTTGTCTTGGTCCTGTGGTAAACAAGGTACACACACTTAGCTTGTGCCTCCCTTGTGCAAGGCCTATGCTTTTCCCAAATTTGGGTACAGCAAGCCTATGGCTTTGTCTAAAATGGTAAGGTTTGGCCAACTGCCATTCTGATTGGCTATTCTGTGTCCAAAGGGCAATTAATCTCGGCCCACATTGATAAAAGAGATATACAGGTAAACACAGTGTTCTGTGGTGTGCTCTGCCATGCTGTGCCTTTCTATTTGTGCCTGCCATTGCCCGTTGCCACTGCTTACTGCCTTACTGTTTTCCTGGAAACTCCATTGTCTCAAGTTTACCAGGAACAGGCTCTAAATGCCTCCAAGTGATCAGCCTGCATAGCTGGCATGACATTGTGTTGAGACTGCACATCTCAAGACATCCTGCCTGCACCTGAAAGTCTCCTGCTGAGATGAGAAGTCCTGGAGATACACAGATCGTCTAGAGGAGCCAGGAGATAAGGTCAAAGATTTTCTGCCTTCCTTTCCCCAAAAGTCTGGGAAGAATCAAGTCTCAGTGGCCAACAAGACAGAGGTCCCTGAAAGTGTTTGGGCACTGTCTGGGACTGTGACTAGCCCCCATGAGTCAAGTAATAATAATTTTGTGAGTAAATACTTAAAAGCCTCTTTGTAATTCTCCACTGCCTTCCACCATAAGCAGAAGGAGCTTCTTGAGTCGATCTAGTGGGCAAGTGGTATGTTGGCTGCAAGCAGCATTTGACAGAAGGAATCTTCTCTTCCAGTTCAATTAATGTTTATATATTTTTGCTGGTTATTACTAGATCTAATTATGATCTGTAAAATATTTCCATGACAGTCTAAGAACCTGAATATTATTAAAAGTAGTGGTAGGGGGTGGTGAGAGTTCTGAATATCAAAATTAATAAACAATGTTAATTTGGGGAAAATATCACCTCACATTAATCAATTTCCCCTTCATAATAATGACAAATATCACAAAGCTGCAGTGGACTCTATGGTGGTGGTCCTGTGGTCCTAGCTGGTAGAGAAGAAATCTGAGATTGCACCTCCCTCTTCTTCACTCTCTGATCTCTTTCTTTCCCAATCAAAACAATTGAAGGATAATGCCTACCTGTGGTCAGAGGACACTGATATTTTGTCATGAATGAATTGGGATAGGAGAAATTAGGAAGTAAAAGAATAAAACTACATCAAACTTCAAGTTAGTCAGAACAGTGAGGAATCTTCAGCCTCCTTAAATTCAAGTACTTAAAAGCACAATTAGAGTAGACAAGTGCGATTGACTCTCTTTTTTCTCTTGTTTTTTACACACTAGGAAGTTTTGTGCTTCTGAAATGTAAATGCACAGCCTTCACTAACAGATTGTTATGAAGGGGCTAGTTGAAATCTCAGTTTGGGATGAAATACAATGAGGCCAATGTAAAGTTATTAAATAATTTATTAATATATATGAAGAGAATTCCCCCAAATTTATTTACAACTCTCCACACAAATTCTTGGATGCAGTTAGCAGAACTATTTTACATAATGTCTCTATACAATGGAATTTTGAAAGGTTTTAGAAATGTCTTTGATAGAGAGTCTTGTGGCTTAATTCACCACTTGTGAGGTTAACCAAATTCCTCTAGGAACTTGAATAAAGAATTCAGAATACTCACTATTCCTCAGTCTTAATGTCTGTGTTCCAAAACATAAGTAGGAAAATATTCAGTAGAAGTCCTGTGGTGAATTCCACGTGGGCTGCGATGTGGCTCGGCTGCTGGCACGGCAGCCTGAGGTGGCGGGCAAACGAACAAACGAACACGCACGCAAGCACCTTATTCACCTCTTCACCCTCTTTCATAGGACAATGGCTGAGGCTAATGGTCTTTTTGGCCACAATATCACCCAATCACCTTTGGCAATCACCCAAATATACCCAAAAAAGGAAGAACTCATAAGCTGTTCTCCTCCAAAAATGGGGGGCTTGGAACACCATTGAGCAGGGAAATAAGCTTCTGAAGGAGTTTTCGGTGAAGGAGGTGCTCTATGGAGATCATGGCACACATGAGCCTGATGACATTCCTCTTGGAACAGGTCTCATGAAGAAGCATATTAAGCTTGCTCCTTCATCCTATGCTAACATCTTGGCTAGCAGGTTTCTACCAAGGACTGATAATGGAAGGTCTTTCACTGTTGGTGAATTCACTGACCAGCTCAGGCAGATTGAGGACAGCTTGTCACATTCTGCCCTAGTCTCTGCCATAAAAATTCTGGGTACAGAGATAAAAGATACCATGAAAGAACTGAAGGAGGAATTTAAAACCTCCATATCCAATCTGTCAAAGGATACCACCCCTTCATCATCTGAATGGGTTCATGTTTCTGCCATCAGGAACAGACGCCCACCTCCTGCAAGGCAATTCCGGCCCAGGAGACAAGTTGCACCAAGACATCAGCAACCACACAGGTCACTGTCCAGGGGTACCCCAAACTCTTTTCTTCTTCCTCACACTCTGTGGATTTGTATGGGAGAAGGAGGCAGGAAACTGCTTCCCCTCACCCCCTGCCTTGCTGGCTTGAAGGGGGGCAGCAAAAGGTGCCTTTCTGCATGTGGGCAACTCTGCGCTGGAATCAGGCTGGTGGTTGGCTGAGTTTTTGCACCCAGTATAAATGGTAAATGGACACTTTGTCTAGAAAAATGATAAACAGAGCAAGGGTTCCCACCTTGAGAGTCCCCTGCCACTACAAAGGACAGGTTCCTGCTGTGACTGAAGAATCTCCACTTTTGGATGGCTCCTACCATTTTGCACAGTTTCCAGTTTTGCCTTGTCCCTGCTTTTTGACAGTTATCCTCACTTTTGCACCCTTTTGTGCAAACTTGTAGGCTGGGCAAGCCTGGGGTCCTTTGAGAGAGAGAGACGGCAGCATCTGGACTGCCCTCTCTCATACCATATCAACAGCCAACTTCCTGTCTGCCTCCCGAACTGGGGACACTAGCAGTTTTGGCTCTCCCCTGCCACTGTGAAGGCAGCATGGTTCCACAATTATCCCACTCGGGAAGAAGTGATTGAGACATTTACGAGTTTGGCAGCTCTGTCACTGACCTCAGACTGCTGCTGCGTGGATCTCTATGATTGGATATTGCCTGCAACATCAGAAGGCTGCTCCTGCAAAAGAATCCGGCAAGGGATCACTGCTGAATGCCTATCTCACCTCCGTGAGTAATGCCTGCTCTTCCCTTAATCTTCTACTGGGACAAACATTTAGCACAAGCAACCTGATTGGTAAATAGTAGAGGTTCTATAAACAAAGCAGGACCTGCACAATCAGATTTAGTCCAAACAGTAGAGGGTGATAAAGTTCCTGTTGTATGTGAAAAGAATCTGTTAGGGAAAACTGTTTGGGTATTTTCACCTTTAGGCGAAGGGAAACCTGTCCGAGGGGTGGTGTCTGCTGAAGGTCCTGGTCACACCTACTGGGTAATGCAGGAGAATGGTGAAATCCAGTGTGTGCCACAGAGAAATCTAACTTTGGTTGAGAGAGTTTAAATTTGGAGTATATAATACAAGCTGTTAGGAGTTTTTGGTTCTATGTATTAAATGGGATCCAATGAAAGAATCTATAGAGAATTACAGTACATGAGCATGAACCCAGCAGCACCTGTGAGTCCCTGCTCTCCTCTCATCTGTGAGGAGACAAACTGTTCACTGTTTTCTGAGCTTTTGAATCATCTACATCTGAGATAGTGTTGCAGAGGGGAGAAATTAATTGGTGTGAGATTATATCAGATAAAAATATATAATTTATTAATTTTAATATTCTGAACTCTCCCCACCCCCAACCACTGAATTTTAATATTGATATTTGTTCTTACATGGTTATGGAAGACATTCTAGGAATAACATCAAACAGTAACTTGTTAATAACTAGCAAACATTCAAACTATAAACAGAGAGAGGAATTTCCCCGCAGCCAAATGCCACCTGGGGTCAATATGCCGCTTGCCCAGTAGATGGGCCCAAGGAGCTCTTTCTGCTCTATGGCAGAAGGCAATAATTATAGAGACATTAAAGCATTTACTCACACATTCTTATTAATTATCAATCACCCTCCAGAGCTACGTCACAGATTATACAAGTGTCCAATCTTCAGGGAATTCTGCCTGTGGACTTTGAGGCTATGGGATCCTCCTGGTTTCAGGGGGAAAGGATGCAGACATGCAGACAATCTTGTTCACCTGGCTTCTTCTGGCAGGACCTTCAGGTGCAGAGGCAGGGTGCTGTACAGTCGCAGCACGGTGTCATGCTGGCCATGCAGGCCAAACACGTGCACACAATCCAGGGTCTGCTCCTGGTAACTCACGGCAGTGGAGTTTACCAGGCAATAACAAGACAGTAGGCGTGCAATAGGGTGCACGACTGCACGGGAAACTAGGCTCCATAGAGAAAAGTAGATAGCACAGGCAAATAGCAGCAAAGCAAGCAAGCAGGCATCAGAGTGAGCACTGTGGGTGAGCACTGTGGGTGAGCAGGCAGGCAGGCAAGCAGGCGAGCAGGCATAAGCACTTTGTTTACCTGTGTACCTCCTATTTATCAGATGTGGGCCGAGATTAATGGCCCCTTGGCCACCAGAATGACCAATCATATTGGCAGTTAACCAAACCATACCATAATAGGCAAGGTCCACAGGCCTGCTTTTCCCTAATTTGGGAAAAGCATGGGCCTTGCACTAGGCAGACACAAGCCAAGTGTGTGTATCTTACAGAACCATGTTACACGACCTGGGCCCTGGGCAGGCCAGACTTTATGGCACCAGGTCTATTGTGTTTCCTTTTCTGCTCATTTGTGTTTCCTCTGGTGTGGGCAGAAAAACATGTCCAGGCAAGGCAAAGCATGTATAAGCCTATTTTGGGCCTATGGGCCCTCCACGACAGATAGCCAGAACAAAGTGTGAACTGAACTTGTGGTATTTGTTATTGTAAATATTGTTTTAGATTAGATCAGATAGTTCTCAGCAAAACTCTGAGTGAAATAGACAGGGGTGGATTGTGCTAGTTTGAGGCTAGCTGGGATATTTTGGTGAGAATGATTAGACTGTAGTCTGTAAAAAGCAAACAGTGGTGATGTCTACTTCACTCATAGGCTTGCTGTGTAAAAACAAGAACATAAACATAGACAACAGAGTTGTTGTATGTCTCTGGCTGCCTGCATCTGGCTGGCTGCACTTTTCTCCCTAATCTGCTGTCTGTGTAACTAATCCTTCTGCTTCCTAACCCCTATGGCTGATTCTCCAAACTTACCTTTCATGTAAGGCAAAGTCTGGGATAAGGTAGGGGTGGAAAGAAGGTGGATGTGGATTTGGGAGGCCCTCCTGGGGACTCTGGTTTCTGGGAGGGATGTTGTGTTTCTGTATTACCTTTACCTCATATATTTATGTAACCATATATATTTGTGTATATATGCCTGTACATTGTGCTAAGCTGTAAATCATAGAATCATAGAATCATAGAATGGTTTAGGTTGGAAGGGACCTCAAGGATCATCCAGCTCCAACCCCCTGCCACAGGCAGGGACACCTCCCACTAGAGCAGCTCGCCCAAGGCCTCATCCAGCCTGACCTTAAACACCTCCAGGGAGGAAGCATCCACAACCTCCCTGGGCAACCCATTCCAGTGCCTTACCACCCTCACTGTAAAGAACTTCCTCCT
>WAAF01019137.1:0-172015 GCA_013400475.1 Tricholaema leucomelas | reverse complement strand
GGCTTCCATGTATTGGAGGTGGAAAGGTGAACTACAAGTTAAAAGTTTCAAATGGGCAAATGTCTACTAGAATTACAGGATTATTAAAAATAAAGTAAATTAAGAATAAATTAGTAAAATAAAAGAAAGTTCTGATCTCAGGTTGGCTTCGTGAGAGAAAGAGCTCATTGCAAAGACTGTCACCCTGTGATATTTTTCTCTTGAATCTGAGTGAAAGGATGTGGCAGGAGAAAGAGGAAAGCAGTGACTGCTGTAGCCTGTTTTCAAACATTCAGGAACAGCTTTATATGTGGTTTATAGATAGTTTTGTATTTATGTAGACTGAGAGACCTGGGGCTATTTGGCCTTGAGAAGAGAAGGCTGAGAGAGGATCTTATCAATGTCTATAAATATCTGAAGGGCGGGTGTCAAGATGAAGGTGCCAGTCTCATTTCAGTGGTGCCCAGTGATAGGAAAAGGAACAACAGCTACAAGCTTGAACACACAGGAGGTTCCACCTCAACATAAGGAGAGGCTTACAATGAGGGTGAAGCACTGGAACAGGCTGTCCAAAGAGGTTAAGGAGTCTCCTTCTCTGGAGATGTTCAAAACCTGCCTGGATGCATTCCTGTGTAGCCTGCCCTGGGTAATCCTGCTTTGGCAGGGAGGTTGGAGGTCCCTTCCAACCCTTAACACACTGTGATTCTGTGATTCATTCAGTTATTTATTTATTTTTCCATCCTGGTTGCTGTAATACCACTAAACCACGAGGGTCCTCCCTGTGGGTTTTAGGCTCAGACTGATGAGCTGTGGCCTGTGCTTCAGCAGCTAAATTGAGTCTGTCTCAGCTCCCTGCTGGAGTGCTGCCTTGGAGACTCTGCCTGTACAAGGTGTTTGTGAAGCAGTAGAGGAATAATTGCTGTTTACCCTTTGGAAATCAGTGCTAGTTTATGATGTGTTGAATAGTGGCCTTGGAGATAGGCAGCAGGTTCTGAACCAGCTGGTGGGTTTGGATGGATTTTCAGAGCCCCGAAGACTGGTCTGGGGAAGAGAGAGATGAACAGATAACTGGAAAGCAGAACCTGAGAGGAAACCCCAGGAGAAGCTGCAGCCTTCCTGCACAGAGTGCCTATTATGCTGTTGTGTGTGAAGTCACGTGAGGGTGGTAAATGCCTGTCTAAAATGAATGCAACTTGTAATGAAGTCTTTAAGCCCACACAGGAACATCAATAGGACATTGTGTTCCCCTGCTTGGAGAAATGCCCAAGAGTCCTGTGGGGTTCAGGCTTGTCAAGAGATAGCAGTGGAAGTGCTCAGAACTCTGTTCAGCTGCTCAGCTCACTTTGGTGCCACTTAGATCCATAGCACATTGTAAGGGTGTTAAAGGTGATGAAAATCATGTAATCAGAATGCACTGGATTGGAAGGGACCTCTAGAGGTCATTTAGTCCAACCTTCTTTCGTTATACAGGGACATCCCCAACTAGATCAGGTCGCTTGGATGCCATCAAGCCTGATGAATGTGTCCAGCGATGTGGCCTCCACCACCTCTCTGGGCAACCTGATTACCTTCACAGTAAAGAAACACTTTCTAAGGTCCCATCTAAGTCTACTCTTCTCTAGTTTAAAACAATTGCCCTTTGTCCTATTGCTACAGGCTATTGTAAACAATCCCTCCCTAACTTTTTCGTAGGCTCACTTTAGGTGCTGGAAGACCACTGAAAGGTGGTCTGCAGGCTGAACAATCTTGCCTCCTTCAGCCTGCTTTTGTAGGAGAGGTGCGCCAATCTTTTTGATCATTTTTGTGGCCCTCCTCTGGACCCGTTCTATCAGGACCATGTCCTTCTTGTGTTGAGGGCCCCTGAGATAGACACTATACTCCAGGTGAGGTCTCAACAGAGCAGAGCGGCAGAATTGTCTCTCAGCATTCTGGGCACACTTCTTTTGATGCAGCTCAGGATGTGATTGGCTTTCTGGGCTGCAAGTGTGCCGGTGCTCATGACCAGTTTTTCGTACGCCAGTACCACCAAGTCCTTTTCGGCAGGTCTGTGTTTATCATCTTATCCATCAGGCCATATGGATAATGAGGATTGTCCCAACCTAGATACAGGGCCTTGCTCGTGGCCTTATTGAACCTCATGAAGTTCCTTTGGGCCCACAATGAGAAACATCTGACTCTTTTTATGCAAAAGCAGAAATATTTTTTTATAACATCTTCTGTGATAAGGTTGCTTCACTGAAAGAGGCAGTGACATCAGAAATTTTCTTTATTTGCTGTTGTATAAAATGTGCTTTACAACTGCTTCACAAGTTTCAGTCAGTCTTACTGAAATCTATGTGCTTATGGCAGTTGAAGCAGTAGCACTTGACTCAAAAATTATCACACGGGTATCTTAGATGGATTTTAGGAGCACAGAGAATTTGTTTTAACTTGTGTTCTTTTTAGGTAACACAAGGGAAAAACGTTATTAGCTTTTCTATTAGTTAGAATGCAAAGGAAAACAGAGTTTATGGAAGTCAAATTCTTAACAGAAAGTTGTGGAAGTACTATCCCGTCAGAAGACATCCACACAGATGTTTGAGTGTGCAGGTCAGCCAGCTGGAAGAGGACTGGGATGGATGCAAGCCTTTGGAATTGTAGAGCTGTACTACTATTTGGCCATTCAGATAATCAGCCTATAATTTCTGAAAGCAGTCACTACCTGCTCTCTGCCAGGTGAAAGATATTTTATCAGACCAGCTGTAATAGCTACATAAAGTGAGTAAGCTTGCAAACGTGGGATTAATACTTTGTAGTGTGAGACTTTTTGTGTTCAGATGCAGGTGAGGATACAGAGAAGGCATCAACATGGTTTTTGGTGCTTTTCTCTTAGTGTGGTGAGGATTTTCTAAGAGGATTGGTGGGGTTAGATTTCTTTACTACTATAGAGATCTGTGTTTTCAGTCTTGGAGATTTTTTTCATCCCCCATGAAGTTAACAAACGCAAGGTTAGTCATCTGTGTAAAACATAAACTGTTTGCTCTGCAGGATATCCATCAATGTACATATGACTGAAAAGAAAGAGAGGATCAGAGTAACCAGGGAAGGAAATGTAAGTGACGTCAAAAGTAAAAGTCCTAAAGTAAAAGCCTCATCTTCCACCCCTGCAGAAGCACAAGTTGAACAGCTTTCTGACAAATTAAAACTTCAACAGAGTACAAAAAACACTGAGTCAAATCAAGGAGTTGAAGGGGACAGTAAGCAAAATGACCTTGTACCTCAAATAGGGAAACAACAGCCATTATTGAGCAAACCCAAATCTTCTACGAAGGATGAAGAGAAATCAGAACTAAAATGCAAGCCCACAATCTCAAAGAATACTTTGGCAAAGGAACCTGCAAAAGATGTGGGGGTTAAAGTGAAAATCCATCAAGAAGCAGACAAAGCTAAAGAATCTGTGGCAGATACCAGCTCTGAGGCGAGAGAATCTAAGTCTGCATCTCCAGGGGGAAGTGAAAATTACATTCACCAACGTGCAGGAATGGCACCAGAGGAGACAAAGCCATTGGGAGTTAGTGAAAAACTTCTCACACAAGATGAGATAATCATCGGTAAGTTGCTCTCTCTCTTTGGGAATCACAGAACCTTAGAGATTGGAAGTGACTCCAGAGATCATTGACTCCAACCCTCCTGCCAAGCAGGATCACCTAGAGTAGTTTGCACAGGCATGCATCCAGGTGGGTTTGAAGTTCTTGGTATAGAATAATAGGTGGAGCAGTGCTCAGTAGATTACCTGTGTTTTACAGTTCAAGAACATTTTGTCATGTCTGACCACCTGAATAATAGGCGAATTAACACTTGTACAATTTTTTTTAATAGGAGTTTTCATTTTGAAGCATGTTTTAGGAAAGATAGCCCTTCAAAATAACATAGGGTGAAGTACATGTGATGAGAAGTGAGTGCTTTGTTTGGTTTTTTTTTTTTTTTGGCAAATCCATTTTCTGTAAGCATTTA
This sequence comes from Tricholaema leucomelas, assembly GCA_013400475.1. Lineage (NCBI taxonomy): Eukaryota > Metazoa > Chordata > Aves > Piciformes > Lybiidae > Tricholaema lacrymosa > Tricholaema leucomelas. Next base: position 168,043 of record WAAF01019137.1, on the reverse strand, counting down.
TTTCTTAAGGTAGGATATGCAAACCAAGCATACCTTAGCAGCTATAGAGCGGAGATCAAGACAGCCCCAAACTATTGTGGGAAGATCGTCTTGTGGTTGTCTTTGTATTAGTGGCCGTAGATCTCCTCTTTGTTCCTGTTTGAACACTTAATTGTCTTGTTTCAGGGAGTACTGTCTCCTGGCAGTATAAATATGTGTATGTCCCAGAACGTACATACATACATAGATGTTCTGAGTTGGCTCTGGCTTTCTTAGTGGTGGCTAAAGATGGGTTGAATACATGTTAAATTGCAGCTCAACATAGCTGGAGATCAGTTTTAAAAATGCTTTGAATGAGGAATACCAGAAGAGAGTTTATGGAAACTTTACCCTAGAAAAGCATGAACATTAAGTGTATCGTGCTTAATTGATTTAACTTCCCATAAATTGATTAAATGTAATAGCTGTAATGTTTGCAGCTTCAGCTTGTACTTTGTCTCCAAAAACCTTGCTGCTAGGAGATGAATGATTAGTGATTTTATCAGTAACTGTAAGCTCACTGTTGTGAATTTGTGCTGGTCTTTCCAGCTGCCTAATAACAATTCAAAGGAAATCAAGCATCCTGCTGTTAATACATGAACTCTGACAGGGATCTTCTAAAGGTTTGCTGTGTTAAGAACCCTGGGTTTAGATTCAGGAGGTAGGATCACATTCTCAGCTTTGGGTCTCTATTCCTCATCTGTAAAAGAGTGTTAACAGTAAGAAGTCTCTCACTTCAAATACAGAGAAATTTTAGATATTTACAGCACGTCCCTTCTTAGGCTGACTGCAAAAGCAACAGTTACTTAACTTGAATGCCACTCTAAAAATAGTGAAGGAACTACATGCTTAATCTTACCCAGATACTTCAGTGCTTGTCTGAATTCCAGTAGAAGAAAGAATGATGGCGGAGTAGCGGAACACAATGCAAAGAGAAAACAGGGGAGAGGGCAGTATACTTTGTACTGAAGTTCTGTTGGAGGCTGTTTTGTCTGGTTTTGTGTCAGCCCCCAGTGCTTATGCCTGACAGCCCCAGTGCCACAGAAGTGAGCTAGCAATACCTGTCTGAGAAACTGAGTTCATCCCTGCAGGAACAGTGACAACAGAAGTGGTACAAGAGTATGTTTTTGTGAAGGTGTGGATAGCAGGAGTTGAGAAGCCAGTTTATACTTTCTATTACACTTAGCAAACACAAGGCGATGTGCGTGTCCTGTCAGTTGAAGTCATTGGTGTGAGGGAGATGAATTTAGTGCAGTGATGCGTGAAGAAACAGCTCAGTGACCATCTTGTCTACTTTTCAGATGACAGCCCTTCTCCTCCAGCGCCTTTTGAACATCGCATAGTGAGTGTCAAGCCAACAGAGGTGACAACGTGCTACTCAGTGTGTCGTCATGAGGTACTGGGAGGGTAAGGATTCTTGTTTCTAATGCTGTACTGCTCTTGGTAGTTAAGACATGGAGAAATGCAGTTAGCTGGAGAGCTAGAGCTGTCTCCTTCACATGGCCCCAAGGTGTGCATGGGCAAAGAATATACAAGTTCACTGTAGCCAGAGTGAGCAGGTTCATCCTTGAGGCCCTTTAGGCTAGCATAGCTGCTGGGCTCCTGTAGATTTTGGGGGTGTGTGTGTGAGGTGTCTTATAGATGTTTGGTTTCTGACCCAGTTCTGTTTTCAGATACCTGGCTGTGATCTTGGATAACTGATTTTAACATTTGTTATAATAATCCTGGCCACAGCTGGTGTCATGAAGAAAAGCTCTACCCTTTCAGTAGACAGGTTCAGAGCATTTGAAGTTAGCAAGTCGATTTAGATCACGCAGCTCCCCAAATCTTTTTTCCATGCTGAACTGCACGTTAAAGACAGCTAAGAGAGAAGTTATAATTATTTTGACCTTAAGGTTGGGTTTTGCTTATAGGAAGTCTGCAGCTGCTTCAGTCTTTGTGTTCATCTGTCTTATCTGACAAGAAGGTTTGATTTACAGGTTGATCCAAGCACAAATATGGATTAATAAGTATAAGCAATATGATGCAATAGCAGAGAAGATGGTGTTTAGAAGTCATCCTAAGAGGCATTAACATGTCTGGGTGACATGGGGAAAAACGTCCAACATGCAAGACATGCAGTCTGTGATGTGGCTACAGTTACTAGTCTTGTAGTCATTTAAGAAGTTATGAGATTGGGACAGAAATATCCTTGTTAATATATCCACTAACACATTACTGAAGGACAGCAAGTGGGTTCAGTTACAGAACCAAAAAAAAAAAAATATCATTGGGTCATCATACCACAGTGAAATGTAGTAATCTGGAGGGGGCATAGTATTTTAACGTAAGCATAGAACAACTGGCTGGAAAGATAAAACTAATCCTTCATAAGCTGAGAGAAAGAAGAGATTCATGCTGCTAGCCACCTGATTCTGTTCACTTTGTACCATGCTATTTTTGATCAATGATAAGAATAGCTGTATGAAAAGCATCTGCAGTGAGCTGTGCAAAGCCACGTTCCTATCTTTTGCTTGCTGTCCACAGGGGGCGTTTTGGGCAAGTCCATAAGTGCACGGAAATCTCAACTGGTCTCAACCTGGCAGCCAAGATCATAAAAGTGAAAGGAGCAAAAGAAAGGGTAACTATTTTGCTGTGAACCCAAGTGAGCACACTCTAAACCCAGCCTTATTGCAAGCACCTTAACACCACTTCCTTGAATCAGCCTGTAAGACACAGCTTCTCTTTGGGCAATATCAAATACTGTAAAATCTGTCTTAGTAGCAGCTTGTACTGTTTCTCATCTCTTGTGTTTGTGATTAAACCTTCTCTGCACATGAGACTTGTAGTGTGGCTGTAGTGGTTTGGGTGTTACCTCCCCTCACTTTAGAAGTCACACAGACTAGACTCAGACGGCTCTGGAAATATGAATGAAGGTTATATTTACAGCTAGCACAATATACAGGCAGATATTTACAGTATATACAGTTCTATACAGAAATATACAAAGTAAAAGGTAATGCAGAAACAAAACAGCCCTCCCAGAAACCTGAGTCCCCAGGAGGGGCTCTCTACCACCCTTTCACCTTCCCCCTACCCCTCTCAACCTTACCCCAGTCCCAAGGAAGAATAGAGGTTCAGCCAGGGGGTTAGGAAGCAAAGTGGATTAGTCCAAAATGGAGGGTGAGGTTAGAGAGTAAGATGCAGCTCAGCCAGTTCCTCAGCAGCAGCCCAAGTGAGAGAAGTGCTGAGTGTGTTATCTATGTTTTGACTTGTGTTTTTATACATCTCAGTAAGCCTATGAGGGAAGTAGATGTCACCATTGTTTTCCTTTCACAGCCTGTAATCTAATTCTTCTCACCAAAACATTCTAGAAAGCTTCAAACTAGCACAGTGGCCATTACTGGGTTTAACAAATAATTGTAGTTGAAAGCATTGGCATTTGAGTATACTTTGTGTTTTGTTTTTTTTTTTCAGGAGGAAGTGAAAAATGAAATTAATGTCATGAACCAATTAAATCATGTGAATCTGATCCAGCTTTATGATGCTTTTGAAGCCAAAAATAATATCACTTTGATCATGGAATAGTAAGTTCAAAATTATCTCAGCTTTTGTCGGATGTTCGGCTTTTCTTGGGTCACTAAAGGAAATAAAGAATGATAATTCTGAGGTTTGAAGAGAACTTTAGTGCTTTTCCAGCCTGAGGAAGTGGATTGCACATGAACTGTCAGCTCGTGTGAAATAGCTTTTATTGAGAAGCTTCATTTCGTAAATTTTAGAGGTTGAAAATAGAATTTTCCCTAGACTGAGTGAATAATAGATACTCTGGTGCTCCTGTAAGTTCTGTAGGTCCCCATTGGATCACCAGGTCATGTGGGTCTGGATTTGAAACATAGGACACCACACCACCACCTCCCCCAAATGTTAGTGACAGCTTCTCCATTTTATATTTTAAATTGATACTTAGTCAGAAAAAAGTCTCTTGAAGTCATTGAGACTACTGATATGTTATTGGGACCCTAAGTTCCCAACTTGGAAATAAATTGTGCTAATGAGGATTTTCAGGTTTTAATACTGTTCTGTGCCAAAATTTTAGCCTTGATGGTGGTGAATTGTTTGACCGGATCACAGATGAAAGCTGCAATCTAACAGAGTTGGATGCGATCCTATTTACCAAACAGATTTGTGAAGGAGTCCAATACTTACACCAGCATTATATTCTCCATTTAGATCTGAAGGTCAGTAGTTCATGCTTTTTGGTCCTCAGTAATGTTGTGATTTGGCCCACCAGAGAGACTCTTAAGTACAAGAGTAGTTTCTCACTTGTGTCATACTTAATTTAATGGCTACAGTAAATGGAACTCTACGGATTCCTGACTCACTCTTTTTTTTTTTGGCAGTCTCTGGTAGCTTGCTTAGAAATAGAATAGGACTCCGTGGTCTTGTCTCTCTTAAATCAGAAGCTTTTAATTTTCTATGGAATTAAACAGTGCTCTTCATCAATGAATGTCATTAATGAAATAACCACACCCAGACACTACTTTGGCTAGAAATGCCTGGAGTCTTCCCTCCACTTCCTCCTACCTGCTTGTAACTGTTAAATGTTAAAATGCTGATTCAATCATCTTACTAGACTGTCTGGAACTGAACTGCAGCAAACTGACAAAATTTTCTTAATGGTCTCTTAACTGATCGTTTTGAACAGAAATACAAACTACCTTGTTTATACAAGTGCTTTACACATGGTATTAGACCTAGCTGGCCTGTAGACAGTTCTGCAGTTGCAATTAGGTTTGGACACTGTCCGATGATCCCCCACATCCTCACCTAGAAAAGTATTCTTGTTACAGAAAGACATATTTTGCCTTTGGGTATAAATTGAAGGTTGCATTTGACACGTATTGATACAAGGAGTAAATTGGAGGGTGAACTTCATCCATCACACTGACTCTACCATTTTATGCTGAGGGGGGCTTTCCATTTCAAAATATGTTTTTCATCTATAGTGAAATACAAGAATGTTGTACAGGAACAGAAGCTAAACTTCTTTATGGGAAGTCCAAACCCAAAATTTTCACTAACTCAATATGTCAGTTAAATCCTCCTCCTCCATGATGGAAATGGAAAGCCAAGTATTATACTAAAAAATGTTGGTCTCTTTCTTTCTATGTATGTCTCTTGTATGTTTAACTCAAAGTACTCTCTTCTCTTTTGGTAGCCTGAAAATGTACTATGTGTGAATCGCACAGGAAACCAGATCAAAATTATTGACTTTGGATTAGCAAGGAGGTAAGAGAGTTCAGGTGTCTTAAAAAATGCCAGCAAGGAAACCATGTCCCCTGCCTCCAGACAAAACCAAACCAAAAAATCCACAAACCTCTGAATGTACTTTTGGTAACTCTTGAGGTGTTTTTATTTTGGTGGTCCTGAAGTAATTGTCTGAATGAGCTAAGCAGTATGCTGCTGCACAATGAGTTTTTTGCTGTGTGTATTAACTAATTACTTATTCAAATAACATTTCTATTGGATAAAGCTGTACTGCTGTTCTAATTATTAAATTCTGATGTAGCACTTGTACTCTGGGCACTCCATGAGGGCTCTCAGTCTTCTGGAATCCTGGGTTATATTGTGCAGATGCTAGTTGTGGAAATTCTCTGTTAAAATCTTTCAAATAGATAAATTGATTGAAGGAGGTTTAAAAAAGCATGTTTGAGCCATCACATGTGAAACAGGAAACTCACAGAGAAAGATGGACTCATTCTTTTACTTTGCTTATGTGAGTTTAAGGAGTGCTGTGAGAGCATCGGTTGCTTCCACTAGAAGTGTTACTATAACAGTGAGAACAAGATTTGTCTATTTGTTTTCTAAACTGTTTGAGACTTTAAGCCCAGACCTGGTGCGTTCACACATGTATGTGCCTCCGCAAGTGTATCTGTGCAAGAACCTTTTCCTTTTAGAACAATTTTATGAAAACAGGATTGAGTCACAGAATCAGCCAGGTTGGAAGAGACCTCCGAAATCATCCAGTCCAACCTGGCACCCAGCACTATCCAGCCAACTAGACCATGGCACTAAGTGCCTCATCCAGTTTTTTCTTGAACATTTCTATGGGCAGCAACTCCACCACCTCCCTGGGCAGCCCTTTCCAATGGCAAATCACTCTCTCTCTGAAGAACTTCCTCCTAACATCCAGTCTATACCTCCCCTGGCACAACTTGAGACTGTGTCCCCTTGTTCTGTTGCTGGTTGCCTGGGAGAAGAGACCAACCGTCTCCTGGCTATAGCCTCCCTTCAGGTAGTTGTAGACAGCAACGAGGTCACCCCTGAGTCTTCTCTTCTCCAGGCTAAACAACCCCAGCTCCCTCAGCCTCTCCTCATAGGGCTTGTGTTCCAGACCTTTCACCAGCTGCTTTACCCTTCTCTGGACAGGTTCCAGCACCTCAACATCTCTCTTGAATTGAGGAGCCCAGAACTGGACACAGTACTCAAGGTGTGGCCTGACCAGTGTTGAGTACAGGGGAAGAATAACCTCCCTTGTCCTACCAGCCGCACTATTCCTAATACAGGCCAGGATGCTATTAGCCCTCTTGGCCACCTGGGTGTACTGCTGGCTCATCTTCAGACTACGGTTTACCAGTACTCCTAGGTCCCTTTCTTCCTGGCTGCTCTCCAGCCACTCTGTCCCCAGCCTGTAGCACTGCTTGGGGTTGTTGTGGCCAAAGTGCAGAACCCGGCACTTGGCCTTATTAAATCTCATCCCATTGGCCTCTGCCCACCCATCCAGCCTGTCAAGGTCTCTCTGCAGGGCTCTCCTACCTTCCAGCAGATCAACACCTGCTGGACTCAATCCCCTCATCCAGATCATTAGTAAAAATATTGAACAGGACTGTGTCCAGCACTGATCCTTGGGGAACACCACTAGTGACTGGCTGCCAACTGGATGTAGCACCATTCACCACCACTCTCTGGGCCTGGCCTTCCAGCCAGTTCTTGACCCATGTTGGAGTGAATCTGTCCAAGCCATGAGCTGCCAGCTTTGCTAGGAGCTTGTTGTGGCAGATGTTGACAAAGGCTTTGCTGAAGCCCAGTTAGACTACATCCAAAGCCTTCCCCACATTCACCAGGCGGGTAACTTGATCATAGAAGGAGATCAGGTTGGTCAGGCAGGACCTGCCCTTCCTAAACCCCTGCTGGCTGGGCCTGATCCCTTAGCCACCATGTAGGTGCTGAATTGGGTACTTTGAGGGTTAGGTTTTAGTTGTTTTGTGTTTTTTGCTTTTTATTCTTAAAATCAGGAGGGTAAAGATAAAATGTCTACTAAAGCAGTTTTGAAAACAAGATATTCCACAGAACAGAGATATTAACAGTAATGCTTTAATGGTTTGTTCTGCCTGTACACAGATATAATTCCAGCTGCCATCAGTGACAGTTATTACCTTTTAAGCAGTGGAACAGAATGATTTTCTCCTGGCATGGGATCACTGTTTAACATGTTGCCAAGCTCAAATAATCATCTTCAGAGTCTCAGCACTTCTATTCGGCACATATCTGTTACTCAGTCCTTTAACCTTAGCTGTAGCTGGGTACCTCCCACTAAGCAAATGCTCTCCCAACCTGTTTTAGTTGAAGTTTTATGTTAGACAACATCTGCTGGAAAGCATTCTGTAGGGCCTTGCAGATAGTAAAGCTGCTATCACTCTGTGGGGAAGGCCTGTGCAGATTTTGCTGCATTTGGTCTTCCTTCTGGTTTTGCTGTGGTAAAGGGAATAGCTGTTGGTATGTTCACCTCAGTCAGAAAATAACAGATTGGAAGGGATTTCAAGGACTCTCTGGTCCAACCTTTCTTGCAGAAAACACGGTCTGGCTGGTCCAGCACCTGAAGTCACAGTAAAATTCACCAGTTCCTTCTTTTAAGACTTTAATGCTGTCCTGATTGCATGGGGAGTCTGCTGCGCTTGCTCTGCCATGCTCAGATGACAAAAAGCTGTGCCTTGATTTTTACACATGTGAGATATGTTCCCCAGCCTGCTCTCAGCACTGATGTCTGTCTCTTTCTGGGCAAGGTACAAACCTCGTGAGAAACTGAAGGTTAACTTTGGAACTCCAGAGTTCTTGGCTCCTGAAGTGGTGAACTATGACTTTGTTTCCTACCCAACGGACATGTGGAGTGTAGGCGTCATCACGTATATGCTGTGAGTAACCCTGTGACAGGTTATGGTGATGGCAACAAAGGCTTTGCAGGAGCACTCCAGTGGATGATACATACAGAGCAGGAATGCAGTAGTCACTCACCCCTTCTGTCTGTTAAAAAAATCAGTCTTTAATGCAAAGGCACTCCACTTTGTACAAAGTCTCTCAAAACCAAATAGTCCTTTTTATAAACGTGTAAATGTTCTTCTCTGAGCTGGTTTGAGGTTAATGGGACTATTGAGAGAAATTAGATCATTGGCTGTGAGAAGAAAATAATAGTGATGTCTATATCACTCATTTGTTCTGCTGAGGGCCATAAATAGTCAAAATATATGATAAGGTGCTCACTTCTCACTGCTTCTCCTTTGGTCTGTGTGTCTGGTTGCATCTTGCCATAACTCCTTTGCATGAAACCTATGTAACCTGATCTAATTGCTTCCTTATAACTCTTTGTCATCTTTTGATGTCTCACCTCAGATCTCTGCAGGTTTATCATGTGAGCTATACAGAAATTTATCTAGTTATTTCTGAGATAAAAATGGGAGGGGGAAAGGAGGGGAGTTGGTTGGAAGCCCTCTTGGGCATTCTGGCTGTTTGGGAGGGATTTCTGTATTACTTCTAATTTGTAAATATCCTTCTATATATTGTGTATGTGTGCTTGTATATTTGTGCAGGCTGTAAATAACAGATTCATTCCTTAACATGCAGCTAGCTGAGTTAGTCTGGTTAATCTAGTGCGGGGGGGGGAGGAAACTCCCAAACGATTACATTCTCCCTTGCCATCATATTTAGCAAGGTAAAATGAGTCAGGTCTTTTTTAGCTCAAAGAAGTTGCGCAAAGCACACAAGAATTTTCATTCTTATTGGGTTACTGAGACCTTGAATTAATTTCCAGTTCTGCAATCTGACCATTTTAGTAGTTTGGACTTGGTGTGCATCTGCACAGAAGAATTCATATTGGGTGTTATCCATGGGTTTAAAAAATGTTTTAACCCTATTTGTGATGTAACTTTTCTCTGAGTATCTGGATGGCAGCCAAGGACTGCTCATCTTTCCAAAGTCTTTGATGAGCTGACTCTGCATCTTAGAATCATTTACAGGTGCTTTCCATGAACTGGATACCTTTCTAGTTTAAATCTGTATATTAGCCAAAACCTGAATGACTGACGTAATAAATGACTGAAGCAATAGATCTGGGCTCACAGACTAATTGAAAGAAGTAATTTGAGCCAATTACAGATACGGCCCTTGATTTAGGAAAGCTTTAAAGTTCCGCTAGTTTTCCTAGTTGGGAAAGCACTGACACATTATGTACATAGATCCCCCCTGAATCCATTCCCTTGATAACTGAGGTAGCTGAGTGAACTGCTGAGGAGTAACACTAACATTACAACACTTACTAGTCAAAACTGTTGGCTTATCTTGGCAGGGACTGAGAAGTGGAACTCTCCCTTCCACCTCCCCAATAGCTGAGATACTTCCCTCTCCATAAGCTAACAACAACTATAAACCGGAAGATTCACAGAAGGAAAAATGCATCTTGCATATATTAACTATTTAGCTCCTTTCAATTCCCTTTTTTTTTTTTTTTTAAGGCTTAGTGGCTTGTCCCCATTCCTGGGAGAAACTGATGCTGAAACAATGAATTATGTAGTCAATTGCAGCTGGGACTTCGACGCAGAAGCATTTGAACAGCTATCTGAGGAAGCCAAGGACTTTATTTCCAGACTACTTGTGAAGGAGAAAAGGTACCTTTTTGTCTGATCATGAGGACAGTAGCACATAATACAAGCAGGGCTTTCTCTGAGCAAAAGCTATTTCTGTTGTTACTTTGGATTCTCACAAGCCCTGACACAAACTGCAAAAATGTTTCTTGAATGCCATGGAGGATAAATGGAAGTTGCAGCTGTGAAAATGTATTGTTCTGTTCTGAAGTGGTCTACATGCATTTGGTAAAAGTTAAGGAGTTTTCGGGACTTAACTCTGCATGTGGCTTCTCAATTCTGTCTGCACTGAAATACAAAGTGATTGCACACAAGCATCAGCAGCAGAGAATGAGGATGATATTAATGGCAGAGCATGGCTGTGGGGTTGGGTGAGTGAGTAGAGAAATTGTTCTCTTGCCAAGTACTGATACGAAACTAATCAAAATGGAAATGATGCATACAGTAAAATAGATTGTCTTCAAGGGGAATTGAAAGGGGTGCTTAGAATATGAGTATCTTCCAGATCATTACCTAAAGCAGATAAATTTAAGTTCTAGTACTAATTATATTTTGAACAATAAGTCCTTATGAAAAGCTAAGACTAAATGCAACTTGAGCATGTTGCCAGCAGGAGACAACCAAGGATCTTTTCTCACAATGTGATCATTTGCTATGAGACTATAAACTTGGCTTTGGAGTTTTCCATTTTTTATGTGCTGTGGGAATAGGGCAAAAGTCTTACCAGGGAGATGCAAAGTTGGCCCAGTTGCTCAAAAAGTATATGGACAGCCTCTGGTCTCCTGCAGACGAGGCACCTTTTCCATACTGGAACAGTGGGTCTGGCCTTGTGCAAGATCTACACCTACCTCTCCCAATGAATGAAATTGGGTGTGAGCAGGCAGGAGTCATCTTTTCATCCTCTTCTCAGTGACAGTTGAGACAAAGCTTAGGAGTTAGACTTTTGTTTTGAAGAAAGACAATTAGTTTTTTTCTCAACAGCTCTACCCCAAGATTCCTCGCTCTTACTCTATCTTTCTCAAAGCTTTTTGGATAAACCTTCACCTCTGGGCCCATTGTTTGAATGTCAGAATATAGTGTATGCTTAGCTTGATCCATGTTTAGGGTGATAAGACAACAGTACTTTTTAAATATGAGGCACAGAATAAGCCTGCAGTATCAGGACAGGCAGATACCACCACCGTTACTTTTCTGTATGCATTGATTCTCTTGGCAAAGTTCTGATTTACTGATGAATCTTTACAGCTGCTGCTTTGAAGAAAACCAAACCACCAAAACAACAAAAAACCCAAACAACAACAAATGAACTGCACAGAAACCCTGACACATCCCAACCCAAACGCTAAAAAAGCAATCAGCACACTGCAGACCCACCAACAGCTTATCACACCACTCACCCCTTACCTTGCAGAGTGCAGGAGGTGTTGTTAGGATCCTGTGCACTGAGGTGAACAGTATCTCAGAAGGCATCACCACTCACTTCTTCATTTAAAGAAGTTTCTTTATCAATAGTATTGAGCACTGAGAAAATGGCAGTGAAGGTAGCTGGTTTTACGTGACAGATTTCTTCTGCAGCTGCCGGATGAGTGCAACACAGTGTCTGAAGCATGAGTGGTTAAACAATCTGCCTGCCAAAGCCATGAAGTCTAAGTTTCGCCTTAAGTCCCAGTTGCTGCTGCAGAGGTACATGGCTCACAGAAAATGGAAGGTAAGTAAAAAGTGTGGCCAATCTACTTCAGAGGGAAAATCAGCTCAACACAGAGCTATTCTTTCCTTTTAGTATGTTGGATCACCTTTGTCCACAGGCTTTCTTATGAGTTTGGGGAGTCTATTTTCAGTTGAAAATTAAGGGAAGTGGCTTCTATTTTTAGCAGGTTTGGTTTCAATTTTTACTCCTTCTGATTGTTGCTTAGAAGCTTTATGTGTTTGGGGCTTTTTTCTGTGTGAGTTCAGAGACTTCACATGCTATTTATCTTATATTAAATATTCTTTCTCTTCATATTGGAGAGATTTTTATTTTTCCACTGACAAGCTGCCTTTTTCTGCTGTCACTGTGGAGTAAGCCTACAACATAGAGCAGTTTTGTGCCTCTCAATGCAGGGTGGAAGTAAGAAGTGAAAAAAATCAGTTTTAAATCCATCCAGAGAACTCTTCAGGACCTCTCTAGCAACCCATGCTCCTTCAGAAATAAATTTGGTAAGAAGAAATTACAAGACTTTAAGTATCTACTGCATTGTAGATACTCAGTCCTGAAAAGTGAGCAGAGTGGTCTTGCCACACAGATGCCTGTGGCAATATGAGGAAAACTCAGGAAGGACCATTTCCCTTTGTCACTGGAAGAGTTGCAATTCCCTGTCAATAAGTTAAACCAGAGGCTTATACTTTTCCCCCTCCTGCGTTCCAGTTGTTTGGTTGCAGACTACTGCACTTGCATTTTAAAAAATACATAATCTGAGGGTGTGTCACAGTACAACTCATGCTGCAGAAATTCTCAGTACCAGCAGCCTGTTCTGCAGTAATCAGTGGTTCCCCAGCACAAGGCAGTTCTACACTGCAGTCCACAGGTGTGGGGTCACAAGGTAAGTGACCAAGAAAATCCATGTCAGCCACGGAAAAGGGACTTTCCTCTTGCTGCACTCACATTTGGACTCTTCTGTTTTGTTCACAGAAACATTTTCACGTGGTGGCTGCTGCCAACAGGCTGAAGAGATTTCAGAGTGTGTCTGCGAAGCTTGCATAAGCTTTTGTGAAGCATCTGCCACTCTTAGAGATGCATATACACCCACGGAAGGACTTAGTATCCCTTTGTTTTATAAGATGTTTGGATCTGTCCTCCTCAAACGTTATGTGTGTTAGTGCTAAGGTTCCAGAAGGGCCTTGAGGAAGAAGCACTAAAGTAATTTCTAGAAGCAGAAACTACCTTGTTGGCTTTTACAAGTGTACATAGTGATGGAAAAATAACATGTAATTGGGGCTGACTTCTTGCTAAAGGCTTTGATTCTGCAGAGTATTGTTGGAGTGTTTGCTCCAGAAAGCATATTATCACTTTGCTGTTTTCTCACACCAAGCACGAGATCTCTGGACTTCATTCATGACTGATGCATGTGATTAAATTTAGGGTGCTGGCACAACAGTAGCACTTTTTTTTTTCCTTGGGTGTTTGTTAGTTAGAACAAAAGATACAGGATATTATTTTCTTGTGTAATTAAAAAAAAGTCCACCAAACTGATGACTCAGTACAACTCTGAGTTTTTGGTTTCTTTTATTCTACTCTCTTGTTTCCTAACTATCAGTGGATGTTTTTTAAATAAGAGGAATCCTAGTTTGAAGCAACCCGAGTCAGTCCATTGTTGCTTTTTCTTACGTTGAGCTGAATCAGGTGAATTTTTTCACTTTCCATAGGTGAAACTGCCACAAATGAAAATTGTTTAATGACCCTTGGGTCACTACAAGAAGATGTCATTTTGTCCAAAAAAGATATTGCCAGACATTGTTTTGTATATATATAACACTTTTAAGTGCTTCTTACTGGCTGTGACTGCAGCCCTTCACTTTACAAGTTTTAGTTTAGGACTTCTTTTCTCCTCTGTCAGTTTTAATGAAGTCTGAGAAGCTGATGTGGTGTGATATGCAAAACAGGTTTTATTGACATTTGACTGGGAATCTGTGTTGCTGGACTCTGCCTTGAGCCCAGTTAGGAGGCTGAAGCCCATTTTCCCCTCACTTTACTTTTGAACATTGTTTTTTCTCACACTACTAACTTATTTTGGATTTTGAACTTTGTCCTTATGTATAGAGTTGAAGCTACTTACAGTCTCTCAGCTGAAAGTATAACATTACTTATTAAACCTGTGATTTCCTTCATTTCTCTTCTAGATTCTGCAAAATGCAGTGTGAGCTGGATGGGGTCCTAAGAAAAACAGAAACTAACACTACTAAAACCAGCTTTCCAGCAGAGGCATCAAACCACTCGAAAGCTCCCTTTAACATCACGGACTTTCTTGCCCCTCAAATTAGCAATAATTTTGGTTTCTAATACAGAGGTTTGTAAGACTGGCTTACCCTACTCCAGCTATCTTTTCCACTCTATTACTTCTCTCTATGCAGAGTCCTGAATTTTGGACTTCTACAGCATTTCCAGAATTAAGACAGATTAAGATCAAGTGAAATAATCTTGACAATGTAACACCTTCTATGAAGGCCCACTTCCACAGTGGTTCTGCCTGCTAAATGTGATTATATTTGTCTGTATATTTCTGAAGTAGTACAAATAAATTTAATTGAAGTGGAACAAGTCTATTCCTCAGTTTTGGTTTAAACACCTCCCCTGGCCTGAGAAAACATGGTGTTAACAGAATACCATTACAGTAGGTTGGGTTCTCTCCCATCCTGAGGACCCTCTGCTACATACCAGATGAGACTTTAAAGAGCAGACAGTTTGTTGCTGCACTTACTTGAGATAAATCCATTACATAATATTTTCAGACATTTATTTGGAGTCCATTCCCCAGTAGTTACTATTGCATTTCAGAACTGTCTGAAATTAAATTAGCTCTTGCTGATTAAAATTGGCTTTGAGTTAGAGCACTTCTTCCTCTTTTTAAGAGGGTGGCATACAGATCCTCTCTACTATCTTGTATTTCCTTTCCATATTCTATTAAGAGAAAGGTGCATCTGGCCAGCAGGATTACTGTTTTGTTCCTAATAGAAAGAAATCCCTTCAGATTCAGCAGCCATCACATGATTCTGCAGTGCAGTGAAACCCACCTCTGCAGCCTCATGGGATGTTTCACCGTGTCCTGTGCATTTTACTTTGGAGCCTACAAAAAAGCTAGAATGACCTGCAGGTGACCTGTGAGTCACCTGAACAGCATTACAGCAGTCAGGCATTTGGAGAATATAGTTCAGAAAAAGATCAGAGGGTGTTTCAAATCTAATGCTGACACATGGCAATTTATCTTGCTTCTCATGGACATTTAGGGTTTTCTTGGCTGTTCTGAATTGAGTATTTATGGAAGTTAACTTCTCCTACATGTTTTCTGCCTGGGCTATGCAAATAGAAATGGGCAGAAGATTCAGACTTGGTTTATTATAGCTAACACTGTTAAGAGTTGTGCTTTTCCTTCAAAAAGCAGTTAACACAAATTGTAGTTTCAATAGCTAGGTTGGAAGTGTAAGACCACAAATGTTGCTTTTAGTATGTACAGGGCAGGGTACTTGTTCCTCAGTCCACCAAACATGACTGAAATGCAAAAAGCCTGCATTACCCCGACAAGATCCTTGTCCCCTAGCTATCTTCCTTCTTAAAGGTCAGACATCTCCTCTATGTGTGTGTTTGTTTGTTTTTTGTGCTGTAAAAGGTTTAGGACTAGTGCAAAAAACTGGTACCATAATACAAGGCTTTTTCTTCCACTTTATTTATTGTTTCTTGGAATATTGTCTGAGTATTTGGGATGCCTTACAATTAGTCCCATATAGGCCATAAAAATAAGTACAATTGATTATAGAATATTTCTTCAACAGTAAAAATACAACAAACAAAACCTATTAGTCTCCTACTTCCCCTGCTGGTTTTGCATTTTGACAAGGCACTGTTGGTCCCTTCCCAGCTTTTTATTCACTGACTTTCAGCCAGGGGTAGAGTGGTACACAACTAACTTACACTTAAGACAGCATTAGCATGCTACCTGCTTCTTGCAACAAGAGAAATGAAGCTATTCCATCACCTAATGCCATAGCAGCTCAGGTACCAGCCTGCCAAATAAACAGTGGGCCTCTTGTAAAATCACCTTTGCCTACCAGATAGGCACTCATGCTACTAGAACTCTTCTTAGAGCAGAGAGTTAAAATTGCAACCAAGCATCTGTAATGTTACTAGGTGGCACTTACAGAGACAGAATTCCTACTTGTCTCTTGTGCCTTAACAGCATTTTCCAGGATTTTCTTTTTCCATTCTTCATAGTCTTGCTTGGTTTCAGTCTTTGGCCGTTTACATGGTGTTTCCTCATCATCTTCAGATACTATGAGAGAAGGAGAAAGTCCATGACAGGTTGTCATGGGCAATATGCTACTGGCAATACCCATGGTAGTGAGCAAATGTAGAGACGCAAGCACAGGGCCTGCTACTGTCTTATCTGCTCCTGTGGTTTGAGGGTTCCCTCAACTGCCGTAGCAGTCAGCTCTTTGCATCTGAATGGCAGAGTTCCCCTTCATTTTACTAGGACTACTCAGTATAAACACTGTTGTACTTCTGCTAGGTTCTCTTTGTCTTTTCACTAGCCAGTGGTTTGCACTATGGAGTAAGTTGCTGTGAACTGAGTATTATGGCCTATTATAAAATGGAAGTATAGCATTCCAGGAAATAGAAGGAAGCTGTGTCAGGGGAACTTCAGATGGCCCTTCACTGAGAGGGTGGTCAGTAGCTGAAACAGGCTCCCCAGAGAAGTGGGGAGCATCTGGATGACGCTCTTACATGGTTCAGTTTTAAGCAGTCCTGTTGAGGAGCACAGAACTGAACTTAATCCTTAAGGAACCCTTCCAACTTGAGATACTCTGATCCTAGACAAAATATCACTAAGCAGCAAGAATGCTCAGGACTGCTTTGATGAGCTGGTTTTAACTCTGAGTTGAGCACAACTTACCATCTTCCTTCTCACAGTGCTCCAAGTTGATGTTATAGTTTTCAGCTGTCTCGGCAGACAGTGGATCATCTTCTAAAAAGAACAAGTCCGTTATTACTTCTGAATAGTGTTTGGGACCTGAAGGGTGATGTTCTACACACCATTCTTTGACAGTACTGCCAGCTCCCAAGAGTACCGTTTCACGGTCAGAGCAGTTCCCTGGTCCAGGCTGACACCCAAGCTGTACATGCAGAGAGGTCTATCACACCTCGAGGGTTACAGAGACTAGCTGACTGCTTTAACTAGCACTGCTCCTGCATCTGTAACTACAATGACCCATCATGTTCATACTTCAAAACCACACTGCTTGATGACTCAGTCAGGCTGCTTGTCACTTATTTCTTCCCCTTCTATCCTGTTTCCACAATTCGTGTTGTACGTGCCCGTAATGTGTGTAGGGATGTCCAGGTATGCAGATGCAACTTTTCCCTGAACTGATAGAGAAACTTCCAGCTACTCTCAGCTGCCGTAGTGGTGGGGTAAGATTTTGAATTTTATTAGATGGTACTGTACTGTGGGAGAGTCCCTGACAAGGCAGAAATCAGCTTTTGGTTTGGATTCAGGCAGTGCAGTAGAGAAAACATGATATGAAGTGCGAGGACAAGGAGAAGCAGGTGTACTGTCAGTAGGATAGGAAGAACGAAAACCTGGGAAAAGAGTTAAGTAGAAAGGAGCAGAGATCTAAGAACAGAAAAGACATATGGTGCATTTCTATCTTTTTCCTCCATAACAAAGTGGAGTGACCTGCAAGTTCAGCAGTGGTCAGGGAAAATTCCTCATGTCTGCCCATGCTTGAGTAGAGGGATTGTGTCAGATAATAGCCGAATTACTACCAAAAGAGCAAGGCTTAGGCTTGTAAATCCTACAGGGGGCAAAAGGAAAACACAGGAGTCCGTCAAAGCAACAGAGGTAGCAATATGTTAATTTGTGTGTCATGCTGCCATGTTAAACAGGATACAGAAAGAAGAAGGAATCTGAGGTAGGTCAGGCAGTATGGGAGAAGCAGGGAATAAATTGCTGCAGCAGAGGAAAATCTCTCATTTTGGCCTTGCCCCATGCTAAGCTGTTCCAAAAGTATTTAGTGACTAGGAACTGGGCTGCAGGAAATATGTTGGAGTGGATGGACAGGTATGGCTGCCAGGCAACAGCTGAAAGTTATCAGAATGATATCACTAGTGGAAAAGGATGGGCACTGTGAAGCCAGGTGACAGGTATGCTGTCTTCCAGGGATGAAGCCGATAAAACTTACTGCTGAGTTGCTGGCTGATCTTCTCCAGCTGACTGCACAGACGGTCAAATATTGCTTTTTTCACACCAGATGTAGCCAAGATTTTAGTTTTGTCCACTTTTAGCTTCAAACACCTACAAGAGAAAGTTAAATTACCTCTGTATAAAGCAATGCTCCAGCAACTATCACCCAGGTGAGGTGACATCAGTATACCAACATTGCCTCTGAGGAGGAGGAAGGTAGGACTGAGGTGTTGTCATATATAATCCTTCTCTCATTTAGAAGCAAGCTTGCCCAAAACACAGACCCCTACACTACTCAGTACAGCTCAAACTGACACCCAGCGTTAGTTCAAGTTCCATGGGGAAATGCATTTTAGGATTTTCACAGTCTCACAGTATCACCAAGGTTGGAAGAGACCTTGTATTTTGAGGGAACTAGGACAAAATCCCACTACTGCAAAAAAGCTGAATGAAACTCCTAGGTCAAGAGAATCTTTGTCAGGAGCTGCACAAGTACACAGCACCTGCATTCCTTCATAAGGTTGTTACAAGACATAACACTAAGAGAGACAATATTTGCACACAAGTGAAGTCTTAACACAGGGCTGGATGAGTCAGGTGCTCCTGCAACCTATCTTCCAATCTGATCCAAGCCTCCTGAAGGATTTTCCTTCTTTGAAAATGGCTGCTTCTTGGCACTTAGAAATAAATTTGCAACCATTCTTGCACTTTAAGCAGTATCTCAGCAAAAGCCACTTTTTGTCTTGTGTCCAGATAAGTCCGTCCTGACAAGGAAGAGACCTTCTGAACACTTTAGTACAGAGCTGTAATGCTGGTTAGACTGAGAGGAAGGAGTGCAAAACACTTAACAGAAGTTACCCAGCTGCTGTCATGGATATATCCTAATGGAGCTACTTGCAGCATCCACTCGCCCACCAAGTAAGATTATTTTAATTTATTTTAGTGTATCTAACTCAAGATCCTTTCCTGTACACTTGCTGTAATACTTCTGCTTTCTCTGAAGGCAAATGCAGTATAGATTGCAGACTTGGCTGTAGGAAAAAGACTGGTTTGCTACAGCTGTTCCTGTTGCCAGGAGCAGGGCAGCAGGATCCACTAAGCAAGACTCTTCAGACAGCTGCTTATCCTGCAAGCACTATCTGTTGGGCATCCCTCAAGCTGTACTCACCTGCATGCTGCAAATAGTGCAGCTGCTAGAAAAAGGGGCTTTGAGAAATCAAGGTCCATTCGCTGTGCTTCAGAGAGACTGGATTCATACCTAAAGAGCAGCAACAAGAGAGCTAATTGCACAGTGCATTTGCTGCCAGTGAAGCTGTTGAAAATAATTTGTCAGATGGTAATCAGCAATTGAACAGGTCTCCTGTTGGATCACTTGCTCCTTTGCAACCCAGTCAAGCAGCAGCACTTGCTACTGCCTGAGATGAACAAAAAAGACTAAGGAAAAGAAGGGCATTAGGACTGCCTCCTCTTTTTCAATTGAGGGTATTTTGAATTAGGGATGTGCACCAAACATGTCAGTAAAATTATCTTGTGCTTTCCATCCACACAGCAGTTTCATCTCTACATGTGTAAGTTAGAATGAGATACTTTGTATAAATCCATCCTAGAAGAGGAGAGAATTACAGTTGATTCCTCTCATCTCTGTAATAGATGTATGAATGTTTACAGAAAATGACATGCTGGATCTGTGGCATGAAATAATTTCTCACTGTCCACCTGTCATCAGGCTATTTTTTTCAGTTTCTGTTAAGCAACAACAAACATTCGTAGCCTTTATTCGCTAACCTGCAACTCGGAATATTCTAAATCCCTAACAGCATTTAAATATGTGCTGTCAGGGTGACAGCACTCTAACAGAACTCTTCAGTGATTTCTCTTATTAAAGTAAATATTGGAGTGCAAAATTTTAGTTAAATCTGTTGAATTGTGCATTTTAATTTGTTTCTACTGAGCATTACTTTTGATCTGTGACCTGACCTATGGTTAAATGTAAAATAGCGTGACACTATGGACAAATACAGGGACAGAGTTCTGTATTCTTCATGTTTTTTTATATTTAAGAACTGGGACTTGGACAATGACTTACTGAAATTCAGACTAAGCCATTCTAATGTATTCTAAGAAGTGATCTTGACAGAAGGCTGAAGAGTCAGTGCTAAGAACTCACATTACCACTCCAAATGGAGACACTTAGCCCTTCAAACCATCAATCTCTTGACACAACTACTAAACAAAGAATCTGACTAGCAGTTGCTGGCATGCTCATGACAGCATCCTCACCTCTGCAGTATTTTTGAAGCGGTGTTTACTGCCTCTGTGCAGCAGAATTGCACAGCTAGGTCTCGCATTCCCAGTCTGGGGTTCACCTCTAGCAAACATTCCAAAGACTTCATGGAGCTCTGGTAGGTCATCTTGTTCAGGCCAGACACTTTAACAAAATAGCTCTTTTGGGAAAACAAAGACAAATCCCCAAGAATTAGCAAGATTGCTTCTCAACATCACATTTAGGGAATCAAAATAGATTAGGGAGAAACCAGACAGCACCATAAAGTCAAACTGCTATCTTAAATTTGTGCAACAAATGATGAAAGTTTTGGCTACATGCAGAAAGATTGCCTAGGAGTGCCACAGCAAGAAGGACACATCTTAAATTTAACATCCTTGCTAGCAGCTTATTTCATAGAATCAACCAGTTTGGAAGAGACCTCCAAGACCATCCAGTCCAACCTATCACCCAGCCCTATCCAATCAACTGGACCATGGCACTAAGTGCCTCATAGTCTTTTCTTGCACACTTGTATAGACAGCAACTCCACCATCTCCCTGGGCAGCCCCTTCCAATAGCAAATCACTCTGTCAAGAACTTCCTCCTAATATCCAGCCTATTGCTCCCGCTGCCCAACTTGAGACTGAAAGAGTTGAAATTACAACAAAGCAAGCACAACTTGTGAAGTGACTACAGCACTGACCTCCACTTGCCCAGTTTCCCACTCTGAGTAGTGAAAGCTCTAAAGTAATGTCAGTTAATACTATCCCTTACCTTCTCCTAGTATGCACTACACGGAACCACGATTTCAGTGGATTTATGGAGAACAGCCAGTAAAGGTCATGTATGGTAGCTTACTTTGTCAATTGGTTGCTTCATGAAACTAGCTGCTAGGTCCAGGCATATCACAGCACTGCTTGTCGCTGTCATTTGAGCCATTAATCCTGTGCATTTCACTTGGGCTAGTCGCAGATACTCCTCGGCTTTTCTGCAAAACACCCAGCACACGAAGCCTTCATTAAGAGAGCCACGGTTACAGGACAGTAAGACTGATGGGGCAGGAACTGATGCCAGGTTTATAGAAACCAACACGCCGGCTCCAGCCGTGGCTGCGGCACACGCTTTGGGACAGGGGTGCTGAAGAGGGCGGCAAAGTAACGAGGCCCGCCCAGATAACGCGCAGCAACAGCTTCGCGTTGTTTAAGCTTGAAATGGCTCCTGCATTAACCGCGGTCACCTCTGGATATGTTGCTTTTTTCACGTCGGCCACAACCAAACAAACCAAAGGCAGGCTGGCATTGCAAAGCCGTGGGGCAACCTGGTTGCCGCTGCCGTACCAGGAGAGCTTCTGACGCCTGATGTCCCCAGGGGCGAGCCCGGGCAGGTCCGGCGGGTGAAGGACAGCGGGCCGGGCCGGGCCAGGCCAGAACGGCACGGCTGGACCCACTTATCCGGACAGGAGTAACACGGCCGAGACGGGACAAGGCCCTAGAGTTAATGTGCTGTGGCCAGCAGCTCTTCTACGGTGCGAGGCAACGGCATCGGTTCCTCACAGATATAATCTCCACCCCGCGACCACGACCGCTGAAGGAAGACATCGGTCTCGGCGCGGCTGTCCCGCATTCCCATTCGTCCACCCAAGCATCCCCTGGTACCTGATAACCCCAGGGTCGGCGAGGCCCAGTCGAGCGGCGAGAGCCCACACAGCGCCACGCTCCATGCCGCCTCCCGGCATCACGCGCTCCCGCGCCGCGGAGGTAGGTTCCACAGGGGATTGGCCGGCCCCGCCGCCAATTATCTCCCCCTAACACCAATCAGTCCGCAAGGGGGCACTTCCTCGTCATGGGCCAATGGGAAGTGCGTAGCTCGGCGGTGGGGTGGCACCTCGAGGACGGCGTAGTCACATGACGGTGCGCGGCGCTGCGGGGTGCTGCTGGCGGGGGCGGCTTCTGGCAGAGGCTCGACCATGGTGAGGGGCTGCAGGCGGCTGGGCTGGGAGTGGCTGGTGGACGCTGTGGGGTGCGACTCAATCTTGCCTCTGGGAGCTAACGCCGGTGTCTCTGGTGCTGTGTGTGTGGGTGGGAGGGGTCCGGCCCGCGCCAGCCGGTGGCTGAGGGGCAGGCCCGGCCTGCTTGGGGCCGGCCTCCACCCATGGGCTTCTGCTCGGTGCCGTTTGGGAGTGCCGACAGTGGTTGCACTCGGTTTGTGGTGGAGGAGGGCCTGGTCCGGGCAGGGGGACTGCAGTCAGGCCCAGAGGCCGCCGCCCGTCCCAGGCGGGGCTGAGGTGAGGGCTAGGCCCCTTATGTCCAGCGTAACGGTTTGCGCTGTGGTAAGGCTGCCCGTGGTCCGCCGGTTAGTGCGAGCCACTGCTTTACTGGTTTTCACCTAGTTCAGCTGTAAGGGCGCCGGGGAAGTAGGTCTTTTTATTAGGGAACCGCTGCCGCACTTGCGGTCAGTGTAATTGTGTTTTGTTGTGCTTTTCCTGTCATAAACCCAGTGTTATGCCGTTTCTGGCGCTGTGCATATGTACTCTTGTTGCCAGTGTTGCAGTGCCGTTCAGTTGTTCCTGATCTCCAGGACTTTCAGTCTTTACTTTCATTTCCTGCAGAAAAGTAGATTTGCATTGGTGGGCCTGGTTAGATGGAGTTTTGAAAGAAATGGTGGTGTTCATTAGCGAGGCAAATGTGAAGTTTCAACAAAGAAATAGCTCTTACTGAGAAATGCTTTTTGATCCTCAATAAAAATAAGGGGACAATCAAGTTCCCTAGTAAAACTGGAAAGTCTACCTGTTTAATGTATTTTCCATGTTGTTTAGTATTCAGTAAAACTTGAGGCAGCATTTGCTATAACCATAGTGATGTATTAATTAATGTAAGAGTTACATTATGTAAAAGAGTTTACATAATGTAAAAAAAAAATACATTAATTAATCTTTACAGAGCAGAGATTGCACAGTTTGTAGATTTTTGAGCCAGTCTTTTTTTTAAATGATCTGCGTGTTGATATCAGTTTGATCCTGTATTCCCTAGAGATGTGTGTAGGGGTGAAATCTTTAGCATTATTTGAAACACAGATGGAAAATACTTAATTGGGTGATGAGAAATGATAATTCTACATGGCTAACAGCCTCTGTCTTCCACATAAATACCTTATGATTGTTGTTAACTCAAAAATGACACAACTTTTCTATGCCTGTCACATGGGAACTAGCCTGGGACTTCTCTGTCTTTGTGTCTTCATTCCAGGAGTAACTGTTGTCAGGTGATTCAGAAAAAATCAACTTGTCGGTATTAAACGTGGAGTAATCCCTTTTATTGAATTAGGCTCCACTGCCTTTTGCTGTTGCCGTACTTTAAACATTGAAGATGCATGCTTAACTACCTTTGAAAAGACTGATTTAATTTAAGAGTATTGTGGCAGTTCT
Organism: Tricholaema leucomelas; assembly: GCA_013400475.1. Taxonomy (NCBI): domain Eukaryota; kingdom Metazoa; phylum Chordata; class Aves; order Piciformes; family Lybiidae; genus Tricholaema lacrymosa; species Tricholaema leucomelas. Next base: position 144,511 of record WAAF01019137.1, on the reverse strand, counting down.
TGATCTTCCTATGATTAAGAAGTCCAGCCCCTTGTTAACTAATTCTTGTTCATGTTTTGTGGCTTTCTGTGGCAGTATGTACTAGCTTAAACACATGAAAAATGGTTTAGTTTTGCTGGTTCCTGCATAGTATAAAATGCTTGTGCTTCTTTTGTTGATTCTAAGCAGCTCAATGGCTTCTGCGGCAGCGCATTGTGTGCACTTGGGCTTCATCTGTAGGCTGCCACTTGTCCCCATCTGCTTCTGTAGCTAACCTGTCTTCTTGCTTGAGTTGCACTCCCTTTATATGTTTAAATGGTGACTGACTGGTAGGTAGTCCTAAGAAAATTCATTTGGAAAGAGGCAGCAAAACCATCTTGGGTAAGTGTTATTCATTGTGACACTAGATACAAGCATGTGAAGAAACAAAAGGAGGAGTCATGTGTGGAACAGGTTTTAAGCACATCAGTTATCTAAAGAGAAGTGCTTCATTCAGAAATTAGGTGAAAATGCACTTCAAAATGAAACAGAATCAAAACCTTCTACTTTGTATTATTTATACTCTGTATCCAGCTTAGGAGCATAGTATTGACAGAATACAAGCTATTTGGCAGGCTCCACAATGCCTTGAATCCTGCTGTGTTTTAACGTTAAGAAATTCTTGATTACTGCAAGTTATAAGACTTTTAAGTGGGATGAGCATCTTAACTAGTCAACACACTGACCCAAAATAATAACAACTATATCCAGAGTGCAGTGAAGTGTCAAATACGAGATGAAATATGAATCTTACGAAGTCTTCTTGTGGAACTGAGCATTAGAAAATAAATTAATTGTACATAATTGGTGTAATGTGCACTCTGTGTGCTCAAGAATAGCTGCTATTATGAGGGTAGGCAGGGTCCAGAATGATGTTTGCTGCTGCAATAGTATACTTTCCTGTTTGTCATCTGCTGGGTAACTTTTATTACCAACTGATCAGCCAGGCAGTAGGCTTCTTCCAGGCTCATTTGAGGTTTTAAAAAAAAAAAAAATCAGTGTTGTCCAAGACAACTTACAGCTCAGGAGTTTGTCTTTATAAGTCAAAGCAACAAAACTCAAACAAAAAAAACCCACACTGCAAAAACCTCACACCAAATGCCAGCTCTCCTCACCCTCCTGCTGAATTCAGCTGCTGCCTGTTGTGACTTCTATATCTTCCAAATGGTAACTTCTGATAGTCCTTTCTTCAAAGGAAAAGGCTGTGGTCTATTGTACAAAGACTGATAGTGCAACTGAAAGAGGTGGTTCACTGTCCCTTCTCCACTGCTCATGTGCTTTCTTGTGGCTTCAGAGCGAAAAAGGGTAAGGAACAAGAAAAGCAGAAAGCAGTGTTAGCATCAACAGTTACTTTTTTTCTTCAATATTTGGAGCACATCTAATGGGTAAATGGCTCAGGAATTTCTAAAGTCCGAATGGCTGCATAATTGCTAATCCTGTGTTTATGCAGGCGTTCATACCTTATTGTACTTGTTGTTGACTAGGCTGGACATTCTTTGCCTTGATTATGGAGTACTACTTTTCAGTGTCTGTGTGTCTTCCCCTTCAAAAGCTTTGTGCTCAGGATTCTTGTTAGTAGATTGGCATAGGACTTCACAGCTCAGTTGCCTCCTTTTTCCTTTTTTTTTTTTTTTTTGGCTAAGCTAACACTTTGAAAATGCTGTTCTGCATTACTAATTTGAAATGGAAAATGCAGAGCTGTATTCAATATTGTATCTGACAGTAGACCTGGCTTCTAGTGTGGTCTGTGCCCTTCTAGTTGTCCTTGGTAGGCTTTTGCTGCATGTTCTGTGTACTTGAGATTTTTGTTTTTCTACAACTTTGTCAAATTTTCAGCAAATATATCAAACTATATGCACCTTAATGTGTTCTTCTGTATCACTTGATAATAACCAGGCTGTGTGGAAACCTTTAGTTCTGAAGGTGAAAATAGAAAAGAGTAAGCTGATAAATGCTCACACTTTGAAAACTGGTAAGTAGTAAAGAGTTGGAACTTGTTCAGTGGCGCTGCTGTGAAGATGTTTTCTTTGTATAGCTGTAAAGCTGCTACAAATAATACCTTAAGCTGCTACCTTCTGTTCTAGTGACAGCGTATCTTACCTCACTAACTCTGTGACTAAAATTCTGAGATTGTATTTTCTTTAGACATAAAGTGCAATACCTATGTAGTAAAGACATCTTTGTCTAGACCTATGACCTTCTTAGTTTTAACATCAGAACAGAGCTGAATGTAATTTTACTCTTGATCTTCAAGAAATACAGATGGAAATTCCTATCTGTTGTGGTAAGATGGAAATGTTTCTGTTGATGAATTCAGTCATGTGCTTAGTACAGTCCCAGTGCTGAATGCAGTGTAGGACCTCGCTGCTCACATTTACAGCAGGAATGGAAATAACATCAATGTCTTGTATTAATGCAAATGGAATTTGATGTAAAGCTGATGCTGGTTCATTGTAAATGGGAAAGCTTGGTCTGACAGAGCAAGGCTCTGGAACTCCCTGGTTTCTCCAGCTGTTGTTAAAAGACAGTGTTTAAAGTTGCATAAGAAAATGTATACTTCAATGACTTGTTTCTGGTGAGATCATTACTGGTATCATGTAAAGCATAGTGTTGAACTCAGAGTAGCCGTTAGCTTTAACTAGTGTTTTTCCCAGCAAAAGTAAGGGGAATGATGCTTGTGCACTCTTGTCAATCACTTTTTCGGGATGTAGCAAATCATTCAATAAATGTTTTAACTTGTTGCTGTCAAAAGGTCTTCTCCTGAAAGCCCTACCAGCAGTGTTTTTATGTGGTTGTAGGATGAACAGAAAATTACTTACAGGCGGCAGGACTTAGGCTAGCTTACTTGATTCTTTGCAGCCTAAGCGTCTTTCCTAGCACTACAGTGTGAACAAGTGGGGATGGAAGAGTAGGACTAGTAGCTCTGTGAGTGTAGTGCCGATTAGGAGAAAGGGGGCTTAGGAGGTTGTGGTTAGCATTAACTTTTCTGCACCTTTTCTAACTCTGCTTCGATACAGAGACATCTGGTGTGGTTAGAGCATATGGTGTTCAGCTCAGTAGTGATGTCTTCTCTAAAGCACTAGTATGGGTTCAGAGAACTGTAGTGTGTGACAAACATTCTGGCACAGGCATAACTGAGCAGGTCTGTTTTGTGATGTTTTGAATTGATTGTTGCATGCTAGTCTCAACGCTGTCATTTGCTGTCCCTTGAAAGTCTGATCTGTCATGGCATAAATGAAGCTTTGCAGTTATAGAAAAGTTCTGCTGGCAGAAAGTATTTGCTTCACAGTTGGAGTTTTCTTCTGGAGTTTAAATTGTTTGGGAAAGTGGGTCATCTACTGATAGATACTAGTCTTACCTTACACTTAAATTGCTTTGGGTTTTTGGGAAGATCTGTGCTTTGTGAACAAATGAGAAAGGTTTTTAGGTTTTTTTTTAATAGGTGCTCTCACTGGAACTAGCAGATTTTTTTTTTTTTTTCTCTTGACTGAGTAGATTCTTTATGCATGGTTTGTATGTTGCTGAGTCACAGGAGTGTGGGTCAAAAGGAATAACCTGCCTAAAAAGCAGGATTATCATCAATGTAAGAGCAGATCAGCCATCGTTTTGTCTAGTTAGGTGATTGAAAACTTTCATGGGCAGAGTTTCACCACCTATTTCTGTGTGATCAAGGCAAGAACAGTATTGCACAGTACTATGTGTTTTCTTTATATGGAAAAGGGATTTTGGGAGAACAAGGGGGTGGTAATGTCTCTGATTGTTTTAGGGAGATTCTAATTGCAGAACAAGAACCCAGTTAAATATGGGAGAAAATCAGTTTGTGCCAAGGCTACAGTGCTCTATAGCTGCTAAGTTGCTGTTAAATAGAAACTGCTGTTTTTTTAATGAAGACCTGAATTTTAATCTGTCCTCAAAAGATACCTGTGGGGACTCCAGGAGTGAGACATGTAGGAGTAGTGAGTACTGAAGATACTGTTTTAAAAAACATTAGGATGATGTAATTTATGGCCTGCTAGCTTGTTGCTGGTATTTAATCAAAAGAGGAGTCCAGAAACCTTCTCAACACAGTTGATGTGGGCAACAAGTATAAACTGCAAATTGAGAATTTACTGAAGCTGCAGGCTTGGAGAACTGCTGTGTGAATCACCGTGTATATGGTATTTGTCAAGATTAGAGAAGATGTGATTGGGACACAACAACAGTGCTTTTATCTCTGTATTTCAGAGAGACCACCTGAAAACTGCAAGATAGAGACTGGAAGGCTCTATTGAGATGTTGAAGACTAGACCTAAATAATAGGTAGACAGTGGTATTTCCTTCTGAAGTGTTAGAGAGAAGGCTGGTTGCAGGTGGAGAGAGCATTAAGAGTTCTCCTCCAAGTAAATTTGGACATCTTGGAGGATGATTTTCTATGAGCATCTTAAGAGTTATCAATCTGGTTGATGGCAGGGAGCAGCTGCAGTAAGAGAAAGCCTATTAGAGCTGGGCTGGGAGGACGTCTAAGGCTGTAAGCAGTGGATTTAATGAGAAAATGCAGTATGATCCTTGCAAAGACAAAAGATGTTGAAAGTTCAACAAATGAAATGTACCTCTTTGCAGAAAAGGTTAGACAAAGAGGGTCACTGGGACAACTGTTGCTTCTCTGCATTTTTTTTTTATTGCCCTCTGCAAGTTGCTCCAACTGTACTTTATCCTTTGCTTATCTGAAACTTGTCCTCTAATAGAGCTATGTGGCTCAGCAGTTGAGAAGTTGTGAATGCAGGAAAGTATCTAAACAGTTGCAGTTTGTGCAGTCTTCGCAGAGCTTCAAAGCAGTATGCAAAGAGCTAACAGTGCTTCCTCTCAGCAGATCAATGTCTTTGCAGTCTATTGGAGTTTTTACTGCCAGATACTTAAACGCTGGATTCTCGGTCTCTACATGTTACAAGGAAGGAGTTGACCCTGTTCCATGACCGTGGCTTTGCACTCCAAGAAGGAATGGTTCTCACACAGACTGCCCATAACCTATCTCCTTCCTGCCCTCAGGTTTTTGTGTTAGTGCTAGGAACTTTCTCCCTTATGTATTACATAGTGATTTCTGGGAACACCTCAGTGGTTGTGCTGCAGTATTGCTTGCACTGTTCTAAACTACAGAAATCCAGTCTAAATCAGGTCATTAACAGTTTCATAATTGAGTTCTGGGCTTTTTTGTTTGTTTTTAACTTACAGCCAACAACACAGCAATCTCCTCAGGATGAGCAGGAGAAACTCCTGGATGAAGCCATTCAGGCTGTGAAGGTGCAGTCTTTCCAGATGAAGAGGTGCTTGGTAAGAATGTAACTTCTAAAATGCAATACATCTTGTCATCTGCTAGAAGTGAAAAAATAAATACTAATCTCTAGTGCTGTGGGGAGAATTTGGCAGAAAGATGCACAATGGGTTAAAGCATTTCAAATACGTGAAGCATTTGCTTAATGGGTGAGCCTTGGGTATTCTCTGAATGTGTCTTCCTGATTTTGCTCCAGTATTTGGCAAGTTAAATTATAAGGATGCAGCTTTGTAATTTATGGACTTGCATTTAAGTAAACCTAAGCTGAGAAAAAGCCTGCTATTTGACATCAAAATATTATTGCTCAAATTCATTTCATGTAGAACTATATGATGATAAAATTCTTGAGTTCAACATACTATTATTTTTTCCATATAGTCTTTTCTTGGCATGAGCCACAGACTATGAGGCAAATGATGAATTATCTGCTGCACAGGATACATCTTGTAGTGATTAACTGTAGACTGGTGCACGAATTCCTCTGCATTGAGAAAACACCATTGGTTAGATTGTGCTTTATGTAGAAATTGTAGGCAATGCAGGTAGATGATGCCATCATGTATAGCTTTCTTGGATTTGAAAAGCTTCTTTTTATTTAGAGAAACTGCTGAGAGTTGCAATGAGAATTTAAATATTCCTGTGTATTTTTGTGTGGTTAGGAAAATTAACTTTGCAGCTCAGTGATAGTAGCAAGAAAGGTATCACCTCTTCCCGTTTTATGCTCTGGAATGCTTTTGAAATCTTTGAAGTAGCTGTAGCTGAGCTGTTCGCTGCTGTCTGTGACTGAGTAACTGTATATATAAATATATGGAGAGAACTAGCAGTTCATGTAGTTCTCCCCCAAAACTTAATGCTGCTTTTTACAATGGTTTGAACAGTTATGTATGGGTGGTAGAGCAGAAGTTTGTGATGGCATCTTCTCATGCCAGGTGGTTATGTGCATAAATTATATGCAGCCTAACTCACTATGGCTTTCAGTAAGGTGTTGTTCTTGGGTGAGAAATAGGGGAAGAGGAGTTTGATTATAGCAGTGATCTGCTGACAATGCGGATCCTCTCTGCTAGAGGTTTCTTCATGAAATCTAAACAAAACAACAGTCCAGAGTGGGTGTGGGGAGAATGGGAAATCTGTTCTATTTTGCTTGTTGGATAGAATCCTAGTAGTTGATGGAGATACCTGCATGACAAAACTATGTTGTGTTTTTGATTTTGGGTTGTTTAGGGTTTTTTTGCGCTGTATCTCTGTCATTGTATGTCTTGCCACTTTCAAGCATAATGCTCCAGTCAACACAGGATGGACAACATAGTGCAAGCTGGATACTAAATTACTTGATTGCATTAGGATTATTGCTTTCCTGATGTTTACTTCATCTTTTCATGGTTTTAAAAAAAGCTACAAGTGTAGTTGCTTAGTATTATTTCTTACAGGATATTCTGTCTTTCTTCCTCTAAAGGACAAAAACAAACTCATGGATGCTCTGAAACATGCTTCTAACATGCTTGGCGAGCTGCGGACTTCTATGTTATCTCCAAAGAACTACTATGAGCTCTGTATCCTTTGAAGAGGAAACAGCTGAAGTTCTGAATCTGGAATGAAATGTTCGTGTGTTTCTTTGATACAATGACATCTCATTGGTCTCAAATATTTACTAGCACTTTTCTCCTCAACGTTTAGTTATCTTTATAGTGTGTAGGAGAATATACTCTTTGCTCACTGTTTAAGTTCACCTTTTTCCTTTGGTGTAAACCAGGTATTTAAAGACTTTCATACCTTCCTTTGGGAGGTTTCTGGAATCTAGTTCTATAAAAGTATCAGCTCAAAACCAGCTCTACTTGCAGTATGTTACTTCAAAATCTGTAAAACCAACTAACTTTTTACACTTTGTTTTACTGTGTTAGTTTGTAACAGTAAGTGAGTACCTTGATGTATTTACATGTACATACTGTGGTATCTAAAGCAAGAGAACCTCTTCATGTTTCTTGGGAATAGAATATGAATATATGCAAATACTACTTTCTCAATGTGTGGATGATATTCTTCTGTGAAACTTTAGTTTAGGTACTTTGTTCATTCGTTTACTCACTAGTTTGATTTTAGGGTTGGTTTATTTTTCTGACATGTTAAAAATGGCAATTGAAGGCTTCGGGTTAATACTGAACATTTATCCCCACAGTGATAATTGTTTCAGAAGTACTACCTACCTGGGCATGATTGTATTTGGTACAGCATCTTTCCTCCTTGATATGAATGAGCAAATGACTCCATAAATCTGTCTAACTTAAATTCCTTAACTATGATTAAAAGACATGGCAATTTCTGATGAGCTACACTACTTGGAAGTCTACCTGACAGATGAATTTGCCAAAGGAAGGAAAGTGGCAGACCTTTATGAGCTTGTCCAGTATGCTGGAAATATTATTCCAAGACTGTAAGTTTGTGTATGTCTGTGTGTGTGTTGCTTCCTTTGATTTTCTTAAAACTGGTGCATAGTGGTCAGACTCTGCATTCTTGCTTGAGAGCAAGAATTCTGTTCAAAGTGGTGGAAAGTGTTTCTGAATATCTTAAGAATGGATTGCTATCACACTTACGAGGTTAAGTCCAAGGTTTAGGCTATCTGCAGGTCAGTTGCCTCTGCCAGTATGTTGGTTTTGCACATAATAGAAGTATTTGGATATTGAAGTAGAATTAAGTTTGGGGAAAAGAGCTGGTCAGTGGAAGATTAAGTACCACTTTCTGATCAGTGAGATCGACTACACATTGAATTTTTACATGTTTATGAACTTGTATCTAGATCCTCACAAACAGTAGATGGTTCATAACCATCTGTCTCTTTTCAGTGCAAGAAGTGAGGGTGAATCTTACAATTTCTGTAAATTAAAGCTTTGCATTTCTGAGTATGTGTGGTGGGGTTGTTTTGGCTATGTGTTACTATCCTTGGGATGATACCAGAAGGCTTATCTTTAAATGTAACCGTTGGGCTGGAGAACATCTGGATATTCAGATTTAGGATTCAGATTTTGCTTGGTACTGCAGTTGTTAATTTCTTGCTGTTAAGTTCTTGCCAGGAAACCTTTGAAGACACCAAGCTGCTTCTTCATATAGTTCCTAATAACTAGCACAGTGTCTTTACTTTGCTGCACAATCATTAGAGTTGTCTACTTGATGCAGATTCAAATTCTCCCTGCTGAGCACTTCTCATGCTTACATGGAGGCTCTGTGCATCTCCATGTATGAGGCAGAGATGTGTGCAGAGATGGTTGAGGCCTCTCAAGTGTTACTTGTTTTTCTCCTCACAATCTGAAGGGAGTCCAAGTGTACTGGAGCACCAGTCCTTTGTGTCTTGCATGTTCCTTTTACCTGTTGTTTGAGAGAGATGCTGCAGGAATGAGTAGAGGTGTGGGGATTTCTGAAGAGTATAACACCTAGCATTTTAAACCACACTGTGAAAGAGGCTTAGCTGCCTCACCATAATAGATTACTTAACTATATGTGCCAGAGCTTGTTTGCCAGCTTAGCGTGGTGCTGAAAGTATAAACAAGCTAGTTTGAGAGCATTCGGGACTTGATGCGTACTAAACATCTACACATGCAATGTATAAGGCAGTGTAATGAGCTTAAGTGGTTGTTTGCACTTGCTGGGCTCTAGCAGAGGAGGATTAGAGTTGGAAGTTGACTAAATGTCCAAATTTCCGGGACCTAGGTGATAACTTCATTGTTTTTTCTGTCTTGGTAATACTTGCAGGAAGGAAGAAATGTACTGTTTCCTTTGAGTGATTTTACAGCTCGTTTCTGTGCCTTATGCAGGTATCTCCTCATAACAGTAGGTGTTGTCTATGTCAAGTCATTTCCACAGTCCAGGAAAGATATTTTGAAAGACCTAGTGGAGATGTGCCGTGGTGTACAGCATCCTCTTAGAGGCCTTTTTCTTCGAAACTATCTCCTCCAGTGTACCAGGAATATCTTGCCAGATGAAGGCGAGCAAGCAGAGTAAGAATGATGGATTACAACTTTGTGCTGTTAAAAATAGTAATTGTAAAATATTTTCTGTATGGCTTTTTTCAGATTTGAGAGAAGTATATATGTTGGAACTATATAAACTTGACAAGTGTTGTGTCCTTTAAAAATCCCTTTCTAGAACTAGGGTTTGTCACAACTAAGGCTATGATCCTTGCTTGTGAATCCAGATATTCTATCACATTGTTCCCTACTCTCCTGCCTTCTTAAATTCAGTGTTCACCTGTGGATGGAAGGATGAATATCTCTGACAAGCTTTTCCTGTTCCTAACTCATTCTCAATTACAGTGAAGAAACCACTGGAGACATCAGTGATTCAATGGATTTTGTGCTGCTGAACTTTGCTGAGATGAACAAACTTTGGGTGCGAATGCAACACCAAGGCCATAGTCGGGACAGAGAGAAGAGGGAGCGAGAAAGGCAGGAGCTGAGGATCCTAGTAGGAACAAACCTGGTTCGCCTCAGTCAGTTGGAAGGTGTGAACGTGGAGCGATACAAGCAGGTGAGATGTCTTTCCATACTTTTTGACTTGTGGTACTTCTTTTAAATGAAAACGGTTAGGCCTTTCAGATGAGCAGCTTCAAGGGTTAGAGCTGTGCTCAAAGTTCAGCAACCAATGTGCTTCTTGAACTTGTGACCCGAGGAGAAGTTCTGAATGTTAATGAAGCTGTGTGGTGAAGGACATGACTTGTGCATTTTTCTTATGAGCTGGTCTGTCATGTCAACAAGAAGTTTTAAAACTCCTTGCTGATTCCCATTTTACTTAAGAGCAAGCTGATGTAAGGAATATGCATACAGAGTGTTCTGTGATAGCCTTTGCAAGTCAGATGAGGCTGTGTTTCATAAAGTATTCAAATGAACTGTTACTGTTTGTATTTGGTTGACAATAATTTCATTATTTATGCCTATCCCTTATAAGTTCTACTATACAGCTGTTGAAAATTATTTTTGACTAGTGCTGTTGAGACCTTGAGTAGTGATATGTGCCAGCAAAGCTAGCATCACAGACTTACAAACCTACAAGCCTTGATTTAGTAATGTACAAAAGGGACAAATGTCTGAGACATTTTTTCTTTCTCTGAAGGGTGAAACTGCTTAAAATAGGGACCTTTCATCAGATGGCCTTTATGTAAAGAATAAGCTGAGAGATGTTATAAATATTGCTCTGGACTGAATGCATATGTGTGAATATAAGCTTGGAAAGTAATTGTAAAAGCACTGTAAGACTGTTGTGGTGTTTTCCCTGTTCCAGATTGTTCTACCTGGAATATTGGAGCAAGTTGTAAACTGTAGAGATGCTTTAGCTCAGGAGTACCTAATGGAGTGCATCATACAGGTGAGCTGCTTCAATTCAATTGCAGTGATGGGACACAGGGACACTTATTTCAGTAGTTTTACTGAGATTGAGGCGACTTTCACATCTTTCTTGAGAACTGCGTCATTGAAACTCTTAGACAGTGGCTTGTCTCATATTTTTTTTAACCTGATGGACATAGTGGAGATAAATCTGTTTTGTGCTCCTGTTGCAAAACTTTGTAAGCATCTGAGCCAGCAGTGCCTGCAGTATGAATCTTCATAGATAGCTGGGCCCTCAAGTTGCCTTATTGTCTTGCATCATGCAAAGGCCCCAGCAAAGGCCAGCTTGGGGAGTGCTAATGCATTTGTAGGCCAGACCATGTTTACTGTGTGTCTATCTGCTTTAGAATTACTCTGTTGCATTTTACTGCTGTATAACAATGGGCAAATTCAGTTTATAACTTGATGACTATTGATCTAAAACTTCAGGTTTTCCCAGATGAATTTCATCTCCAAACCCTGAACCCATTTCTCAGAGCCTGTGCTGAGCTGCACCAAAATGTGAATGTGAAAAATATAATTATTGCTTTAATTGACAGGTGAGTGACCAAGGGGGTGGAAATTGGCTCAATTAAGTTTGTGCTATGCACAAGCAGATAATTGTAACATTTGAATGGTTTCCATTTTTGATACTGCTTGACTTCACTGTTCTGTGTATTTCTATCAGCTGTGATTGAAGGAGTGAAGAATATATTTCTATAGTTGATTTTGCAGCTTCCAGGAAAACCTGCTTTAAGGACTGATTAAGCCTTGGAAACAAATTACTCCAGGAAGAAACCATTTAGTATTGACCAGTTTCATGTTTCTGAACCAAAATGGCTGTAGTGTTCTGCTTTGAAAGCCATACTAGTTAGAAGGACCTCTTGAAAGCCTGAAGATCCAAATGACTACTTTACCCTTTGGTTTTCTTCAGAAAAGAGGTAGTGGGGAGTGAACTACTTTTGTATCTCTGGCCCTTGTACCCATATATGGACTTCTGTGACCGCAGGGATCTTGAGCCCCACTAGTATTCAGCAATGAGTAGATTTGTTATGGCATTGCTTCTTTGTCTTCTCTAAGGGCTGGTGGTGGACTGTGTGCGTAACTGGTGGAATTTAGGATTTTGACGTTTGTATTTCATCTACAGTTTGTTTTCTCCAGGTCACATCAGATGTATTTGTTCAGGACTCCAGTCTTAATAGAATGTCAATATTTGTGCATTTTGCAGAGAAGTAGCTCTGCTTTCATCCGAGATATTTGTTTGTTTCCTACGCTTAGCTGCCGTGGCTGAGATCTGTCATAATTGTGTTAGATTTAAAACAGAACACGACTCCAAAGTCCCATTTCTTATAGCAATCTAATTTCTGAAACTGTTTATCTTGAGACTAAAGATCCTGTGACCTTTCTTGAAAGTACTTTTGTAGTATGGTTTTGGAGAAATTGAATGTATCTGCTGTTGGAATCCATGTATGTAGGGAAGATGGTGCTTCTGGTTTTGGGCCGTAGTTGTTAGCCATTGTTAGGTGTTTCAGTATTGTGTAGTGTGGTGGTTTGGGTGTCACCCGCCCCGATTTCCCCCCCCCCCCAATTAGAAATCACCCAGACTAGACTCAGCCGGCTCTGGAAATACGAATGAAGCTTATATTTACAGCTAGCACAATTTACAAGCAGGTATTTACAGTATATACAGTTATATACAGAAATATACAAGGTAAAAAGGTAAAACTCCCCTCCCAGAAACCTGAGTCCCCAGGAGGGGCTCTCAACCACCCCCTCACCTTCCCCCTACCCCTCTCAACCTTACCCCAGTCCCAAGGAAGAATGGAGGCTCGGCCAGGGGGGATTAAGAAGGTGAATCAGCCAAAAAGCAAATGGAGGGTGAGGTTAGAAAGCAAGATGGAGTTCAGCCCCAGAGCTCCCCAGCAGGCGAAGAGCCCAGAGCAAAGCCTAGAGCGAAGTGAGCAAGAGCGAAGTGACTTTATCTTTTGTTTTGCTTTTCTTCTTTACACATCTCAGCAAGGCTATGAGGGAAGCAGACATCATCATTGTTTTATTTTCACAGCCTATGATCTAGTTCTTGTCACCAAAACATTCTAGCTAGGCTCAAACTAGCACATGTAGGTAAAATATGAATCTGTGCCATGCAGGTAGGAACTGTTGACTTTCATCTTTATTTCAGCTGGCATGGGATAACTGAAACTGAACATCAGGGACTGCTGAGGAAGCTTGTGAAGCTATTGTCCCTGTTCTCATGGGGCTTTTCTGTTAAAGGAATGTTTCTGCAGATAGTCTTGCTGCTTTGGGATCTTTCTTGCCTTACTAAACAATTCATAGCTTTTAATTACAGAGCCATCTGTCTGCAACTTGATCATACTTTATAGCATGCTGGCCTTACCCTCTGAGCTGTTGCCAAGAAAAGCTGCATTGTCCCTTTGAGAAAAAACAATAGTTGTTACAGCTTTAGAAAGTCTGCTTGCTACGACCCTAGAGAAGATACAAGAGTAGTTCAATGTCTGCTTGTCCTGACGCTTCAACTTTTTTCTTCACTGCTGTTTTTTCTCAAACCTAGATTTAATTCAGAATCAAAGATTAGAAGATTAACTAAAAATTTAATTAGGTGCCTTTTCCTGAGTACCTCTGTATGTCTTCCTCTATTTCAGAATAGAGTCATCCCTTAATTAAAAGCATAGATGACAAGACTTGCCTTTTTCAGCTGCAGCTTTGCTAGGGTACTAGCCTTCCTATAGTGATTCTTTTTATTTTGTATCTGACTTCTGCAGAAAAGGTGATTGCTGTCACTTTCTTCTGCTATGGAAACAGCTCTGCAATACATTTTGCATGTGTGCTGGATAGCAATCTCTCATTTTATGTTACTTTTTCCCCAAAAAAGTATTCTTCTCCCCTTCAAATTTATATTATTATGCTCATTTCAAACAATGGAAGACCAAAGTATGTTAATCTATCTCTGGAAGCAGAGTGTACTTAAGTCAGCATATTCTGGTTTTCCTCTGGAGACTACTTTTCAGAGAATGCTACTGGATGTCTGACTTCAGCAATATCACTGAACAGGTGCAGGATACTTGCTCTTCCATCAGCCTGCTCTGTACCTTGTTCTCTGCTGGAGAGAACCAAAAACTAGCAACTAGATGAAGAATGTGGATTATGAAACGTCCTTCTCGATCCTTCTTTATCTTGCCATGACTGTCAGCACTTCTTTCCAGGAGTTGTACCAGGCTTAGATGCTCCAAAGCTTCTGACTTTTTAAATTTGGTAGTAAAGCTTTCAAATATACTTGGATGACTTGTTTATGCTAGTATCTTCTTTTGGCCTATATCAAAGGCATAGAAAGACCGTGCTGACCAAGTTGTTTTCCTTTATCTGTTACCAGGTTAGCTTTATTTGCACATCGTGAAGATGGACCTGGCATCCCGGCAGATATCAAACTGTTTGACATCTTTTCACAGCAGGTTGCTACTGTTATACAGGTATGCTGGGTATTCCTGCATGCAGGTTTGGGGTGCTTTTTTGCCGAGTTACATGCTTTTCTTGTTATCATATTGGTACTGTCTCGAATTTCAGTCTCGCCAGGACATGCCCTCAGAGGATGTGGTATCTTTGCAAGTTTCTCTCATTAATTTGGCTATGAAGTGCTACCCAGACCGAGTTGACTACGTTGATAAGGTGTTGGAGACAACTGTGGAAATATTCAATAAACTTAATCTGGAACAGTAAGTAAATGTTACTTGCATTCTCTCTGGAGTGCAATTAATACTCTAAAATCTTGACTTTTCCCAGTGTCTGGGAATACTTTGGATGTGTAAGACTACTACTTTTGGGCCAAGCTGCAGAGGGTCATGATAAACTACTGACCAGTACCTGCTCATCTGTGCATAAATCCTACTGCATAGCTGTGCAGCTAAACAATATATTTCAAGCTGTTGTGTAGCCATCTGTTCATCCCTTGCAGCACTTCAGAAAGTTGCTCTTGCTGACTTGGCAGCCACAGTCTCTCCTCCCACTGTTGGTAACTTAGAAAGTGCAGTTTACACTGAACATCCTAAAGAGCAAGGTGAATTGTTTTGAAACTTTGTTTCCTTTTTCCCTAGCAGTAAGTTTCTTAGATACTGTCGTATACACCACAGTTGATATTGAAGCAGACTTTAAATTCTATCAACGTGTGTGAACTATTGATTAATTGTGTGTTTTGCATTTATTTTCTTGTAGTATTGCAACAAGCAGTGCTGTTTCGAAGGAGCTGACTAGACTTTTGAAAATCCCTGTTGATACTTACAACAATATCCTGACAGTTCTGAAACTAAAACACTTTCACCCACTCTTTGAATACTTTGATTACGAGTCCAGGAAGAGCATGAGTTGTTATGTGCTTAGCAATGTATTGGATTATAACACAGAAATTGTGTCCCAAGAACAGGTATGACATAAGTTAATTGCAACTCTAGGTATTTAAACTACTGTTTGAAGGCTTGAACACTGATGCTGAGTGACTTCCGGGCAGGGCATGTGTTGTCATCTAGCCTTCCTGCCCCTGCGTGTTGCCACCTCTCTTAGTAGCACAGGCTTTATGCTGCTTGAAAATGCTCTTAACTATCTTGTCTTTGCACATATTACCTGACCTCATCCTAGAGACTACTTCTGTTAGGTTTGAACAAAGACCCTGGATCCCTTAAAAGCAGCCCTATTACCTAGAAAATGCTGCATAGTGCTGTACTTGTGCTCAGAGGGACACTTCAGGGAATAAGGCAAATACATCATAAAGCATCACCCGCTAATAGGTTCTCCTTGTGCTTTCTTAGCACTATGAATAGTAATAATAGTAAAGATGGTCGCAGTTGCTGTCTACTACTGCTTACAGACTACTCCAGTTGAAGCAGAGCATATGTTGTCTTTAACAGGTTGATGCTATTATGAATTTGGTATCCACTCTGATCCAAGATCAACCAGATCAGCCTGCTGAAGATCCTGACCCTGAGGACTTTGCTGATGAGCAGAGTCTTGTGGGAAGATTTATTCATCTTCTGCGCTCAGATGACCCTGACCAACAGTATCTGGTATGATTAGTATGCTCTGTGAACTGTCAGCTCTTGTTTTGTTTACTAGGTGAGTCTAGTGGAGCTGGAGCATCATTGCTCTGGCACTACAAACTCAGTAGAAAAGATTATGTATGACACCTTAATGGTATTACGAAATGCTTATTTGGAAAAATCAGGGAAGGACTTAAAAACATTTGTGAATTTACACTTTTTGTCCTGTGCGTTGGCAGTTCGCACACAACTATGTTAATTCGTGGTAACTTAATATTCTGACTCCTTCATATTTAAAATACAGCAGCTTAATGACACTGTGTCCCAGATGTAATTTCTCCTCTGGTTCCTGGAATTGTTGCTGGGTTTTATAATTATGGTTTTGACAATGTGTGACTACTAATACGCAGAAGTAATCCCAAAGTAGGGGTCGGGGAGAAGGATAAACAAGTGAAGTTCTTTTGTCCATCTCGACAGGTCTAGAACAAGGTGATGGGCAGGAAAGTATCACATTCATGTTGTGTGTGCAGCTGGTGCTTAGAACTAAGAAGGGCAGTAAAAGAAGCTGTTATGAATGAGCAGAAGGAGAAACTAAGGACAGGGGAAAATGGCAAGAGTTGCAGGTTTGACTGCCAGCATGTGGCTCTATAGTCTGTCTCAAGAGTATGAAAACACTTAGTGACTTGTGCTTTGGTTTCATGGAACTTGGTTTTTTTACCTTCATGCAAGTTACAGTAATAAAGAATAATCTTTTTTGTGGCTTCCATTTAGTTGAGGACAGAATGTATCCAGTGTCATTATTAAGTGCAAGCTCAGCACTTTCTCACTGCACAGCCCAAACTGTATCTGCAGTTAATGTATTACAGCAAGTGTTGCCTAACACTTATTAAGCAGCTGTAGGCAAAGTCTGGGCAGATAACACAAAAAGCTATAGAGACTGCACTTAATTCAAAAAAGCAATTTCTGTGTAGCAACCCCAAAATACTGTAACTTATCTAATGCTCTCCATGTCCTTCTGATGCTCTCATTCCATAGAGTGTAGACTAAGTTACAGATGAAAATAACACCTCTTCCAAGAATTCTCTAAGCTTATGATGCTTCTGTTTTAGATCCTAAACACTGCTCGGAAGCACTTTGGTGCAGGTGGCAACCAGCGTATTCGCTTTACGCTGCCACCGTTGGTTTTTGCTGCATACCAGCTTGCTTTTCGCTACAAAGAGAATTCCAAAGTGGTAAGTTGGCCTCAGGTAACTCTTGTATACTTGCTTCTATTTGCCTTTCTCAAAAATGCATTTTGGCTGGCTACAGTATGCTAACACTTGATACAGAATGCTAGATTAGCTGTTAGTTTTATTTCTTGAGTCAGATCTTTACTTGAGATGTCAATGCTTTGTACTTTAAGGAGGACTTGTATCTATTCATATTAAATTATCTCACCACTTGAGAAATGCTGAAGCAGAAATTTATTTGTGAAAGGGCCCAACATGTAGTTTCATGTAGAGACCAGAGAACCACAACACTGCAGATGATAGCATGAAAACGATTTAAATCCAGACAGTAAAATCAATCAACTTCTAAATCTGTAGCTGCAGTATTTAAATGTTTCTAAAAGCAAGTGATTCTTGTTGGGGTAACACACAATATTTCTGAAAGCATACTAAAATAACAGCTTTGGCTCTTTAGTGCTTTCTGATTGAGATAGCTCAAACGTGTATTTTTGTGGGGGATATATTGTTGGGAAATAAGTCAAGTGCTGTTTGATAAAACACTCCTCATTTTTTAAAATCCTCTTCCACTTCAGATTGCTTCATACTGAACAGAGGGTTTTTTTCCACTTATTTAATAAGGCTTTTGCTTGGTTATGTTCCAAGCATAGCTGTAGTAGTTGCAAATCAGTGTAGATTTCCTCAGAAGGTTTCTGTGGTCTGGTAGGAAAAATGGGTGTGAACTTTTTTATAAATGAAAGGTATTTTGACACGCTGAGGTAAACACAGTATTGCTAGAGCCTTCACTACTGGTTCTGTAAATAAGTGGCTGGAGTGGGCAGAAGACAACAGTGGAGCACTTAAAGATCTTACTCCAATTTAGACTGTCTTTTCCTTATAGCAGTAGTCTTGTTCAAATTTTGGCTTCTTTTGCTTCTTCAGGATGACAAATGGGAAAAGAAGTGCCAGAAGATCTTCTCGTTTGCTCATCAGACCATCAGTGCTCTGATCAAAGCAGAACTGGCAGAGCTGCCTCTCCGTCTCTTCCTACAAGGAGCACTGGCTGCAGGAGAGATTGGCTTTGAGAATCATGAGACTGTGGCCTATGAATTTATGTCCCAGGTGAGTGTCCAGCTATTACAATCACTGTCCTGTGCTATCTTAAATTTGGCTTTGGTATGTTTCCTGAACACTAAAACACCCAATGTGATGAAAACAATTGACAGTTAATGCTGCTAGGTAGAAACTCCTCATCTTTGTTCTTGCTTCCCCAGCTGCTGTGGAATTAAGCTCTGTCATTCTACTGGTTTGATTCTTCAGTTTGATATGTGCTGTGTGGCAGTGCCTCTTGCTCACATAATTGTTTTGCTGAAGGAGCATAGCTTTCTCAACATGACATGCTCCTTCACTGCTCCAAAGACTGTCTCCCAGCTCCTGTTACCTAGCTGATATTGCCCTGACACAGGCACTCTGGAAGGTCTCTAAAATTTGCAGTATTTCCAGCTGCCATGCTGGGCTTCACTAATTAAAATCCTTGTAGTAAAACCTATTATGAACTACTCTGAAAATCTGCCGAAACCTGTTACTTGATCTTATGCTTTTCTTATTGCAAAAATCATTCCCCGTCAGATAAAGAACTGATGTATTTCATGTTATCCACGTTGCAAGCTTCACCCTAATCTTTCCCTAATACTGCTACTAATACATGTTCTGTAACTGAGTCGCTGATAAGCTCAGTCTTTCCTCTGTGTACTATTGTAGCACAAGATGAGAGCAGCATGACAATTATGTACCTTGTGTTAGAGATAAGGCTCAAGATTTTTAGTCTTGTGTGTCCTCTCAGGCTCTTGAACTATGTAGCAGCAGTGCTGATGCTTTTCTTACCTACTCTTGGTCACTGACCTACCATTCAGTCTCTGGTCTACTGTTCTTTGTCTTTCCAAGAACCAAAGCCTCTTCAGGGACTATTTATGCCACTGAAGTTCTGTATTTCAACAAATGCTTGAAAATAATTAAAACGCCATCTTCAGATTATATGTACATTATATTTGTTTACTAGGATTGCTTAAGTATTTCTTGCAAGGCTTATTTCCAGTCGGGGTTTACCTTGAGTTTGACAGTGTCAAAAAGAAAGGTGTTTTCTCTGCTTGAACCTTTTAACAAATGTAAAATTGGTTGCTTTCCTGCCACATCACTAGCAGGTGTGATTTGGGTTTTTCCTGACGTTCTACAACAGTGATTAAGTCTTGATGTCTCCCTTGATTAGGCCTTTTCTTTGTATGAAGATGAAATCAGTGATTCAAAAGCACAGCTGGCTGCAATCACCTTAATAATTGGGACATTTGAGAGGATGAAATGCTTCAGTGAGGAGAACCATGAGCCTTTGAGGACTCAGTGTGCACTGGCAGCCTCTAAGCTCCTTAAGAAGCCAGACCAGTGCCGGGCTGTGAGCACTTGTGCTCATCTCTTTTGGTCTGGCCGAAATACTGACAAGAATGGGGAGGAGGTAAGAATGAAATGACAGCAGCATGACGCATCCTGTCTTAGTAACGTAGTTCTACCTTTCTTCCGAAGGCATTCTTAAAGTAAATGCACCACTTAGAGGTGTAGATTTGGATTGAATGTATTCTAACATATGATTTTTAAAAATCTCAATGCAGTTTAAGGTGAGTAAATACAATAGTAAAGATAACTCAAATCCATTCTACAGTGGACATTAGTGTACATATTACAGAATAGACTGTAATTGATCTCATAATCAAGGACTTTTAACAACTTTATGCTGTTGTCTGACCACTTGAAAATGGTGATGAGAGCTTGTTCTGCACAGTTTGTGTAGTTTTGTTTCTGTGGTAGACAACTGGGAAATGCCAAGGGAGGAGATGCTGAAGCTCTTAAGGGTCTAATTATTTTAACTTTTGTGGTTTTCCTTTTAGCTTCATGGAGGAAAAAGAGTGATGGAATGCCTAAAGAAGGCTCTGAAGATAGCAAATCAGTGCATGGACCCTTCTCTGCAAGTGCAACTTTTCATAGAAATTCTGAATAGGTATATCTATTTTTATGAAAAGGAAAATGAGGCGGTGAGTTGAAATGCATTTTCTTGCATTTCTTTTAAAATGTGTTTCTTTAAGCTACTCACTCCCAAATTGTGTGTCTTCAGTTGGCTTTCTAGTCTCACAAAAGGCATAACTTCTGATAATAGCAGAGTAGCTAGTTCTTCATACACTAGTGAAATTGTGGATAAAACTTCTTTTTTTTTTTTTTTTTGCATGGGAGGAAAAACACCAAATGTTTGCAGTTGCAAGTATTTGATCAAAACTTACTAGGTCTTAGAACCTTGAGTTTTTTCTCATCTAATTTTAGAGGCACCTAATTTAATATGTGCAAAAGGACTAGAAGATTGTTACAGCTGTACAAGGTCACTGAGTGTGCTGCAAGTAGTTGTTGTAAGCTCTAATTTCAAGAGAGGGCATGTCATGTATCAGCTTAAGTTCTGCAGCTGAGATAGTTATTTATCTCATACATTTTTTTAGCAGATTACTAGTAAATTTATCTACTTGAGATCAACATCCATTGGATATCATTATTTGATCAAGAGCAAACAATACCTTGTAGTTTTGAGAGAATATCTAAAGAGATTTTTAGGGATTTGCAGACTAAACAGCTGAATTGGTTTTCTGCTATAGTGCAGTAGTATGAGAGAAAATTCAAATGATTTTTCAGAATGCTTGGCAGGTACAAAATAGTCTTTGGATACAGTAGTGGTCTGTGTGGTGTGTGTAGTGCCTGACAGCATAGGGAGGTAAGCTTTCCAAAGCAACAGTTTCATCATTAAGAGTAATTTTAATTCTGTTATTGTCATCCTGTTGTCTACAAGAAACACATTACATTAGAATGTGTAAAGTCTGATTGTTCTTTGTTTGTCTGAAGCTTTAAAATTTTGTATTGAATGAACTGGAGAGGAATACTCTGGTAAAAATTACAAAGCTCTCAGGATGAGTACTGAAGGTCTTAATTTGCTACAATGTGGGGGAGTTTCCACAGAACTCAAACTGAAGGTGCTCTGTGAGGAGCAAGAGAATGCAGTCTCAAACAGGTTGTCTGCATGCAACCTTGGAAGTATTTCTAAGGATGGTACAAATACCCATAGGTACATGTCTATGTGCTTATACGCAGGTCTTGATGACTCCTGTTTTTGTTCTCCTGTAGGTGACAATTCAGGTTTTGAATCAGCTTATACAAAAGATAAGAGAAGATCTCCCAAACCTTGAATCTACTGAAGAAACAGAACAAATTAACAAACACTTTCATAACACGCTGGAGCACTTGCGTCTGAGGAGGGAATCACCAGAATCTGAGGGGCCAATTTATGAAGGTCTTGTTCTTTAGGAAGATACCCACTGTACTTACTACTTTTCATTTACATACTCTATGTTTTTTTTAAGATAGATTCATAGGTTGTGCCTTTCAGAAGCATCAAGTTGAGTTAGCATTCATGTGTTCAGTCAGGCACTTCAAACACTCGTGTTGAGTACTCTAACAAATTGGAGAGATTGGACCAGCAGCTATAGGTTTCATCAGTTAGCATGGCTGAAACTTTCTATGAAATCCATGTGACATTGGTAGGGCTCTTTGGTTCTGATTTTTCTTGTCTGTTCACTGTTGATTCTGTAGCACTAGACTTCTAAACTGGCAGTGACTCTCATCTGAAACTGTGTCTGATCCTTACAGAGCATCAGATTATTGGAATTACTGTATGTCAGATTCTGCTTGTGCTTTTCTTTTAATGCAGGTTAAAACTAAGTGTAATATTTTTCCCTAAAACCTGGAATATATTAATGCATGTTTGGAGAGTTTTAAAGTACATGTTCAAAAACAGAAGTTATATTTTGCATATTAAGGCTCTGTGACATTCAGTGAGGGCCAGTACTGTGCACAGGGCATATTTATCAAGATAATTTTGTTCCAAATAGTATTAAAAATAGAAAAATTGCAATCTATATAGATATGTATAACCTTAATTACTGTAAATTTAGGGGAAAATATGTTACACAAGTTTATTCAGTATCACAATTTTGCACCAGTGAAACAATAAAAGTTGCTATTAACACCTGTTGTTTCATGTCTCTTCAGAGCCCACTGATAAATCTAGTGCTAATGTTGAACCTTCTGGTAAGGGCAAAAGACCTTTTGTAGGGACTTAAAGTACAAGACACAGTTAACCTGGATAAGCTGGGAGGCTGCTAGCGTTTCTAAAGTAATAAATTGTCATTCAAACCAGTATTTTTCCAAATGATGCATGTTCATATTTCACAATGCTTTTATGACACATCCTGAGAGCTGTGGAGGATCCTACTGGATTGTAGGTCTGTGGGAGACAGAGAAGTAGCAATTAAATGACAAAGGTGTAGGAAAGTGAATAGTAGAACAATTGCCATTGTCAGCTCTTATGAAGACTGTTCTAGTCTGTAGGTTAATGCCAGCTGCTGAAAGCTTTGAAATGTCTGTTTTACTCAATATAATATTCTAAAGCTAACCAACTTCCTTACTCTTTGAGTCACCCACTGTAGTGAAAATCTTCCTGCCTTGACTGGATAGCGAATGAGTCCTTTGTGGCAAGGTTCAATAATTTAGTGCTGTTTTCTGAAAAAGGCAAATGTGATCCTAGGGAACAAGACATTGATATATTGATGTGTAAGTCTGGCTTGGAGGGGAAGAGGAATAAGGATATAATCTAATGGCTTCACTTGCACAGTGGTATAATTAATGGCTTTCAAAACTCTTTAATATTGCTTTGTATCCATTTATGCTGTTGCTCTGAAGAGAACCACTAAGCTGATTGTTCTGTTAGAAAATATCTGTAGCAGAAATGATGGTCATGCTCGTGTAGATGCATTCATATGGTAGAAATATGCCCTCCTAGTTTACAGTATTTGCTGTTTACTTAATCCTTATGGTCAGTCCTTGTAATTTAAGAAACATCTTTGAGTAGTACGTTTGCATCTTCTGCTGCAGTTAGCCAATGTGGCAAGCTGGTGCTTTTTTCTGTGTGCCCTTTAAGGCTATGAAGATATGACTTTCCTACAATTCTTAATTACTTTTATTGAAATTTCACAAATTTAAAAAAAATCAAAGTACTACCTGTAAACTTTCAAGATCAACTGTACTAATGTGCACTTGGCTGTGGAATGAAGAACTACAGCTGTTCAGTAGCTATCACTGCTGTCAGAAAAGGAAAGCACTGTTAAGCAATGCAGAAAATGCTTATGATGGAAACAAACTTGTACTACTAGTGATGTTCAAATCAGTACCTCCTGTGGGATAAATCTAGATCCTGTGTTTTGGCTATGTGTGCAAGCTTCACTTGTGGCAGAAGCAGAGTGGCAAAGACTGTATATAGTTGTGTTTTCACACTCGTAATCAATAGTAAGGCTGCAAATTTCAAAGACTTTGAGTCATATTATTTATGATGCATAACTTAAATGTCTGAAACCATGAAGTAATTTTTTTTTTTCAGTTGACCACTGATGACTTGATGGATGGATAGATCAATGAGTGTCATAGGTAAAAATGCCCAAACCCCTTTCTTTTACTAGTTCTGTCAGGAATAAGTCTAACTGGAAATGTTTTTTAAATTGCTCTAAGTGAAGTTTACCTAAAGCTTGTCTATAGCAAGACCCATTGTCAGTCTTACAAACAAACTACAGAGGAAGAAGAATTAGAGCTAAAGGTGGAGTAATATTTTTCAATCCTGTGAGCAAGGGTTTGACTCATGACAATTATTTCCCCTGCAGTCTCTTGGCAAGAGGCAGGAAGACACAGCTGGGGGGGGAAACTCATGGTGAAACCTTGAAGTGTGTGAATTCTCACTTCTCTTATCTCTTACGACAAAGCTCTCAAAAACCTTTTCTGTTTTTGAGCTTAATTCTTCTAAATTTCACTTGTTTCTTAATTTACCTTTCCTGCGCAAATCAGTAGTCCCTTACTTGCTACAATTGTTTGTTTCTCTGGCATCCTGACTGTTCTGTTGCCTTTTGTCCCATGCTTTTACTGGATACCAGTAGTTACCGCTTTTTGCTAGTCATGATCTTGTCCGGCTTGCTACTGGGTGAGTGGATGGATGGAAAGCATACTACACTTAACAGTAGGGACTACTGATGTCCTAAAAGTGGGTTTGGGGTTCAACTATAACAGCTCCAATGTTACAATGTCATTAAATTCCTTATCAGCGTTATTTAAAGTCATTAAAGGTGAGAGAACCTAAACTCTAATCACTGGCCATGAATGCAATATTCCCTTATCAGCACTTTTAACACTAGTGCACCATTACCAGAAAATAGACTCTTGGCAAAATTTCCCTACACCCTTTGAGACGTTTCTTCTCATTGCTGTGGATTCTCCAGCTACATGGATGACTGTACTTCTATACATTCATAAATACCTACACTTGTATCTCCTTACCAGTATTCCGTAAGCTACTCAGTGCACATTGCACTTGATACTTGCAGGTGAATATTAGCCAGTTAGTTCCTTCTGGAAGCAAGATGTACTAATAGCTTTCATGCTACATATCACATGAAAATATTAGGGTGAATTTTGGCTTTTCCTGGACACAGGAGTTTTAAAAAGGCTTTTCTAAAGCTCATGTGACACAGTGGATATAGAACAGGGTTAATGGCTGAATTCACCCACAGAAGCCAAAATGAAGTCTCATAGAGTGAATGCTGCACACAATGCCCATGGCAAGCAGCTCTGATGATCATCAAAAGTGTATATGGAGCCCAGCACAAACCAAACACACAGACAATAATTGCTAAAGACTTCGCTACTCTTCTGTCTCTGGAAAGTCTATATCTATTTGCCATTCTGTTAGCAATGTCTGCTCTATTGGAGATGTTGCAAATGCTCTCTGTAGTTTTGTAGAAACCATTCCTGTGAGGCTTGGTCTCCACTTCGACCTGAAGTGGTGGAAGGTCTTGATTGACATTCAAATTTGAATGGTTGCCAAATTTACATAGGCTGAGCCTTGAAGCCTTTTTTGAGGGAGAAGGGCTGCTTGCTCTTGGCTCATGTTTGTGTCTCTTAGCATGTTTTATGAAAAATATAGTAGGTTTCCTTTTTTCTTCCTGTGAAAAACTCATTTCACAGTCCTCTTGACCAGGTGATGATAGACTTTCACTTCTGAGAGATGTGCGTTTCCTGATGTTGAGGTAAATACTTAAGTTAAAGTATGTAACAGTGATGAAAGGTGTGAAGAATTCAATAGTAGAGGCAATCATGAGGAAATACCAGTTGTAGAAGAATTCTGCGTGACATTCCCCTTCAGGGAGGATGCTTTTCTGGGCAATGTGCTCCCAACTGAGAATGGCTGGACCGTAGAGAAGAAAAGCAGCAATCCATACACTGATCATCTTCAGTATTGCATTTCTGGTCATCCCTTTCTGAGCTCTGTAACTGACCTGAGAAAGAGAAAAGTCACATACCTTACTAGCATCTCAAACAGTTGCAAGACTCTGCTGGGTGGTCCTCTGTCACTTGTGAGGATTGATTATACACTGGTGTAGATATAAGGGTTATACACCAAGCTTACTGGAACCATAGAAAAGCTATTTCTGAAATACTCATTCCAACAACAGGCAACCAGATATGTTCTGATATCTCAGGTCTTAAGAAAATCAAGGCTGTTCCAAAGTAAGTAACTGCTGCTATTTGTTTGAATGGAATGTAACACAACTGCATTACTTGAGACACCAGTTTACAAAATGTCTAAAAACAGCCCTTCAAAAGTTGCTTCCTTAAGATTTTAAAATAATATAAAATGTGAAAAGGATGTGAATTCATAGAACACCCATGCGAGTTCTTTCTCTTGGCATTGTAGAGTGATAGCACTGGGAATATTGCATCAGAAAATTTTAATGAGTAACAAGTTTTTAAAGTCTTTGATGTCCTTGATTTCATTCTTCTGTGAGTACCTGCAGAACTCTTACCTGCAGTGGAGATATACAGACAGAGTGGTGTGGTCTGCAGAGTGCTTTACAGGAAGACTAATTCCCTTTATTTAGGAAATAGAGAAGCTAAGGTGTAAAAAGACTCAGTAAGTCAGTACACCGTATCAACAACAGAATTCAGTGGAATCTTAAAATTATCTACTTGCCCAATACACTGGGGAATTAGAATATTGATAATATTAATATCAATAATTGGAATTAAAACTTCCTACCTCTGCAGTGCCCATACAGTGTTTTGGAATGTTAAGTCCTCAAGCTTGAATTCTGTATACATGTCATGATTTACTGCCCCAACCTGTGGGCCTTAATCTCCAAATCAAATGCTGCACTGACAAAATACCTGCACAGCTGAGGAATCTTGGGTTTGTCAGAATCCAGTCTGATTTTGCGGTCCTTGACAAAGCTGCTAATGATTTCAGTAGCAGTTTTGTAGGAAGATTTCCATCTTCATTGAGATGAAGAATAATTTTGAACTTCATATATTTCTGTTCATTTGTTCTTACATTGCCCTAACTCAACAGGCAACTTCTGTACTCTTGCTTGGGGACGGGTGTTTATATGGAGGATTAATGTGAAGTACTTTAAAGTGTTCATTTATTATGACCAGTTTCCTTTTCTGTTTCTGAAACCATCCGGTCTATATATTTATACTCTGTGTATAATCATGAGTTTGGTTTATGAAAGCAAAAGTCATGGCTAATTCAGAACCTAGAAAATAAAGGAATTGTGAGTATTGACTATTTAAGAATTAATCTGTTAATTTATCTTTTTTTTTTTCCCCCCAAAAAAAGTTGTTAAAACACATGTAAGCTGTTAAAGTGATCTTACATTCTCTCTTTTGTACTGTTTGGAAAAAAAAAAGTATCATTGCCTCTAGCATTGTTTGGTATGAGCACTGAAGCTAAATTAATGTTTTCAGGCAATACAGTCAGAACGGGGGGGTGAAGTGTAACCAAGAAGCATGTGTAGAAGAGTGAAGTCTATTAGCAAGTAAAATGTATTATTTTGTCAGTCTTGGAGGCAGAATGTTCTAAGTGAAAATGAAATTAGCTTTTGATTTTGCAAAGTCTAGTCTATTCCTTTTTTTTTTCAGTAACCAATATGCTGCGTGACTTAGGCATGGCTCTCGCTATTTCTGTGGCTGTTAGGTGGAAATAGCATTTGCATCCCTTGGATGTAAGTTAATTTATATTTTGCCCCTTTTGAACCATCAACAGCTGTAAACATCTAATTCTCCCTGAGAGTTTGTGCCTATTGCAAAGAGATCTGTCTCTGCTTTGTGCTGCGGCTGGGATGCGGGTAGGCTGGCTTAGGCTATCAGTTGTGAACAAGTGTACTGTGGTTTGAGAGCGATGCTCTGTTTCAGGTGGGAAATACTTCATAAGCTTATCTAAGGTGTGGCTGGGGAGGAAGTACACCTTGTCCCTCCTGCCCTTCTGGTTGACAAAGTAGCATATACAAACTGCCCATTTCTAGAGCAGATTGCTTCTCGCTTTTACACTGAAAGAGGTAACATTTACGTTTCTTCTGCCAAAGCTCGTTGCTCCCACAACTGTTTTCAGGACCGAGGGGGATTGCCTACATCCACTTGTCTCCTGTGAGATGCAATGGAGTTGAGAGCCAGGTGCTTTAAGCAAATCGCCCTGTAGAGGACAGCAGCTTTGGAGTCCCAGTAGACCACCCGCAAGACCGCTTGCCCAGCCCTTACCGCTTGGGTGACACAGATGAATCTGTCGAAGCTGATAAGGACGATGTTGAAGACGGAGGCGGTGCACACCAGGTAGTCTACCACCAGCCACAGCTTACAGAAGCTCCTGCCGAGCCTCCACTCGCCCGTCAGCACGTAGGGGATGTAGAGGGGGATACAGAAGCTGCCTGCGGACAGAGCTTGGTGGTAACACGTACAGCGCCAAGGACCGCAGCCCTCTGCCCTTCTCGGCGCACCAGAACTCACCCACCAGAAGGTCGGCGATCGCCAGGTTGAGGAAGAAGAAATGGCCCTGCGTGCGGAGGCTCCGGTCCACCACGAACGCCAGAATGACTAGGGCATTACCCAACACCGTTGCCAGTACCAGCAGCCCCATCAGCGCCGCCAGCAGCGCGGCAGTGCCGGCAGAGAAGGGCCTGCCGTGCTCCCCGGCCGCCGCACAGGTGTTGCCCGCCGCCCGCGGGCTGGCGGAGTGGTTGAGCCACAGCCAGTCCTCTTCCATGGCTCCCGGCGGGCAGTCCCCTCTGCCCCGCGCGGCTCCGACGCCCGCACCGCTCTGCTGTTGGCGCCGCCCTTACCCGCCACAGCCCACACAGGGCGGAGCGAAGAACCGGCCGCGGCGGGCTGAGGAGACGCTCGGTGCTGCCCGGAAGCAGGCCGCCTCCGAGGTTTTGCTGGGACCGTGCAGGTGTGGTGGAACTTTTCCGTAGTGGTACCGTGGTGCTGTCGGGGCGGTGGGCGGGAGAGCCCCGCCGCCGTAAGCTGGCTCCCTCCCCAGCCTGTTTTGTGGAGCGCTGTGGAATAACGGCTCCCCAGTGCCGCCTGCGCTTTTCGTGGTGCTGCCAGTTTACTCCTCGTTTGCTGTCTCTGGCAGGGTAGTTTCAGTTGTCTGCCTTGTTTCCGTGATTCGCTGGCCTACACCTTTTCGACACCTCTTTCCTACAGCCCGTTGGGCCCTCAACAGGCTGCCCAGGGAGGTGGTGGAGTCGCCATTCCTAGAGATGTTCAAAACCTGTGTAGCCATGGTACTTCAGGACACACTGTAGTGGGCATGATGGTATTGAGTTAATGGTTGGGTGTGATGAAGTTAGAGATCCATCCAACTATAATGGGTCTAAATTACCTTTGATTTTTGCTATATTTACTTTCTGCTCCCTTTCTGCTGTGCATTGCCTGACCCAGCAGAGCCAGTGTTGTGGTGAGGCACTGGGCGGCCATCTTGTGCCTCTGGGCTGAGCTTGCAGCCTCATGGGCAGATGAGGCAGTGGCCGCCTCAGCCTTTCCATCTGTGAGAGCACTAAGAAGGCCTCAGTGCTTGTTTTCACAAAACTTGTGAGAATACAGTATTTCTGCAGCCTCTCTTTCCAGAGTTGGCAGTGGATTTAGACAGCATTTTAAAGTGTGTTGTGTTGGTGTTGGAGAGACAGTTTTATCATAGAAGGCAGGCCTATTCTAGAAACCAAATGTGTGCATCCAGGGAAGGGCCAAGCCTTTTTTCGCCTTCTGGTGAGATGATTGTCTTGGTACCAGGGAGGAGCAGCGAGACAGTGACTCCTGAATAAGCTGCAGAAGCTGATGAAGTCTGTCAAACTGAAGGGTAATTTAAGAGAGGGAATGCACCTCACCTCTGCTCTCATGATTTGGTCCACTGGGTCACCACAGGATGCGAGGAAATGGCCTCAAGTTGCAGCAAGAGAGGTTTAGATTGGATATTAGAAAAAACTTATTAACTGAAATTCTCAACCAATGGAACAGGCTCCCTAGGGAGGTGGTTGAATCCACATCCTTAGAGGTGTTAAAAAGCACCAGACTTGGTAGAGTTAAATGAAGCTTGGTCTGAACGATCTTAAAGGTCTTTTCCAACAAAAATGATGCTGTGATCATCTGCCTTAAAATGCGGCCATTGGCAGGCTTTGCCTTCCTTTCTGTGAGAGCTTCCTAGAGACTGTAAGGAGTTTGTGACTTGCTGCCTTTAGTATGGCCCTTTTGTCATAAAAAGAACACAAGAGTTGCTCAAAAACAATCATTGGATGTGCATAATCTTCACTTAGTTCAGCTGATGCCTCATGTGTGGTAAACTTTTCTTTTATAAAAGATCTATATAAATCTGCGGTTTGAAATAACTGCAGCTTTTTAAAGCCCTTTTTCAGATGGATACCAGGTATGACAAAAAAGAACCACTTAATAATTTGCCTGTTTTAGCCTGAGGTTGAGCATGTACTCTCAAGGTAGACTGGCCTTTTCCCCAGTGGAAAACATCAAGCCTTTGTCAATGTTGGAAGCAGAAATTCCAGGCCAGGTAATCCCTGTAAATCAGTAGCTCCACAGAGGAAATTCTGCAATTTACACTTCTTTATCATATGGTCTCTCTATTTATGTCAGTCCATGGACAGAAATGTTGGCTGTGGGTCTAATGTATGTGAGCAAAATATACCTCCACGTCATTGTCTCCGTAAAGCAAATAAGCAAAGCCACAGAAAGCACAACTGACAGGAACACTGAAGCCTTTTAGCTTATTACCATAGTGATTATCATTACTATCTAATTTGGGGACTCATTTTCACTTCCCTTTGAGCCCAGTTGGCAGTTTTCCGTTCACTTCA
Organism: Tricholaema leucomelas; assembly: GCA_013400475.1. Classification (NCBI taxonomy): domain Eukaryota; kingdom Metazoa; phylum Chordata; class Aves; order Piciformes; family Lybiidae; genus Tricholaema lacrymosa; species Tricholaema leucomelas. Next base: position 114,271 of record WAAF01019137.1, on the reverse strand, counting down.
TTTTGGGCAGGGTAAAGTTTGTTGATAACTACTGCTGATAACCACAGCACTGAATGTGCTGTGGAGCAAAAAAGGCAAGTATCTCAAACACCAAGAAAACATGGGAGAATTAATTCTTTCACCAATAATTGCTATGTTCTTTAATGCCTCTAATGTAAGGCAATTTTACTGCAGCTCATTGAGTTTCCAGCATGTACACTTGTTTATTGTATTTGAAGGGACTTTTGTAATATATCATGTCCTGGCAGATTTTAAGACTCAGTAAGTTCCATAATAATCACTTCTACTGTCTTCTGATCTTCTTTTATTACTGCTGCTTTGGCAAGGCATGATGACTGCAGCTCTTAACACAAGTCTGTTGTTAAAAGCATGAACTGTTAGTCCCTGACTCTGCTCTTTTGGGGACTTATTGTTGAAGACTGTACTAATGCTGTCTGAAGATCCTTGCAGGCAGCAAATCCAAATGTCACTTGATGGCCAGCAGTCTTGGAACAGCAGGGTTTAAAAACCCAGACTTCAAGCATTTACTTTTTCCTGGAAAAAAGGATTTATTTTTTTTTTTCATGCCCATGAGTTACTGTCTTTCTTACTGAGATACTGATTTTCTTTTAAGAACATTAATTCTTGTGAGAAGAACTTCATTTTACATCATAATCTACATTATGGTGATGTAGATACATTCACACTCTGGAAAAAAATACTTTAAAACGAGAGCTGTACTTTGTCAGCTCCCTTGTCCACGCAGTCTGTCCTGAAAGTAGAGTGCTATGATTAATGGATCCTGGTAGGATTGAAGTAAAAATCAATGAGTAACTCTTTATAATGTTTCTTTGTGTAAGACTGAATTGTAGACTTCTGGAAACATTTTGTTCCTGTTATTTATGTAATCCTTGGAGCAAAAGGCAGAAATTCTTAGAGTTGATAAAGAGGAATGACAACAGCCTAAGAGGATAATGAAAAATGCAGGACTTTTCAAGGCATATCAATGCTGTCCTGCTCTGAAATGTTGATTTTTGTTTCCTGTAATTTCTTCAGTTATACTTGTTTTCTTTTCTGTAAATTTTCCTTCAGTAATTTTTGAAATAGACACCTATCTGATCTGTGCCAGAGGACACAGCATTGCCTACCATTTACTGATTATGCACTTGCTCTTGTCTTCATTAAAGTAACATTCAGTTGTGCGTATATTGAGGCTGGTAGGATTGCAAGGTTTGGCGTAGGTATCAGCACCATCACCTCTCTATAGTTATTCCAGCTCTTTTTTTTATGTCACTTGTAAAGGCATGGCTAGAGCTTAAAGGTGATGTACTACTTTCTTAATAGTATAAAGAAAGCAGACTGCTATGCCCTTAGTTCTTGATGAGCCACCTGTTCAAACATCAACAAATTGTTTTCCATCTGCTTCAGCTGTGGTTTGCTGTTTGGTCAAATCCCATTGCACTTACATGGGAACAGGAATGTGATGCCAGAGAGATAATAGGGATCAGGCCAGAATGATTCAGTTCTGCACTTCAGGTGATGTCATGATTGCTGTGTGACTCTATGAATTCATCTAAATACCATGAGCCTGACACCCTCTCTGCATCTGGCTTTATTGTTTTAATAATTTTTAAAGATGTAAGATTTGTGATTTTGATTGAGATGAGAGATTTGAAACATGGTTTAAATAAAGGACTTGGATTATGAAAGTCTGAAATAAGGTACCAGAAATAGTTATCCCATAGGCAGTTGCCATAAGGTTACACAAAATTATGTTAGCATTGAGAAGCACTACAAATAGATTGATTTCCTTTTGTTCCTTCTGCATACATCAGTTCCACTTAATAGTACAAGTACTCTGTATTACCAGTTTCAGCAGTGCTGAAAAACGTCATGTTTGACGTTTGTATCGTTCGTATCCCGGCTCCTCTCAGTATTCCACTTAGATGCTTTCACTTATGTTGCCAGCATTGAATTGTCATCATAATTTTGTCTCTTGGCTGCAAGGACAGTACAAATGACAATGTTTATCAGTTGTACTCAGAGCTGGATAGATGTTCAGGAAGTATCTCTCAATGTACTAGTTACTAGGACATTGTAAATATCAGAGGTACCCAGACTTACTAGTTCTGAATTCGTTCTTCCTTAATCCTTAGAAAGGTTCCTTTCCCCCCGGCCTGTCACCTTTTTCATTTGCACTGCTAATGTCCAGGTATATGGTCTGTCTGATCTCTAGTGATATTACTGACCTGGAGGGTTAATTTAATGCTGAAGATAATGTGTGCCTTGAATTTCCCCCACACACATGCCAGGTATCTGACCTATTTTCTCCACTTGTATAGTCTTTCTTTTTATAAAACTAGTTTTTATGGTAGCCTCAAAAAAGGTAATTCATTCAGATTTCTCATGTGTCCAAGGAATAAAATTGAAATGGAGTGGAGGTGGTGCACTTTGGTACTCATAGAGGTGCTAAGTAATGAACTTGTCATGTTATTGTAGAGATTAATTGGGTTTCTACCATTAGATACTACTTCAAAAGCATTTGTCTGGTGCAGCAAGAGCCTAATTTATTCCATGGGCAGGGTGAACTAAGTTTGGGAAATTTTTGAGGTGAAAAACATACAATAATTCTCTTAAGTGTTCTTCTTTTCTCTCCCTAGTTGCCTGTTAGAATATGCTATTCTTCAGTATTTCATTAACAATTTTCAATTGCTTGTCTGCTTTATCATAGCAGTGAACTTTTCATCAGTGAATTCTGTGAAGATTTAAGTCAAAAATAGCACTCAAAGTACCCTTCACCAGTCATGATTAAGATGATACTGGGGTTTTTTTTTAGAGATGTGACTGGTAAATAATGACTGATACTGCATTGTTGTTAATAGTTTTTATGGCAATTTTTCCTGCGTTAGATGCCCTTCATCATCTGGGTAAGTTTTCAAGAGTTCCTTACAGTTAGAGTCAAACCCCGATGCATCTGTTCAGGTTGTGGATCATCTTTTTTGATTCATCCATGGAAGGAATGCTTAAGTAGTAAGAGGTTATAAGTAGAATCTGCTCCATAAGACATAGCTCTCATTGCCTTCCTATGAAATACATCAACATCTGAGGAAGCTGTGTATGTGCCTGTTGGGCACCTTTGGTTTCATTTTGCAGAGGTTTCCGCTTGAAAGAGGCTCCTCCAGGCTTCAGCATGAAAACATGAGATAGTGTGCCATGTATCATCATGGTGCAGGTGACTAACATACTGTTGCCACTGACAACATTTGAGCATCCATATTATTTTGATTTGAGTTAGATAATATAGGAATAAAAACATCATTTGAAAGCACATGCTAATGTGGTTATGAGTGTTGCAGAATGCTTCATCTCCATAGAGGGAAGTTAGTAAAAAAATGCCCTTTTTTTAATAGACAAAATCTGGAGTGCTGGAGTGTTATCTGTCTAGTAGAAAGCTGCATATTTACTATGTTAAAGATGAGACAGGAGATGAGCATGCCAATCAGCCTTTATTCATTAGCACTGTGATGAATACAATATTTTTTCATCCACACCATGTTGCCAGCCACTGCACACCCAGCTGAAACATCAAGTGCATGTTATGGCACCTGGGACAGAACAATCATCATTATCAATACACGCATTAGAAAGCAGCTTTGCTGAAAAGGATTGGACAGTTCTGGTGGATGAGAAGCTTGATACGAGCGAACAGTGCGCTTGCAGTCCAGAAGGCAAATTGCATCCAAGGCTGCATCTGATATGACCATCAGATCAAGAGAGGTGATTCTACCACTGCTATGCTCTAGTGGGATCTCACCTAGAGTCTTTGGGGCCTTCCACAGAAGAGTGGCATGGGAATGATGAGGGAGCTGGAACACTTCTCCCACGAGGAAGGCTGTGGGTGCTGGGTTTGTTCAGACTGGACAATACAAGGCTCTGGGTTAGGGTCTCTAACCAAGACAAACCATTCTATGCTTCTGTGATTCTCTATATTACACATTTACGCAGTATGTAGTAAAATTATTGCAGTTATGCACAATTGCTAAAAAAAGATTGCAGAGCACAGGAAAACAAATCGACAAGAGAAAAACAACTACAAAAGTATAGTGTGCCCAAATTTAATGCCCAAAATGAACTCTGCATGTCACTATTCTGACTATCAGCTGAAGTTCGGATAGTTCCAGCTCTTCAAATTACCATCTGTTAAGATATAAGCCCACTGAAGAGTGTTTGTTAGAACACATGCTAATTAATTTCTTCTCCAACATATTCAAGTAGCTGATTTATAACACCAGAGCCATCATCAATACACATTAGTTGTCAAGTTAAGGATACATCTGTCTTTTCAAAAAAAGATATTACTTGAACTATACAAAATCATAGGAGAATTGCTTTTGAACAGCCATGTTCAAATTTTAGCTGAAACAAAAGGAAGTGCTGATCAAAGTGATATACCCCATCACCAGCAGCTGCATTATTTTGCCTCACTAGTAAATTTTGTTTTGTTTCCTTTACAGTGAATGAAGAGATGCAATGATCACGTGTAGTCACTAATGTTCTGTTCTTACAGTCTCCTTGCATCTCAGGCCTGAAACAAAGGAATTTGGAGATAAGCTCTGTACTTCAGTTTAGAACCTCAAATATTTCACTTTGAGTGCCAGCTGAATGAAAATGCTCTGGTTGAAAAATGCCAATGTCTTGCTCCAGTTGCAGCAGAACAAGTGGTAGCTCTGACTTTTCTGTTCCATTCTTACAGTTTCCTTGTAATTTAGGAATAAAATGAAGGAGTTAGGGGCTAGGCTCTTTGTTACATTATCACCTGGAATGTGCCTCTTTGTGTGCTCTTCAGCTGAGAAAGCGCTCTGGTTCTTCATCTTCTGTGGAGAAAGTTGTAGCCCTGAATTCTCCAGTACATTTTTACAGACTCTTTAGATTATAGCCTGAAATGCTTCACTTTGTGTGCTGTTTGGACAAAAAAGTTCAAAACTACATATGCCTTGCTTCAGCTCCTGCAGAGGAAGAGCTAGCTGAGAATTCTCTGTTCCTGTTCTTGTGGACTCCTTGCAACTCACCAATAGAACAAAGGAATTTGGGGCTAGGTTCTTTACTTTCACTGCTAATGTGGAATGTTTAATTTTTGTGTACTATTTGGCTAAGAGAGGACTCTGTATCAATGCATATGTCTTGCTTCACCTTCTGCCAGAGAAAGTGGTAGTCTGGAATTCTATGTTGTGGGGTTAGGCTCTTTATCTTAAAACCTGGAATGGTTGCAACTCGCCCATTTGAACCAGGACCTGGGCAAGCCATATGCAATTTTGAACCAGAGCCGTTTCTTGGCTGAAGAGCACACAATGTGAAACTTTCCAGGTTACAGGAAAGTCGCTTCATTCAAGCATGCCACCTTCACCACATAATTAAGTCTGATGGTCTGTTGCATTCTCCATCTGCAGTAATCATGATTGCAGCCTTATCTTTAATCACTGCATCTTTGCTATTCTTTCAAAAGTGTGGGCAGTAGAGGGGCGGAAATGTAATGGGCTGGTGATGGCATTAGTAAGAATAGGCACCATTGCCAATGAGAATTTTGACAGTAATAGAGCACAATACAGCAGTCATTCTGCTAAGCAGTGTTAAATGTCTGATCAATAAATGTCATAGTGTTAGTCATAAAGCTGACGCCTGTTTACAGTTTCCATTTTTGCCCAAAGTCTGTTTATTCCCATTTAAACTCAGATTTAATATCTGTCAGAAAATCTGCCTGCCTATTGTTTGTCTCCAAAGAAAGAAAATATTTTGTTATGGACTATACTCCTGCTGTACCTCTAGAATCAGCTGACAAACACCTTGTTTGAGGCTCAGTGTGTTCTTCCAGGGCTCCTGACAGCTTTGAAACATCTAAAAACGATTGCTGCTTTTTTCAAACCTTCTTCCAGTTTGCCGAGTATCTGGAGAAGGGGCCTACCCGATACTAGGGGAACACGATCAATAACACTTCTGTTGAAGAGGAGTCATTTATCAAGAAACCTGTGCAGTTTTGAATTTTCCACTGTTATGTAGATTCCATCTCTAAGTCAATATGTAAATGGAACATTTCCTGAGGAGGAGGCATGTCTAAGAGGCAGATACATCTCAGTATGTGTAACATACTACAGTCTGTGTAACCAACTACAAAAATTAACCCCCCCACCTAATTTAGATCAGTCTTCAACTGGACCCAGTTCTGCTCTTCCTAAAGTGCCTTACTGCTCTTCAGTAAAACCTGGGAAGTATGTCAAAGGGTGGGTGAAAACAGAACTGCAGAATCCTCTTTGATCAGCAAAAGGGCCAAAAATCTGTTAAACTCCAGAACTGTTCATAAAAATAATTGAATTTGACTTTTTGAGGTAATAAGCATATACAGCTTTTTCAAAAGTTTAATTGCCTTTTTGGTTTGATTCAATTTATTTAGGTTTACAATGATTTATCTTTAGACCGCTTTAAAAGGAAGTCTGAAGACTGATGGAGTACCTGCCTGTGCTAGTTTGAAGCTAGCTAGAATGTTTTGGTGAGAAGAACTAGATCATAGGCTGAGAAATGAAAACAATGGTGAGGTCTACTTCGCTCACAGTCTTGCTGAGATGTGTAAAGAAGAAAAGCAAAACAAAGATAAAGTCACTTCTGCTTTGCCTGCTGGGGATTGCTGAGGCTGCTGGCTGAACTCCATCTTGCTTTCTAACCTCACCCTCCATTTCTTTTGGCTGATTTCACCTTTGCTTCTTAATCCTCTTGGCCGAACCTCCATTCTTCCTTGGGACTGGGGTAAGGTTGAGAGGGGTAGGGGAAAGGTGAGGGAGTGGTTGAGAGCCCCTCCTGGGGACTCATGTTTCTGGGAGGGGAGTTGCGTCTGTATTACCTTTTTACCTTGTATATTTCTGTATATAACTGTATATACTGTAAATACCTGCTTGTACATTGTGCTAGCTGTAAATACAAGCTTCATTCAAATTTCCAGAGCCGTCTGAGTCTAGTCTGGGTGATTTCTAAAGTGTGGGGGGCAGGGGACACCCAAACCATCACACTGCCAAAGGATATTAGTTATAGCTAAAACCCAACTAATTAACAGCAATCAACAGTTATATGACAACATTCATCCCCAGACATCAAAGTGATTTGCAAACAAATTAATAAAACATATTGAGTAAAAAATAGTATCTGCATTTTTGTACTAGGCAAATGGAGGTCTAGAGACTAAAATGATTGCCATGGCTACAGAGAAATTTTGTGTCAAGATGAGGAAAAATACATAGAATATTTTTACTGTCTTATGTTAACAGCCTCTTTTTTTTTTTTTTTTGACTGTCTTCAGCTGTCATTCCACACATTTGATAGACGTTTTCTGATTTGCAACCCTTACATTAACTAGCATTTTTTTCATTATGTGCTATACAATAATCTGATCTTTTGATCCTATTGGTATTTTAAGATTGCCTTGTAATTAATGATATATGACAAAGAAAATATTATGTTAAGTCATACTAAAACACAGATTCTGTGCTCTTAACTGAGATATATGGATGTCCACAAAAGAGAACTAATATCAAGGCCTTTATCTTCCATCAGTGAGTGAATCAGAATTAACCTGTTTTCTTCTTTCTGTAAGAAGGCTGGGTAAAACACTGCTATTTTTCTTTCAGGTTTTAACTTTGGAATGAAGTTCGTGTTTGGCATCAACATACATTGTCCCAGTGAACTTAGTGGCACATAATGAGATTTTGGTCCAGAATAACCAAGTAAGTTTGTTACCATATATTTCTGTAGATGGGTATTTTTTCATCATAAGCCCACATATAAAAGGAAAGGCTGTCCTGAGCTGTGAACTGCATGGTCTGTCTTCAGTAATTTACAGACATCAAATTTGTACTCTGGAGAGCTGAAGCAGCTGCTCAGCATAACTTTACACAGCAATAATTTTTCACTGCATGTCAGTCTGGCTCCACAAGCAATTATAGGCTGACTTGCATATGCCAGTTTCAGCAGCCCTTCTGGCTTGCTGCTCTGTTTAGCCAGGGCTGTGGGTTACCACCAGGCTCTGAGCCAGCAGAGTCTTATTGATTCCTATGTTGCATCTGTACTGGAGCTGCTATAGTTTTGTGACGTGCATGTTGTCAGGACACCCAACCTGGTCAGATACCACATGTGGGATCTGCTTTGTGTTCCTTCACTGAAATGCCAAAAGAAAATTATCTTTTAGTATTTTTAGTACTAAGGCTCTAGGTTGTTTCTGCATTTCCTTAGGTTTATGTAGTTATACTTTCATCGATTTCTGTAAAGCCTTCTGTGATTTACAAATTGTATTTGTTGTGCCTTGTTTTTGAGTGAAAGTCTATCTCAGATTTCAAATGTCAGAGTCCTTTACAAACTATCACTTCTCACTGTTTTAATATTAGAATGAAAAAGTAGCTGAGCAAATGTATTTTGGGCTTAAGATAGGGCTTAGGGGTTTTAGAGTGACTGAAATGCACACATCTCATTGACAGGAGCAATAGCAATAAGATTTCATTAAAAAGTGTGAGAGCAGAACATAGAGTGTGAGGGCAAGCACTTTCTCTTCCTCCTTTCAAATTCAGGACCATTAATGTTTCATATAAAGTCTTGCTAATCCTTTGCACTTCACACAAGCCTGGAGTAAGACCTCTAGGTATGAGTAACTTTCTGTGCTTCTTCATGTACTGTGCTTCTTTGAAGTAAAATAGCTCTGTTGCAAGGATTTGGGTAATTAATGAGACATTGTAGAACTGTCATATATAGTAAGATTATATATCTTCTGTAGTAATTCTGCCTCCAGCTAAGCTGAAAACTAAACAAATAGGGGTAAGTGGAACTAACTTTCCCAATGTGAGCCCTGGTGAGTTCCCGAGTTCATTGTATCTATCTAGAGAAAAAATAATCTAATAATTTAAATAATATGAGAATCTACATACCTGTAACTTTACAATTATAAGTTGTTCCATATGTAAAGTTATATGTACAGGCAAGAACATGGGTCCAAGGTTTATAAACAAATACATAATAGTAAAGATTTAACAGCAGTTATCCAGGCCATCTTTGGTATTCTGCTTTTCCTGTCTTTTATTTAGTCTTTTTTGGTTTTTTGTTTGTCTGTCTTTTTTTGGTCTGTTGTGTTCACTATTTTAGTCCTGTCATTCTGGTAGTCTCTCTTCATTCCGTCTGTTGAAAAGAGTACAAGGCAAGGAAAATCCCACTAGGGTAACTTAGACCTAAGTCCTGAAAGATGACTATCATCTTGGTGGAATATCCCTTTTCCAGTACTTCATTCCTATTGTAAAAGTTCTCATTGCTGTTTGTTCATTATCCAGGTTTGGAAGGCACAAACTCTCAATTGTTAGTTACTTAAAATGTACCAATTTACAGACATTTCACTTACAAACACACTGCTTTGAAGGCTGGCCTTACCACAAAAATAAGCTTGGGCAGCAGTGATATTTAGAAGTTTTGATGTAACTTTGTAACTAATTATGATAGAGGAAAACGACTTGAATATGGTTAAACATACTTCCACAGTATAATGGTTATATTGTGATAGCACACTGCAGAAAAGTCTCAGGAACTAAGAGGCTCTTTTTTTTTTCTTTCTGGTTTGAAGAGCAACGGTTGATTTCAGTGGACCTACAACTCAGACTTATGCAATGCCAGGATGAATAGGTCTGTGGGTTTACTCCAAATATCTAAACTGCTGTAGGCATTGCATTGCTGCCACAAAAGCAATTAATATTTGGAAAATGAAGATGAAGAAACTTCGACCTGGCATCTATTCAGTCTTTTTGTTAGAAATCTAAGGCAGCCCCCTCGTGGCCATTGATGTTTTGAAGCAATTGTTTCAAAACCTGTTTAAGAACAGTTTGGAGAAGTGCTTCCTGATTTGACATTTCTGCTGTAACACTTGTTAAACATAAAGAGCCTGTGGTGACAATACAGGTCAAAACCAGTTTTTCTGTGGTATTGATCTGAAGTGGTTGAATTGCCAGGAGCAGCTCTCTTAAAGACTGCCCTACAACTGCAATCCTACATCCCTGACTCCAGCAGTGGTGTTATATGAGCAGACTCTACTGTCTCAAATAGGTCTTCTACTACAGGACTCTGATACTGGTTCTTTGAAATGCATTGCACAGAAGGCTGCACATTCTTCCCAAAGCATCTTGACTTTTTCTGTCTTTATATCCTGCCCAAGATCTGTATAGTGAGCTGCAGTCATCTCATCATACCTACTCAGATATGAATGTCTTCCAATTGCTTTGCTCAGCCTTACTACTTATACTATTTTGATTTTAATACAATTTGGAATTTGTGGTAACAGACTCGAAAACACCAATGACAGCTTGAAAAGCTGTGTTGTGAAATATGAAGAGATGTCATCACAGAAAGGTGATGCTGATGCTAAGATGCCTGGGACACAAAGTCAAAAGCCCGGAGCCAAACCTGTGCGTTGTATTTGCGTCGGGTGCCTTTTGTGTAGCAGTCTGAGTCAGAAGCAAAGCTTCACGTAACTTCCTGGAGTTACGTGAAGGAGTTGTTCAGTGAATTACGTGTTGAGAGGAGCTGTCCCTCCTCGCCGGCACTTCCATGTCTCGTTCTGCAAGAATGGGCCTGATGTATCGCTTTGATTAATGCTGACAAGCGGAGGTTTTTAAGCGTTCTTTTCCGTTGTAATGTCTCCGGCTGACACCCGGCTCCAGAAGAAGCGTGGCCATCCTTCTGGAAAGCGGGAAGTTTGCCATCGCTATCCCCGCGCACAGCTGCGAGTAACGGCTACCTAGCACACCCTACCCCAGGCCCGCCCAGTGCAAGGCGGTCCCAACGGCCCTGGTGCCGCCGCCCGCCGCTGCCGCTAGCCAATCGGAACGGCCGCTGCCTGTGACGTTGTAGGGGTGAACGGCCGCGGCAGTTTGAAATTTCCGCGGGCGGAGGCGCGCAGGTAGGCGGCAGCATGGCTGAGTTGGGGCTGCCGCCGGCGCAGAGCAGCACCGGCCTGCAGCAGTGTGTCGAGGAGGCGAAGCCAGGTAGGAGCTCGCTGTCCCGTGCGGCCGGGAGCCACCGACGGCAGGGCGTGTCCAGGCGCCGCCGCCCGTTTTTCCGCCAGCTCCCCCGGAGCGGCGTCTAAGAGCCGGGGCCGGCGTGTGCCTGTGCAGGCAGCTGTCTCACCTGGGAAAGGCGAGCCGGAGGAGGGTCGCTGGCACTGTCTACCTCCCATTAGGGCTGTTCCGGCTGGGGCTCGAGTATATCCAGAAACAGACTTCGCAGCCGTCCCTGTCCTTTTGTTTGGCCACCCTTACGGGAATAGTGTTTCTTGTCTGCAGCTGCGGTGCCCAGGGTGCTCAGGCTGTGGCTCGGCTCTCCCCTGGCTCCGAAGCTGCTGGTGCGTGCAATGGGGACTGGAAAATAGTGCCCTGAGAGGTAACATAAGGATGTCCTCGGACACCAGTAACTTTTTTTTTTTAGAATTTCTTTTTTCTCTTCCACGTGTGTCTCAGGTGTATACCACAGGCATTTAAATTAAGAGCCCAGCAATATGTTTGTGTTTTAAACACTGGCAAAGGAGAAACTCTTTCTTAGAGGGGACTTCTTTGTTCTTCCTCTGCCCTAATAGCACAATATTGGTGCTTTTACTATCTGTTGGGTATTGTCCTTCAGTGTTAGATTGTTATTACTTAATGCTTGCCGTTTGTAAACGAAGAGCAAGCTAAATTAAAGGGCATGTTGAAAGATATACTGTGTTCTGTAATTCATGGTGTGGCATGCACAGGGTATAGCTATTATAGTTGCTGAACTTGGTTGTGCAGGAAAAAGCTCTCATGCATAACATTAGCTACAGCTTCACCAAAATCTTTAAATGTGTATTTTAAAACTCATTCTGACGATCACCTTTTAATTTCTTTACTTTAAAAGTTACTACAGTGGCTCTGCTACACAGAAAAGTTAAGCTGTTAAAAGAACTTGTAACAACATCGTTTCTGTGTTTTTGTTGTTGTCGTTGTTTTGCTAAATTGAATTTGGCCTCAGATATGTAAGAACTTAGACTTAAGGTCTAAACTATTAGCTTTCATAATGCATCCTGAAATGTAAGGGATATGCTAGGAGTGTGGGGGTTTGGGGTATATAGTGAAGGTCATACTGTAATCTAATGAAAATACAAGGACCTATGGATTGTTACAGACAAGGAGAGTGCCCTGAACCATTATGTTTAATGAAAAGAGAAAAAAACATAGACTTGAATCACTATCATCATTTATTTACTGGAATTGTCCTCTAACATTTTCAGAGCTTATGGGTGATTAGGCTTGAGAGATACTTTAAGACCAGTAGTGACTGAGTTGTAATGAGAACAGAAGTGGAAACACTTCTTTTGAAGAGAGCTAAAGGGGTATTGTCATTGCATCCCATCAAAATGAAGATTCAACCAATGTCTATTTCAGCAGGCTAAAAATTACACTGTTGTCTCTCATGTCTAAACATGTTGTTTGAAACTTCCATGGAGTTATTTGTCAGTTTATTAACACACAACAATAATGCTTATACCAAAGAACAGAAAAAGACTTGGGAGAAGAGCAACTGTGAAGCACAGATTACGCTTAGACCAGTATCTGCCATTTTACCATTAATTTTGCTTATACTTTGCTCTTTGGTGATGCAGGCAGTGTGTGTGAATGGTAAATCTTAATTGTTTTAAAGAGTATATCAGGACAAAGTAAGTTAGCATGTAACTGCAGCTTAAGGCAGATAACCACAAATAGGGATATCCTCTTTTGAGACAGGGCAGATATTCTGAAAGGAGCATGCACTGCAACAGGTTGCTCAGGGATTCTGTGAATGGCCCTTCCCTGGAGGTGTTCAAGGCCAGGTTGGATGGGGCCTCGACTAGCCTGGTCTAGTGGAGGGTGTCCGTGCCCATGGCAGAGGAGTTGGAAACAGGTGATCTTGAAGGTTTTTTCCAACCCAAACCACTTTATGAATCTATAAAGTAACCAGCTAAGGCAGTATCTTCACCAAGGATAACTTAGTATATGTTGTAGAAAGCAAGTCATGACAGAACTGGGGCTGAACAGAAATTCTTTGGTAATAGAGCAGTGAGCGGTGAGAGCATTGAACTGATTGTGGGGTTTGCTTTGTTCCCACTCTTCTCCCCAGATCTGCTCCAGGAAAATGATTCCTGCAGTGGTTACGGCAGTCATGACAAACCAGGGACTGCTTTAGGAAGGACTGTGCCCAACAGGAATGTGCTTTTTCCAGATACTTTTCACACTGATCATCTTTTGTTTTATGAGCGCTTTAAAGCTTACCAGGATTACATCTTAGGTAAGTAATTTCTTAGTAGAAAAGAATATGCAGTTAGGTTTCCTGTAGTGACTGTTTAGATGGTCCAGTTTGAACAGACTTAATTTTGTATTAAATGGCATGAGATGCCCTTAATAACAGGGACTAGAAAAGATGTATGTGCTGTAATGTTAGCTGCTCTAGTGACCTGGGGCACAATGATTTTAAAGTTAATTAAAAGCAGTTAATAGTGGATTCTGGGTCTTGGTTTTAGCTGATCTTGCTAGATTTTTTTTTTTTTTTTCCATGACTGTTTAAGTTAAGGTACAGATCACACATATTTAATGCTACTGGCACTGAAGCCCTCAGTACCTAGAAGGTTGCGTAGTGGAGCTCTTACAGAGGACGAAACAGATGACTCTCCTGCTCTCACAGTACTGAGAGAAAGCAAATTTGCTGACTGTTACCATGAGCAAAACAGAATGAAGTCCGGCTTTAGAGGTGACAGAGGAACTTCTCAGCTATGGTGACTGTCACTTCCCAGTGATCTCGATGACTTTTTATTTCCTTGCATAAAAGTACTGTTTTGATTTTAATTTATTTTTTTTTTAAGCTGACTGCAAAGCTTCTGAAGTGAAAGACTTCACAGCTGAGTATCTGGAGAAGGTCATTGAACCATCTGGATGGCAGGCAGTCTGGCGCACTAATGTGTTTGAGGTCCTCGTTGAGGTAAATGGAATTGAATTGCTCAGGCATTTGTCTCCAATTAACATAATTTACCTGTGCAACAGGCAGATCATTTATCTCTGAAGTTTATGAGCTGATAAAGAAAAGTAATGTTTTCATATCTAATTGCCAGTGATGGCTAGAGCCATTGGAGTTTTTTTTCAAAGTGCACCTTTCTTGAAAATGGAAGGACGAACCCAAAGTCAGTGCTGGTGAGCTGTGAGATAAAGCTATTTGTACACAAAGCTGGCTGTTGTGATGTTTTTTTTTTAATGTTAAGGCTCTAATAATTTGTCAGGTTTTTTGTCAGTAAAATTTCTGCTTTTAACCTACCTTAGTACTGACAATAGTTCTTCTGCATTGCAAACTCCTGCCATAGGCCCAGTGAGGGCTTCTGGTTTGAGATACTCCTTTTCTAGGTCTGTCAGCATCCAAGTGAAACATCTTTGTGCAATTCTTGGTTGTTCAATTTTCAACTCAATTAGTGACAAATGGCTTTCACTGGCCCAACTCTTTGAATTGTTCGTTTCTTATGGGCACTTATATGAGTATTATGAGGGATTATGTGGGCCTTATATGAGTATTGTGAGGGATTTGAACAGAGTTTTACATGTGGGAAAGTCTCTAGATGTGTGGTCTGAGAAGCTTAATTCTGGGGTTATCATTTCAGCTGAAAAGATTCTTTGCTGCAGTGTACATTGGTTTGTGCGGGTCAATGGGCAGTGTGGTCTATTAACTTAAGCACTCCGTGTTAGCTGTTCTTCAGCTGGATCTAAGGTTCTGAGAACTATTTGTTCCAACAGGTTGTTGATATGGAGTACTCTGCTCTGAAAGCAGTTGTGCGACTTAGTGAGCCTTTCCTGTGTGAGTCACAGGACAGCACCTTTACCTTTGAGTGCATGCAGGAACTCCTGGAGCTGAAGGAGCATCAGATACCGCTACAGGAGCTATGGGTTGTGTATGATGAGTCAGGAGAATTTGACCAGACAGCACTGGCTGTGGAGCATGTCAGGTAGGAAAATGCTCAGTGTTCTTTTTTTTTCCTGAACAACTGCACTCTGAGTGATGTCCTGAGTTCTTGTGGTCATCCTGACAGCTCCTCAAGTCAAAGTTTGCAAAATTAAGTGGTATTCTGAGGGCACTGCTCACAGAGAAATTTCTATCCTCTGCAGCTATGCAACTGTAAGTTGTGTTTAGCTGCAGCTTACAATCACTATCACTTCTCTGTCAAAGTGGGGAGAGATAATTGTGTTGCTTTCCTACTCCTTCACTACAGATTTCCTAGGACTATCAGTTTCTGGC
Source organism: Tricholaema leucomelas (assembly GCA_013400475.1). Lineage (NCBI taxonomy): Eukaryota > Metazoa > Chordata > Aves > Piciformes > Lybiidae > Tricholaema lacrymosa > Tricholaema leucomelas. The sequence continues at coordinate 98,959 of WAAF01019137.1, read as the reverse complement.
TCTAGTGCAGTGTTCCTTTCTCTTCTATAACATTTTATCTTTTTTTTTTCACATTTTGCCTTCTGCTCCAAATTTGCTTTATATTCTTCAAGTGCTCATTCACATCATACTTGTTCTTTTTAAGTTGTAATTTTTCTGTCTTTTAAATTCTCCTTTGATTTCACATACTCATGTTGTTTGAAAGCTGTCTACAAATAGGCAAAATAGGAAGAATGATCTTTTTGTCCAGATGTGAGTGTCAGAAGTCATGAGTGCAGGTGGAGAATATTTCAGTAGTAGAGATCTAAGATTGGAAAAAAAGTCTGGTGTTGAAATCCACCTTTTATCTGTTCACTTTTTTTTTTGATTCAGGTGGGACTCAAGCTATTAGGAATTTTGACCTTTTATACACAAATATCCCTTTATGCAGATGAAGGACAAGAAAGATAACTGCTATGTATACTAAATAGTTTACAGAGCAGTAACATGGAACTGGAGAGAGACGATGCTTTGTGATAAATTATCAAATTGGTTGCAGTACTATTGTCTCAGCGCAGGCAAATGTGGTGTCCTTTGTGTGATTTAATACTTTACTTCAAAAGGTTCTTCTACCAGTGCATCTGGAGGACCTGGGATGAGGAAGAGGAGGATGATTTTGATTACTTTGTGCGATGTGTTGAGCCTCGACTGAGATTGTGAGTGCAAAACCTTTTGATGTTATTAGAGTAAAAGCACAGAAGTGTTGGGGTTGAGACAGAATTTGGTTTTTAAAAAAACCCATTTGTTTACTAGTGATTCAAACCAAGTTTTTTGTAACAGCATTCACTGCCTGATAGTCAAAATTTTGTGTGAAGAAGGTACAGCTGAAGTTACCTCGTGAGTTCTGGATCCTGTTTTTCCCAGTAATCCTTAACCTTCCATCAGATGGCACTCCAAACCCAGCTAGAGTCATCTTCGAAGTTCAGGCATACCAATTGTAATCCTAATTAAAGCTTGTGTGGGATGCTCTGATACCTCTGGGCATAGAAGGAAAACCAGAATGGAATTGAATGTAAACAAAACTTTGTAAATTGGTCATGCTGAAGGAGGAATGTGTGTGTTTCTTTCCCTAGTGGGATTAGTCTGTGTTAGGTTTTCTGAAGGTGAGTTTTTAATGCTGTCTTGCCATATGGAACTGAGGCAGTGCACAAGGACACAATCTGCTGATATTTTTGAGCACTAGATAAACAAAGCACACCAGAAAACATACCTTGAACAAATAGTTGGAAAGTGATTCTTGCTGTAGGTTTTCCTCTGAGATTTGACACACTGCTCATGAGAGTTACTTTTCAGTTCCTTCACTTGCTGTAACTTCGCATCATGAATATCTGAAAGTTTGTGTGTTATGCAGATCCAGGTTTGATGCTGGGGAATTAAAACAATGTGTTCTCAGCAAGTTTGCTGTTGATACAAAATGAGGGGGTTGGAATTAGATTATCTTCAAGGTCAATTCCCACCTAAACCATTCTGTGAATCTAGAAAACTGAGGCGTAGCTCGCACATTGCCACACTGTGCTGCTATTTAGCAAGATCTGGAGAGGCTAGAGAGTTGGGCAGAGGTAAACATCATAAAGTTCAACAAGGGCAAGTGTAGAGTCCTGCAGCTGGGGAGTAATAACTCCATACACCAGTCCAGATATGAGGTTGACCTGCTGGAAAGCAGCTCTGCAGGTAAGAACCTGGTGGACGAACTCACCATGAGCCAGCAATGTGCCTTCGTGGCCAAAATGGCCAACGGTATTCTGGGGTGCATTAAGAATGAGCCCAACAGGTCTTGGGAAGTTCTTCTCCCCCTCCACTCTGCCCTGATGAGGCTCCACCTGGAGTATGGTATCCAGTTCTGGGGTCTTCAGTTCAAGAAGGATAGGGAACTACTGGAAAGAATCCAACAAAGGGCCATGAGAATGATTAGGGGACTGGAGCATCTCTGTTACAGGGAGAGGCTGAAAGGTCTGTAGCTTTCTAGCCTGGAAAAGATAAGACAGAGGGAATTTTATCAGTGTCGATAGATATCTTAACAAGTGGATGTCATGAGGATGGGGCCTGGGCTCTTTTCAGTGGTGTCCAGTGACAGGACAAAGGACAACAGGCACGGACCAGAACACAGGCGTTTTTACTTAAGGGAAATTATGTACTTTGAGGATGATGGAGCACTCCAACAGGCTGTCCAGAGAGGTTGTGGTGTCACCTTTTCTGGAGGCTTTCAAAATCCACCTGGATGCCTTCCTGTGCAACCTGATCTAGGTAAACCTGTTTCAGCAGGCAGGGGTTAGATTAGATGATCTCCAGAGTTCTCTATCTATATCTACTGTTCAGTGATTAAAGAATATTTGTAACCTATCCTGAAATGCTATTTAGAATATAGGGTTATGTGATCTAGAATACAGCATGTGCTTTAGAAATGACATTTGTGTGGTTACCCAGACTATGCGGCTAGAGGCCGCAATATGACATATAGGCACATCCAAAGTCCTCATATTTTGCACACAAATTAAAAAGGACATGTTATTGTATGCTTTTTTTGCTGTGTTTACGCTCCAAAAATAGCTCTTTCTGTGGAGTTTTTGAGTCTTATGGAGACTGTGTGGAATGAAACCAGAATGCTATGATGTGCCATGGACTAGTATCTTTATTAAGGATTTTTGGCAAATGTAACAGCCATTTTAGCAAGAATGCAGGACACAGTATCTTTTAGAAGAAAAGTAAGTCCTTTCTTATTTTTCCGTATAATACTTGACGTAAAGCTTATTTCCAGGTTACACTGATGTTGGTGCTATCCTGCGTTATGTATCCTGCATAGCAACATGATACTTTTCAGGTCTTGGAGCACTATTAATGAGAACAAACAGTGTCTTTACGCTGCACTCCAGGTTGTACTAGTCTTCTGAGGCAAGCAAAGTTGTAAGAGTTGTTTAAAGCTTGAAAAAACAAGGTAGTTTTAGTCACTTTCATATTGACCAGCTATATACTGTCATGGCCAAATTGCTTACAACGTTGTTTACTTCAAGCGTTTTATGCTTCTATATTGCTATAAACTGTTCTGCTATTAATCATGCTCCATTGAGTTACTCTTGCCTCTGATAACCCTGTTGCTAATGTTTTATGAAACTCTTTGTTTCTGCACACTCTGTTTATTGGAATTATGTAGAAACTGACTAACTACAAGTTTTCTTTTAAAGAACCTCTGAAAGTTGAGGGAATATCTTGTCTGGTTTTTCATGCAGGCTCTTCAGTAGCCTCTTGGTCACTTGGCTCTCTATAAAAATGGTGTGAAATAATTAAATATTGTTTTGCTTGTATTATTGATTGCTGTACACCTGTTTTTATGGTGACCAAGATTGTTCCTACATGATTGGCCCTTGAGTTCTTGGCACCATTTAGCTGGCAGATGTCCTTATCTTTCAGACTTTGGCAAGGCAGCTTTGGGCTGGCATTTTCTGGCCTGCTCTTTCATTTGTAAAGAATACTCTTGAGACACTGCAAAATTTTACTATGCAGTGCCTTCAGATTCTTGGTTCGGTGCTGATAATGTCGGTCTTACTCATTCTGCATTTATTTTAATCCGGATAGTTGTTTAGATTGTTGCTAGTAGAGACTTCACATTGTTCTACTTCAGACATACATATGTTTTTTTTATTAGCTTTTTCAATAACTACTTAAAGCTAGAATGATTTTTCCATCTAATTACTTTCTCATTATTACTGTTTGGCTTTTTCTTTATAGCTGTGCTTTGTTTTAGAGTGAGCTTTGATCATTTTTCAGGGTGGATAGGCAACTACTTAAAGCAATACTTCTCTCTGTTCAGTTTTGGTTTTGTTGCTTTCAAAAAAGAATGAGCAGTGTTGATATGGACTGCAGAGAATCTTGACTAAAGTACTGATGAAGAACTGCTCAGCTTCTCTCCAGGTTTATATTTGATCTTTCAAAATTGTAGATGTGGAATATACTGACCCCTTTGCTTGAATTGCAGGCATTATGACATTCTTGAACACCGTGTGCCTTCTGGGATTGTAGCTGATTACCAGGACTTGTTGTCTCAGTGCGAAGAGCTTTACAGGAAGTTCTTAAATGTGAGGAGCAGCATATCAAGCAGTGATTTGGATACAGAAGTAGGAAATGTCTCCATGGTGGAAGGACTAAAATTGTATGAGAAAGTAGAGCACTTAAAACAAAAGCTAAAGCTAATTGAGAATCCTCTGCTGAGGTAATTGGTGGGTGTATGCAAGGAAGGCCATATGGGAAACTACACACAGGTACTCTTTGCTGAAGAAAACTGACAGCTTTGCTCTCTTTAGGTATGTCTTTGGCTACCAAAAATACAGTGGTCTTCAAGCTAAAGGACTGAGACCAATGGGTACCAAGATCACTCATATTGTGTCATCAACCATGATGGCAAGTCTGCTGCAGTCACTGATGAGGGACAAACTTTGCCCTAAATCTTGTGGTGAAGAACTAGAAATACAGGTACAGTAACAGGAATTGTCTGTCTGCTGATACTGTTTCTGAAGAAACAGTTTGGAAGAGTAAGTTAATCTATTGTGTGCAAGAAGCTGCATTTGCACAGTTATATTTTCAGTTCATAAAAGCACTGTAATTTAAACAGTAAGTGCTAAGACTGGATGATGCAAATAATTTGTCTGCTGAGTAGCCTATACAGGCAGTTTAGTTCCTGAGTGTAGGAAATAATAGGAGAACCATCTGTAATTATTCTACAAAGAAACATGGGAAGATGTAATGCTTAGATGTAGTTTTTAAACACCTGTGTCTTTTGATACTACTGATAGTTATTTAGAGTTTGAAGAAAAATGTCACTCCGTTGCTCCGGTTCTATGTAAGAGATACATTGACAGTTAGGTTTAGTTTTAGTGAGTTCAGGCAGGACTTAGCACTTCAGCAGTTAAGAACAGTCTGGATTCTTTGTACCCAAATGAAATTGTTTATTGTATTCTGATCAAGTTCATGAATTACAGATAAGCTAAATGGAACCACGTGGAAGGTCCTGGATTAACTTTGGGGCTACAAATCAGATTTTTTGGCTTGGCAATTGAAAAATGCTCTCACTAGGCCTACTCTAGAGCTTGCTAGGAAGCAATAAATGTTCAGTGTTTCTGTACACTTGTTATCCTTCAGTGCAGAATTCCCCATCAGTATTTGTGAAAGGTATCAGCCTGCCCTCTTAGAGTGAGAAAAAGGACCTGATGTTTGCCATTGTTTTATCTGAACTCAGTTTTGGGGTGACTTGCAGCAGAGCAAATTTATGTCAGTGTTCAGAACAGCTTGCTGGTAGTTTTTGTTTTCTTTACCTTCTGCCATCAATTTCTTCAGTAATTTATAGCAAGGCTCAGTTCAAATGTTGGCCTGGATCCAAGGCTATGTTGAGGTTTGCTTTCTGGTGCATGTGCTCTTCAATCTCTGTTTCTGTCCAAGTTTTCTCATTGGGGAATGATCATGACCCAAACAAAAGGAATGTTTGGCATTCCTTTGTGCAGTGCTATGATTCTTGAATTAAAAGTAGAAATTGCATATTATTGATGCCATTAGAAAGGATTTCTTTGAAGCAAAAGTCACAACATTTAATTGAAAGACAAGCTTTGAAGGCGTAAATGTATCTATTTTTATAGCATTCTCCAGAAGCTGATTGTATTATTTGTTTTTTTTACAGTTTCACAATGATCCACTGACAGCTGTAAATGCCTGTTATGAAGGAGACAAAGTCATCATCTGTCCTGGTCATTATGTTGTAGATGGTGTGTTCTGCATTGCTGATTCAGTTGAACTAGAAGGTAAAGAGTTTGCTAGCACAGAGGTTTTTAACACAGTAAACAATGTTATAAGCTACCTCTATATAATGGTTGACTTTTTGCAGAGTTTGGCAGGAGCATTTGCTTTTTTAATTCAAAGCATTTCCCTTTCTGCTTGTGGAACTGTCTAATGCATGACAGAGTAAGCTGTTTTCATCTGCCATAATTACTTCTGTAGACTGCAGTATGTTAATAAATTGATCATTCCCACCTCTATTTGCCGGGATAAATCTTGATTATATAGGTGGAATTCAAGAGATACATGGCAGACTTGTTTTACTATTTGTTTATTTTTAAATCTAGAAAGTGCAAAAGTCATGCTAGGAGCCTTCAGTTTTTAGAATCACTAACTTAAAAGTACTTGAGAGATGTACTTGTTCTTTGCATGTCTTAATCTGCTTTAGAGGTATACTCTGAGACTTTCTGCCAGTATAACACAGGTGAATACAGAGGGAAAGAGTGAAGTGCAATTGAAATTTAGCTTATGGCACTTCTGCATGCCTGTGATGTGTATGGGCTACCAAGGTGAATCTGCATTATGCCAAGCATGTGGGTAGAGGAGGGAGCTGTGGATTTAATGTGTACGTCTTCTGTAGAAACAGACACAGCATGTGATTGCGTTTTTCTTGCAAAACATTTGTGTTCTAAATAGTTTTGACTTGTTTAGGATATGTTGCTATCACTTTCCTTGCAATTCTTGATTTTTCAGTGTAATTTCTGCTTTATACTGCAACTACATGCATGCATAATAATCTGTATATCACTGGGACTTTACAGCTGTTCAGATGCTTATTTAGCTGTGCTATCTTGTCAGAGCTTCTTAATGGGAAGAAGGCTGGGAGTTTAATTTCCTGCTGTTATTTTTCTTGTCCTTTGTGTTCTACCAGAGTTGTTTTCTTTCCTGCCCTTGTCTCATTTGTTTGGTTTACGTAGATATGCAGACTGATAGATAATATACTTGCAGGATAAAAGACCTCAGACTGCTTTATTTGCAAGAATGACATAATTCTCAAATTGTCTGGGGTGATATTTATTGTTTTTTGGTTTTGGGTTTTTTTTTAAGCTTTGGGGAAACAGTAATATAAACGGTGCAATGCACACCTATTAAAGGATGAGCTGCTCTTTAAGGAGTAAGGCACATAGATAAGTTATCTTTAGTACAACCCAGTCTGAATGAGTACATGTCAGTGTATTTAATCTTCTTATGTGGACTCTTGTTAGAGAAGTTCTTACAGCAATAATATCAGCAAAAAAAATCTTTGAAGTAGGAGCATCAAGAAAAAAATTGCTGGCACTAATATGAACAGCTGGCTGGTTTAGTGGTTTCCTTGGGATGGAGTGACTCATCAGAGACATAATGTCACCTTGGTTAGTAGAGCTTTTATTGTTCTCCAGCCACTGTGCAAGTCATACTAAAGTTGGAAGTATGAGGATTAGCAAATCAGGGATAATTAAAAACCTGCCAGAACTAAAGGTTAAAGCAGTAGCAGCTGCAGGAAATTATGGAAAGTCTTATTTCTAATACTTGACAAAAATGTGTAGCAAAGGCACCTAAGAACTTCCCTTCTGCTTGTGCAATATTTGCTCAAGCTGTAGTATCAGCCCATCTACGTGTGATCAGTGTTACCAGATGACAGTTGCTTTTAGCTTCAGTGGAGTCGCTTAGCTTACAGAGAGAGGGTGTACAGCTGTGGCCATGTTGTTCACTGAACACCACTTGACAGTGGGTCACTCTTTCCTTGTCTCATTACCATTTCCTTCTTACTACTTCAGCAACTGCTGCTTCAGAGGTGAAGTGTAAACCAAGCTAAAAGCATGGCTAGAAAATCGGCAAGATTACTGTAAGACAGTTATTCCTAAAACTCTTGCCTTGGATGCTACCTTTTCTCTGTAGTGGTATGAAGTGAAACTAGATCCATCTGCTGTCCTGTGGGACTCTTCTACATACTGGAAGAGAACTGCCCCATGTCACCCTCCTGTGAGGTGACCTTAAATTGGTAGCAGAGGGAAAAGATTTTTTGATAGTATAGTGTGTTGAAGTCACCTAACTTTGCATTTAGTCTGCTGTCTTAAACTTTCTGCCAACTCCTGTTCAAAGGCTGTTTGGGTTTCTTTTGCTTGGCTCTTCTAATCTTTTGACTTGCACATTACAGTATTTATGTTCTTGGTTAAAAGCTACCATCCTGCTCGGGCACTTCTTATCAGAGTTTGCATGCGCTTTTGGAAAATGATAGGCCTCATGCTGCTTTAATGGATGTCGCCTTATTGCTTTCCTTATCATGATTCTTGTCAGTGACAAGCAATAAAAACTTTACATGCTCATAAATTTCCCTGTAAGTGGTTGAATGGTGACAACTGTGGATGGCTTACTAAATCAGTGTTGGCATGCACTTGTGAAAGTTTCTTTTTAATCTGAATCAGTCTGGAAGCAACACAGGAACATTGTCCCAAGCTTCATTTAAATAGGGAAGCTGAGCAAATCTTACAACATCAAGTGCTTTTTACTTGCTTTCTTGTGTGGTGGTGGCAACTGCTTTTTTCGTTGTGTTCTTTACACCTTCTGCCTTAGTGAATTTCTTTGCAAGCAGACTGCAGGTGCCCATCTGTCTGCGGTTACTGCATGTTCCTGGTCTGTTGTAACTTTTGGGAGTGAGAATTTTGGCCTTGGCAAATGTGAGGTGTTACCCTTTTGTTCAGCTGTCTGAAATAACTTTGTATTTTATTATATGTTATTAAGGTAACTCTTGAGTTTGGTTTTGGGTGCCTGTGCCTCGTTACAAAGGAGATGTAAGGTGTAGCCTGACTGCTGGTTGTTACATAGATTTACAAGTCTAAACTCTTTATTTCATGTGTTATGTACTAAGTACCTGACTCTTAACACTTATTTGTCAAACTTACATCTTTCATCTCTGCTTTAAGGCTATGGCCTGCCAGATGACATCGTGATAGAAAAACAGGGGAAAGGAGACAACTTTATTGACTGCACAGGAGCCAATATAAGGATCTCTAGTTTGAAGTTAATACAACATGATGCTGTGGAGGGGATTATAAGTAAGTATAAAAGCATCTTGACCTTGCTAGTTAAGAATTTGCCTCAACAACATTTTAAGATGTTAAAAATGCCTGAAGATGTTAAGATGTACACAGATGTTAAGATGTATGTAATATCTTACCAATTCAAAAGTCTTAGGAATGCAATGACAAAAACAGTCACTGTCACTTTAAAGAACAAAAACTCCAAAATCTCTAAGACAAATCTTGGACTGATGCTCCCTTGCAGCAGTGTTTCTGCTTACCCTAGAATAATAGCATGAGTTCAAACCATGCATGAGCAAATAATTAAAATGTACCTGAAGTGGATTGTTTCAAAATAGTCCTTTAATCACACTGCAGAAATACTAGAAGCTCATCTGTTTGTGGGAGCTGATTAATTCATTTATTTTACAGTGTTTGTTTTCTGTGTATGTAGATGTCCATCAAGGGAAAACCACCCTGGAGAACTGTGTGTTACAATGTGAAACTACAGGCATAACAGTACGAACATCAGCTGAACTACTAATGCAAAAGTCAGATCTGTATGGTGCCAAGGTACAAATTCTAAATGCTGGCTTATTTCCTAGATTCAGGGTTTCTGCTTGGAAATAATGCAGGTGGTAATGGGGTGACTTCTGTCATTCTTGAGAGAACCTTTACAAATTAATTTTAGACAGCTACATGCTACTAAGCTTGAGCTTGGTCTCAGTGGTCTTGTAGACTCCATTAATATCTAGAGTTGAGGTGTCTCATGCAGATGTGTGTGTGATATGAAAATGATGTAGTAACAGGGGATGTGTTTAAAATGACCATTGCTACATTGCTGGACTGATTAATTTTAAAATTCTTGCTGAACATGACTTTCAGTTTTCTCTTATGAAATTTTTTTTCCATTAAACCTTGCACTTGTTCTGGAAAAGACTAACCTTTTTGGAGACCTCATCCATTGATTCTTACAAAAGGACAATAAACTCAGAATTGAGCTCTGGTTAGGACAATCTGAAGAATGGTAGGATCTTTAAGTGTTGAGGTGGATGACTAAAGAACAAGAAAGCAATGTTAAAGTTACTCTTTTTAATAAAGCTATTAGAGACTCCTGGCAATATCATTGATAGGGCCTCTTACCTTGAAGGTGGCTGCTGAAGTTGGTTGAGCCTGTCAAGCTGGAGTGATAACACAGTTTTACATTGCACAAACTGGTAGATGAACACAAAGATCTGCAATGGAGTTGTCAAGTTAAGCTGGAGATGTGCCTGAACTATTTGTGAACGACTATCAATTTTATCTTGTAGGGTGCCGGTGTGGAAATATATCCAGGTAGTACATGCACATTGCTAGACAATGGCATACACCACTGCAAGGAGGGAGTACTTATAAAGGTCAGTTCAAGGCAGAATGTTCTTGCTTTTAACTACTAGAGTTCGTGCAGATAATTGCATTTAAGTTAGCTTTATAACCTTGCTGCCTTCTGGTAGAACTCTTGTGTCACATAAGATGGTGATGGTACTTGTTTGCCTTGAATTGGTCCACTATAGCAGTTGTGGTGGTTTGGGTGTCCCCTGCACTCCCACACTTTAGAAATCACCCAGACTAGACTCATCCGGCTCTGGAAGTATGAATGAAGCTTATATTTACAGCTAGCACAATATACAAGCAGATATTTACAGTATATACAGTTATAGACAGAAATATACAAGGTAAAAAGGTAATACGGAAACACAATTCCACTCCCAGAAACCTGAGTCCCCAGGAGGGGCTCTCAACCACCCCCTTACCTTCCCCTTACCCCTCTCAACCTTACCCCAGTCCCAAGGAAGAAATGGAGGTTCGGCCAGGGGGATTAAGAAGCAAGATGAATTAGTCAAAGCAAATGGAGGGTGAGGTTAGAGAGTGAGATGGAGTTCAGCCAGCAGCCCTAGCTCCCCAGCAGGTGAAGTGCCCAGAGGCTAGGCTGAGAGTGAAGTTGAGAGCCAAGTGACTTTGTTTTGCTTTTTATTCTAATACATCTCAGCGAGACTATGAAGGAAGTAGACATCACCACTGTTTTCATTTCACAGCCTATGATCTAGTTCTTCTCACCAAAACATTCTAGCTAGCTTCAAACTAGCATAGCAGTATACTTGTCTAATTTCTTATCTGCAAGGAAGAAAATGCCTTTTGCAATGTGAGTTGTGTAGGCCAAGAATAACATTCTAGTCAATACATGTAAATCCTAGCTGGAACATTTTTCCATCCTTTCAGCTGAACGTAACATACTGGTTTTCTGTTTCTTTGCTGTAGAACTTTTTGGATGCACATAATGACGTTCCCAAGATAACCATGGTCAATAATATGATCCATAATAATGAAGGATACGGTGTGGTCCTGGTTAGACCAGCAATATCCTCTGATGTAAAGGATGCTTCTGAATTGAGAACAAAAGGTACTTTTATCTTTTCTTAAAAGGAAGTCTTGAAACTAGTAAATCTATTATACCCAGGGTTTTTGATTGCATCATTCATAGTCAAGTCTCTTAAATGTGTTGATAATGTGTGGATAGCTTTAGCAGGCATACATTTGTGTAAATTTTGGAACACTGGAATTTTCAAAAGGGTGGACTTGCTGCAGAGAGATACTGTGAATGTCTGTGCTATGTGATGTGTGTGTACTTTCACTGTGAAGTCCTTAAGTGTCTGATCTGTGTTCCCTGTGCTAAGCAGAGCCTGTGTGACTGCTGGCCTCTTTGGGTCATACAGAAACCAGCAGGAAAGCAGGTAGAGCTTCTCTTTTAGCTCTTCCACTTTATGTTAATTTCCCCCTATTTTTTTCTTTCATGTGTTAGAGCTGGGCTCTGCTCCTAGATCAATTTTTTTTCTTCTCTGCAATAAATGTGACAACTGTTTCTGTGTTTTCCTCAACATCTTACACAGTATTTGGAATATGTGACTGCCACTGAGTAGTTACCTCAAAAATAAGTGGGATGAAGGTGAAAACAGTCAGACTAAAGGAAATATAATTCCAAGAGTTTTAAATAATTTCTCTGTTTTGTGTGATTATTGCTTCTCAATTTAGGGGGTACACACTCTACCCAGTCAGGTGGTGGGACAACCTGTGTAGGGGACTTCAGACAAGAACAACTGTCTGGATGTGTAACTGAGTTGGAGCTTTATGAACAAGCTGAAAATTCTGAGGAAATGGAAGGCAATTATGAAATTGCAAATGAACTTGGGACTACTTCTGCAAAGAAGAACCAGCTGCAGAAGAAAAGACTGAGTGAACTGGGTATCACAGAAGCTGATGAAAACTTAATGTCACAGGAAGTGTTTGTTTCCATTGTGGGCAATCAGTTCAAATGGAATGGGAAGGGAAGTTTTGGTACCTTTCTTTTTTGACTGACCTGACTCCTAATAGCACTGCGATTAAAATATTTGCACAAGCTATTTTCACTCCTGCTTTCCAAGCAGTTAACCTGTTCCATTAGCCTTGCATAATGTCAATAAAATGTGACAAATATTTATTAATAGTGTATATACTGCATGTGGAAACTTTGCTGCATTGTTGCAAGTATGGACAACATGGTAGAAAACAGCTTTAGCATGGAGATTGTGCATTTGTTTTAATAATCTATGTGCTACTTTTTCCTAGCTCTCCAGTGTTGTGGATTTTTTCTTTTATCTGTTATGCTTTTTCATTGAGGGGTGAAAAAGGAAATCTTCAAAGAAAGAACGTAGAGTTCATCGTGGAAGAGCGGACAACAGATGTTCAGCAACTGGTGGTATATCTTTCTCCATGGTATTCAGTGTCATTCATCTATAGCTCACTGCTATTAAACATTGACATGATCTTCCTTAACATAAAGAATTTACAAGTATTTCATTAGCTTCTATTCAACATACTGTTTGGCTGCCATGTTTCCTACTTGAAGGGATTTCTAGAAAACATAGCATTTGGAAGGGTAGCATAATTCAGCCTTCTGTGTTTTTTCTTTGCCCAGCTGTTTACTTCCAACAGCTATCAGTGCCCGTGCACCTTTTCCTGAGGGAGGACAGCATCTAACTAAATCCCATTAATCTGAATAAAGAGAAATCAAAGTAATGTCTCTATTAGTGGCATTCATACTGTGCCTTTCAGTACATTGTTGTAAAGCTTTTAAAACTGTATGCCATTTGTAGCAGCTGATGTTTTGGAAATGAATGGAAAATTAAAATTATGTTCTCAACTGCAATCTTCTCCACCCACAGCTGTGAACATTCAGTGGCTCACTGTTGCACAGTGCATTAGTTTTCACTTGAGAAAAAAACTGGAAGGATTGCCTGATGGAGGACTCTTCAATTACAAACCTAGAATCTGCCCCCAGATTTTTTTTGTACAATGTTCAAGAGTCAGCTTTTGAACTGGTATGTGAAATGTATATAGGAAAATAGTGACTTTGAAAGTGGTTCATTGTGTCCTATGGAACAATCATGCGTGGTGTACCAGACAAGTGACTTTGGAATAATTTCTGAAAGTAGCCTAGCAGGCATATGCCTTCACCAGAAGTGTATGTGCTGCATAGAAGATGATGTAATTAGTCTGATGCAGACTTTTCACTCTAGCCATTTTTAAAGTGAGATGACAATAAAAAAATCACTCATTCAGCTGACAGAAAGAAGAGAAAGATGTAATTTAAAAGCTTCCCTCCCACCCCCACACACCCCTCATTATGTGAAACACAGTATTCATTGCAGCTTTACTAGTGCGCTGCTTCTGGTTTTGTTCTGGTCAGGACACTTAACATCAGAACTCAACTTTACATTTTGATGAACATAAATGCCATTGCAGTATCTCTATGTGCACAAACCCACAAAGTTTGCAACTTAGTGACTTTAGGCTTTAACTTCACTCAAGTATTTCTTTAATGTTAAATCTGGCAATATTTTCATGTCTGGAGCTATTCATTAGGTCACATGCCATGTTTCATGCTTTGATGTTGTCCCTTTATTTCCCAAGTGTAATCCTTATTAAAGGACTTGGGCTAAAAACTAATCTTGTGGTTCTTTCATCTTTTCAAAACTAATTCTCAGTGAACTGTCTTCCTGATGTATAGGTAGTATTTCTTTCCCTTGTGCTTCATTTTAAGCCTGGTTTATCTCCTGACAGCCTCTTATCTCTTTTTTAAGAATCAGATTTACATTTATGAACATAATAAAAATGTGACTCTTCTGCTTTCAATGCCATCACAGTTTTGCCTTTTCATTGCCAGATGCCAATGGTTGACTCTATTGTGCAAGTTGTCAGTAGGTCAAGAGCAAAATGTGAAAAGATGAAGCTGTTAGTACAACTTCCAGCCATTTGCTTTGTTCAGGAACTATATGATGAAATGGTGGTTAACTTCTTTGTCCCTTGGGGCTTAAGTATCATTAGACATTGAATGGAGCTCTCTCAATCTCAGAGTTCTGTCCTTCCAATCCCATGACCAATAAATGGAAGTTTTTTACAGTTTGTTTTACAGTTTGAATTTCCTTCAGGAGTACAGAAAGAGAAGTACTTAAAGGGAAAGATCTAATATAAGGCTTGTACACTCAGCTTTGAGTGATGCGTTTTGTTAGTGGATTATATATTTGAGACTAGAAAATCGGTTCATTTTTGAAGTGTTTTCTTTTTTGTCTTTCATTTTAAAATGTTCTTATATTTCTTTATTTTTTTTTCCCTTAAAGGCATTAGGTGTTATAGTGATGACTAAAGATCTGCTCATCTCCCTTTCGGTGCTTCCTGCCTCTTAAATGAGATACTAATTCCAGAATGCTTTCTTGTGTAGCTGTTAGAAAAACTGGAGAAAAAGTTTAATTTTGAGATGTTTTTATGCAGTTGCAAAATGACTCTCCCAGGATAAGATCTCCTCATCCTATATATCTAGTCTATTTCAGACTTACTGCATTTGACACTTAGTAAATGTGCAATTAAGTTCAGCCTGTTTTTTTCCTCGTTGGTCTTGGCTTCATTTCATTGCTTGTCTGGCCTTTCCACTATTCCGTTCTTAAATCTGGGCAAACTTGAGCTTTGTCTTAACCTTTTCCCTGTCTCTTTCTATCTTTACTGAGTGGATAAATTTACTGCCACAGAAGTATTTCCAGGAGGAACAAGATGCATGCATCATTCTTGTCCTAGCTTATCATACCTGAACCCTGATGGTAATGTGTGACAGATTGTATTAATCTCACTTTTCTGACAGCAAATTTGATCTTTGTTCCTGTTTTCTGAATACCCTTTTCCTGGAGTATTCCTAGGCAACACAGATTCTGGTAATTAAGTGCTGATTTTTATTAGCTTAGATGAAAACATAAGTATGATATATTCTAGACAAGATTTTACAGCTGTACTGTAAGCCTAGAGTATATGAAACAGCTTTTGAGACAAATCTGTGGAATCGGAGCTTCTAGTCTAAAACTCAGTAAATCATTAATTAGACAAAGCAAAATTAATAGCTGGCTGTGTCTTTTCTGTACATTAAATGATATAAAAAAACTAATATGTGTTTTCATGGAAAGTAAAACCAAAGCCTTGCAAGCTTTGTCATAATGTTTAGCTCTCCACCACATTGTGTGGTGTTTTTTTTTCCCCATAGAACACACATTAGCTATGTTAAGCTAAAAGGTGCTACAGTGTAAATTTTGTTGAGATGAACTTTGTTGGTGCAAGGGAAGATATGCTAGACTGCATCAGTGGAGGAAAAAGACTTGGAATACCTCATGGGTAGCAGAGCTAACATGCTAGACCTTCCTATGCTTTTTCTCTGGGATTGACGCTATGGCTCCATGCTCCACTACCTTCCAGATGGGAATACATTGTTGCAGTACCTGTAGATACAGGGCTGTTCTATGTTATGTGATATGGCCAGTGACTGGGCTTCACCTGTGCGTTTCCTTTCCTGTCGCAGTGCTCTGGCAGCTTGCGTTGGTGCAACAGGTTGTTCTGTGACTGCAGCCTCACTGATACAGCCTCAGAAGGCCCAGGGACCTGCTGGTGTACCTGACTGCTTTAGCTGGGCTAATGCAGATTTTCATGGTGAGCAAGCTTTTGCCTTAATGACTTGATCAGGTGCAGATGCTTGTAGTCAGGCAAGAAGGTGAAAGCTCAGGGTGCAGAGGGGTGGTGTCTGAAGTGCCATCTTGAAGAGCAATGGTCTTGTGCAGCAGCTAGGTTGTTTGCTAAGTCATTTCCTAACAAAGCAGGATATTGCTCTCTTGTTTTCCAGCAATGTTATTCTTCTAATTTTATTGTTCCTCTCTTGGTGGTATGACAGGCTGCTGACACAGCAGAGGTAGCCCTCTTATTTCCCACAAGGCAGTGGAGAGTTACGGCAGGAGGAAACACCTCAGCCTCAACTGGGAGATACAAAGCCCAGTCTTACAATAATGATTTTCTTTTCCTGTGATGCACATCCTTTGCATCACTTCAGATAATGAGGGGGACTTCAGCGCTTCAAATAAGCTCTACGCTTACTATGAGGAACCATACTGCTTTTATTTTTCACTTGTCGGGCTGATTTCAAAAGTATCAGGAGTTATATGGTCCACTGTGGCACAGATTGCTATTTTCCTGGTCTAAAGAATATCTGGAGATTTCTATGCTTGGAGTGGTAGAGAATGTGTTTGTTTTTATTAATGCAAACAATCTTTTCCTATTACCTTCATGTTCACTGAAGGATTTTTTTTTTTCATTGTTTTGTTTTTATTTGTGCCTTACAGCAGTCACGTTTTCCTGTGGATAATCACAGCCCTGGTTTAGTAAACCAGATGTATAAAATTAAACTGACTACTTCTAAAACGGTCCGGACAGTGGCTATTACATTCGTAAGGAACGTGTGAGAATCATATTAAACTGTTGCAATAAATATTTAATTACTTACACAAAATAGTATACTTAAGAAACTGAAGTCTTCACCTTGGAGTGAGTAGCCAAGGAATTTGGCAGTTGGTGGTGATGGAAAAGGTCAAATTTCAACAATGCAAGAATTTAAAGGTAAGAAAAATTCAAAAGTAAATCTGACTGATTTGCTTCTACTGCTATTGGCCAATCTGACTTAGAGAAGCAATCGGTGATGTAAGTTGCCTATGTCGTGTTCTAAAATTATGGAGAGCTTAAGGAAGCCTAGCCTCTGTCCTTTAATATGTGAGATTGGATGATAAGATCCATGTATGTTGTCAAAGTGATAACTCAGTCCTACACTGCAGCAGTCTTGCCAGCAGCAGCATGTTATTGTGTGTCAGAGAAGATTTTATCCAGTGTGAAGGAGTTTTTGTCAGCTGGCCAGAGGGGTTTTTTAGAATAATATTTTGCTTTATCTTCTGCTGAAACTACTTACTGTAGGATTTTGTTTTGTAAGCATAGATTTTTGTGGTTAATATGCAAAGCTGAGGATTAAAACATGGGAACCAAAATAAACCTGGCAGGCTTTCATATTTTCTGGTCTGGAAGTAGTGCAGTTTGAAAGAATGTGATACAATTATTTGTTTTGCTCTATTTACTAATAAAGCAAATGTACCATTTACAGAATTTCAGAGAAGGAAAAATTTTTCAGTGCATTTGCTTTGAAACTGTTGTTGGCTCAAAAGCTTTTCAGTAATAATATAAATCATTGTATTTACCACACTGGTAAGCAAATGGAGTTGAGAGATCAGTGTTCTGCCATGTTAAATTATGAAGCTGATGTTATTCTGGATGATTTTGCTATTTTCAAAAAGGAGAATTGCCTTGCTTTCAAGGGTGGATTATGGCTTCATAGGAGCTTGCTGCATCTGAAAGTCTGCTTTTTAGAGTCGTACTTGAACTAGTTAAAGCAAGATAAGAAGTAATACAGAGAGCAGCTACTGATCAATGCCTACAGAAAGATAAGGAGGCTAAGACTTAGCTGAGCTGATTTTTACACCAGTTAATAGTGGTGTTTTCTACTGCTAGAAAGCTAGCAGCATATCCCATGTTATCCCCATTTCTGGTTTAGGTGCATGTGTGGTAATGTGAGAAGACATCTTTTAGTCAGCAGTTGCTGTTGTGAAGACTGAAAACCTGAGCAAAGAGATTAGGAGTTGGCCTAGGGGATGGTCTACCTGATTCTTGTGAGCTTGACCACCACTGCAAGCAGAAACTGGTGACAATCCAGATGTAGGCAGGTTCCTTGGCTGTGCGAAGTCCAGTGTGCAATTACAGCTCCTGGCGGATTGATGGAGCTTTATTTTTACTTTCTAATCTACTTTCAGGCTGCAGCACTGTAGCTATTATGAACTGCTTCAAATCCCAGTACCCCAGATTCCTGTTGTTTGGCCACGTGGCTTTACTGTATACGTGTCTGAGTCAGCAGTTCTAAAGCTGCAAATGGGAAGATGCCAAAATGGTACTGTCAGTAAATGGGGTATTTGTTGTTATTAAATCTGAATGTTGTGGCTGAGGATCTTCGAGTTGTTTCTAGTCCTTTTCAGTATCTTTATTGATGATCTAGAGGAGGGGATTGAGTCTAGCATCAATAACTTTGCAGATGACAGCAAGCTAGGAGCAGGTGTTGATCTGTTGGAGGGTAGGAGAGCCCTGCAGAGGGACCTTGACAGGCTGGATGGCTGCACAAAGGCCAATGGGATGAGACTTAACAAGGCCAAGTGCTGGGTTCTGCACTTTGGCCACAACAACCCCAAGCAGTGCTAAAGGCTGGGGACAGAGTGGCTGGAGAGCAGCCAGGAAGATAGGGACCTGGGGATACTGGTAGACAGTAGGCTGAAGATGAGCCAGCAGTGCACCCAGGTGGCCAAGACAGCCAATGGCATCCGGGCCTGTATCAGGAACAATGTGGCCAGTAGGACAAGGGAGGTTGTACTTCCTCTGTACTCAACACACCTTGAGTGTGTTGAGGCCACACCTTGAGTACTGTGTCCAGTTCTGGGCTCCTCAATTCAAGAGAGATGTTGAGATACTGGAATGTTTCCAGAGAAGGGTGATGAAGCTGGTGAGGGGCCTGGAACTCAGCCCTGTGGGAGAGGCTGAGAGTGCTGGGGTTGTTTAGCCTGGAGAAGAGGAGGCTCAGGGGTGACCTCACTGCTGTCTACAACTACCTGAAGGGAGGTTGTAGCCAGGTGGGGGTCAGTCTCTTCTCCCAGGCAACCAGCAACAGAACAAGGTGACACAGTCTCAAGTTGTGCTGGGGGAGGTATAGGCTGCCTGTTAGAAGGAAGTTCTTCACAGAGTGATTTGCCATTGGAATGGGCTGCCCAGGGAGGTGGTGGAGTCGCTGTCCCTGGACGTGTTCAAGAAAAGGCTGGATGAGGCATTTAGTGCCATGGTCTGGTTGACTGGATAGCGCTGGGTGCTATGTTGGATTGGATGATCTTGGAGGTCTTTTCAAACCTGGTTGATTCTGTGCTTCTAGATAGACCTGCAGAAAATTGTTTGTTTAGACATTTTAGTGCAATGTGGCTTTGAATTATGCTTTTTGTAGCATACCTTTGACTTCAACCTTCCATTTCTATTTAAAAAAAGGGATAAAATTAATATTTTGTAATAAAAGGTGTCTGGCAAAAAGGTCAGCCAGAGACAAGATAATTGCAAAGTATGATTCCCTGGTCAAATAAACGAAAAAACCAAACCACTATAATCAAGTAGCCTTGGTTTAGATGACAGATATTGTTTTTTCATGTTTTTCATTGTTTTCATGTTTTACTTTTTTATATTAAAAAGAAAAGGTTGGAAGGAAGGTGAAGAAGGCTGGTATGTTGGTGGGTTAGATGATAGCATGTAAATTAAGCACTGTATCAATCCATTACTTAAGAAATGGAGTAAATGGACATTATGTGGAAATTCAAGTATGTGTTCATATAATTTCAATACAGCTCCTAATATCATTGTCCAAAATCTTGTAATATTAAGAGTGCCTTGGAAGACAAAGCTCACATCACTGAAGTGCATTAACAGTCTACATCTTGACAGATACTAAGGCAACTCAACAATGTCCTTTTCAATGTCATGCATACAGGGTAATAGGCTGTTGGACTTTTCAGTACTCAGCAGTAAGAGATTAATGTTCCAAAAAAATCCTTCACCCAGAGTTTTTCCTTATGACCACAGGCATGAAGATTTCTTTGTTGACTTAGTGAATTGATAATCCAATTCTAGCAGGAAGAGTTACTCTCTTTTTTTCCCCTTTTTACAAGTGCTTTTATTCCTGTGGCTCCCAGAAACACAGTTATGTTCTGACTAATTTCAGCTGCTTCATCATGCTTGTTTCTAATTGAGCTCTGGTGAACAATCATTCCTGTGATTACTGCATTGTGTAGGTCCACAGCATATTTCATGGCCTGCAGGCTGCAGTTTTTGAGTCACACTTTATGGCGCGCTTGTGTAATTTTTGGTAGATGACTGGGTGGTCTTAACCCACTTAAAACTTTAAAGCAGTAGTATAATAGAAAGTACCAATTTGCTAGAGAGTCTTCAAAGAGTCTTTCAGATCTTCACCTCAAAAGCTTATATTAAAACATGCTTTTGTTCAAACAGTTTTTTCTCCAGGTTTGGAATGCCTGTTTAATAGTGTGAAGCATGTTTTTCACAGGTATTTATCACATTAGCACATTCTTAGTCCTCAGTGTCACCCTGTACAGCCATTTTTAAAGGAAGTGCTATTCACTGATGCCTCTACTGCAGTCTGGGAGAAAACACTGTGGGTTGAAGTTCATGTTTGACTCGCTGTACCTCTTCTCTGAAATGAAGTGGGCTAGTGCTCGGTGCTTCCAAGGCTTTCCAATCCCTCCTCCCCCCAAATATTGAGTCATTTAAACTATCAGTAGTGTTTCATGATTCTAGGAAGGTTTTACCAATACCTGAGTCTATTTAACTCTGATCTACATCTCTGTCAGTGCTGATTTGAGCATAACTTTCTGTCAAACTGTGTGTTGTCTTAGCTCTTTGCATCATGGAGTAAAAAGGAAAAGTATTCACAGGCTGCAATATTGTAATATTGTTGCTACGTTCATCTATTCAAATGTGTCTTTCAGTTTATCCTAGTTTCTACACTTCATAATAATAGCAGACAATAATTCTTATTGCTGTTATAAGCTTGGAGCATATTGAGTGCACAAATTAGTATTTGAAACTGCAATGTGTTTACATAAAGTAAACTTGATACCCCTTCAGTATGGGGTGCGAGATGTTGCTATTCCTGCAGTTACTCTGTCTCCAAGCTTCTGGATTTTTGGATTTGGTTATTTTCAGAAGTTCTTTTAGAAGTGTTTCCTAAAGTGACATTCAGATTCTGTTTTCTCTTCAGGATATCTCAAATATATTCTTTGTTTATGTCCACCTGTAGTTAATGTTTGCTACTGTTTGTACCAAGTAAACATTCTAAATGGGAGCCAAAATACATCATGCTTTGCTTAAATTCTTAGACAGAAAATGTAATGCGATAATAGAGGTGATTGACTTGAAGGGTTGATGCTAATGTATGACTTGGTTCTTAAGTTTCTTGAGGGGCTGTACCTGTGGCTGTGCAAGTCTTGTTTTTGGTTTTAGTGTTGTTCACAAATTTTGGTAGCTTACAAAGTTATGTTCATGCATCCATGGGTTTCATGACTGACATCTGTATTAAATTTCTCTTTTTTTAATTAAAAAAGTCTCATTCTCATGATGATACAAGACACAATGAGCAAGATAGGACATGCAGAAAGAGTCAGATATTGCAAGACCACATCTTAAATTATGAAATCTGGAGTAGTGTGCCGTTCTTTTCCTGTTTCTGGGTGTTGGCATTTGACTTTAAGGACGGACAGAGCTCCTGATTTTGTCTTTCTTTCCCCTCCCCCTTTTCTTTGAACACATAAGGATCTGTTCATTTTTAGATGTTTGAAATATAGTGGTAAAACCCAACCTTTTAGCATTAAAACAGGATGACAGGAGGTGTGAAAACATTTGTTATACTCGTCTCACTGGTTTTCTGGTCTTTAAAGTCTGTTTTTTGTACTATGTGTTTCAGTGCAAATGTTCTATAAAACACAGTATGGCCTCAAGAGGAAGCTTGGAAGATGTCTTCCTTACGTACAATTTCTGTTCTTGGAGGTGTTTCAGAGACACTCACATGTTTTCTTTTTGGTGTTGTATCCTATAGTAATGGAGTGCTTTTCAGTTGTGAAGTCTTGCATTTTCTTTCGGATATGGGAAAACAGATGAATTAACTAGATTTGGGTTGTTGTTTCAGTCTATCCATGGACTTTCTGTTAGGATACATTTTTATTCTGTCTCTCTGGCCATATACACTAGGCTCACTCTTGCTGCTTGTTGAATAGTAGTTAAGTGATATAGTAAATTAATCTCTTTGATGGTTTAAATTGCAATTTCTTTCAGATCAATAAAGAATTTGCTGAAAGAACCCACACAGATGAATATTGAT
This sequence comes from Tricholaema leucomelas, assembly GCA_013400475.1. Lineage (NCBI taxonomy): Eukaryota > Metazoa > Chordata > Aves > Piciformes > Lybiidae > Tricholaema lacrymosa > Tricholaema leucomelas. The sequence continues at coordinate 76,729 of WAAF01019137.1, read as the reverse complement.
TTTGCTTTTCCCCATTAGGTATTTGAAGCACTTGTGTTTTTACTACTAATGACAAATCAATTCCAGGATTTCAATGCAAGGTAACTTGGATAATTCCTTCTATTGGAGGATGTTACTTTTCTGTTTTCAGTTAAACATCATCTGTGTTTATCTTCCTTCCCTGACTGACAGTAATTTGAACAAACCAATAATTATTTTGTTAGTGCCTTATAGTTTGGGTGTTTTTTGTCTTTATTGCTATATTAGTGGCAAACTTGTCTGAGACTACTCTAATGTTATGGAGTAATTATAGTAAAAGCATAGAGGAAATTATTTTTCACTGTGATAAATGCACCACATAGTACATAAAATGCTGTAATGGGAAGCTTGATGAAACCAACAATCTTTGTTATGGTTAAATTCACAATTTCTCTTAACAACCCAGTTCCAGAAACAGTTAATGCAGAAAGCATTCTCAGAATCCACCTTGTATTATATTTTGCATGATGTTTGGATCCTTCTTAGAATAGAACTTCATTATAGAATGGATAGCCAGCTTAATTTAAGATGTGTCTTAGAACAAACAACCATACTCTTAGTTTTGCAACTGCGATAATGCCGTTTTCCCAAAACTTTGCTTAGAATTGCTAATTCTGGGTCGTGGTTCTTTTTTTTTTTTTAATATACGTATCCTGTTGATTATTATCAGAAACACCACTCTGGTCTTACTTCATCATATGGTATTTTCAAATGTGACTGCACTAGAGTTAAGTGCCTGAAATATTTAGGAGCACAGGTTTTCGGTAAAGCCAGTATGGTGTTTCAAGAGTTGCATCTGAAGTATGGAGTGAATGACTATTTTAGTTTCATAGCAACAATTAACAGTGATAAACCTCATTCAATGACAAGAAGAAGATTAAAACCCTTGAATTTTGGAGAATGTTTTACAAGTAATCTTAGTGGATTATGAAAAGTTACTGTCTTGCTGCTTTGTTTAGCAAGAACATTGTCTTGACCTGTGCAGGAATCTAATTTTCTTAGAAATGAATACACGTAATTAAATTAGAGATGATGAAATTATTAACAAGCTTCTAACATGGCAAATGTGTTGGTAAGTGGGGAAAAAAAAATCAAACTGGAAGAAAAGCCACAGAAACAGAGTTATGCCACCAGATGTGCAGATCATTAAAATAGGAGGGTGAACTGTCCTAGAATCTAAGTGCTTCAAAAGAGTTTCATCCAAATTTGGACTAAATCCATCCAAACTTAGAGTAAATCCATTAATGTGCTGTCAAAAGTTTAAAAAGGAACTTTAGCCTCATATGCATAATTCTCTATTCTAAATTTTATTGTGAAGTGCTTCAGCCAAAAGTAGGAAATAATGAATACTGAAGTACTCTGAGATGTTACCAAATGCTTTACCTTTGTGCTATATGTGCATTTGTCTTTCATGAGAGTGTATTTTCAGATAAGTTAGTAAGGTGCTTGGAATTAACATAGACTAATAACTTCTCTTGCTTAAATGCTTTCAAATCTGTAAGATAATAATTTTTTGGGATACATTAATCACATCTTGGGTGTAAAGTGATAGGCTCTGCTTTTTTGTAATTAAGGCTCTCATGTGTTTCATTTTGTAATGTGTATTGCTTTAAATCTCTTACAGTGCTGAAAATATGTTGAAACTGCATTTCAATTGCAAGGAACCAGCTATAACTTTCCTATTTCACATCTTAGATTTAATGGCAGGGTTTAGAGCTTTTGATTATATCCCTTTTTACAATCAATCCAACTTTTTTAGAGTGGAATCAAAGTACCTGTAGGGGACTTGAAATCTCAACTTCTCCCCAGAGACCCAACAGTGGTATCTGACTGATTATCATATATCTTGAGGGGGTTCACTCAAGACTGTAGTTGTCCCTCCAACAGAGTGTGTTTGATGGGTGTGTGTGGGTTTTTTCTGAATTTGATTATATGAAAATATTTGTATTTTTTCAAAATATTTATTGTATAAGAGAAACAGTCCATATGTTGTCCTTGTGACTTTAATGCTGGCAGGTATGCTTGACTGGCAGCCCTAAAGACAGAATTTTTGTGTCCTAGTACAAATATGTCATAGATTAATGATGTGTCATAACTGTTAAAAATGCATAGTAAAAAAATCAGTGTCTTTATTCATACCAGGGTCATATTACATCTGTTCTGCTAATGCAGCCAGTAAAACATACATTTCCCCTGTGAGACAATGACTTCTTTTTATTAAGAGAGAAATCAGTCTGCCTATAAAATGTGATTATATAAACAATTCATACAGGCTATGTTTGAAATGTCTACAGAGTTCTTACTGAAGCTAGTTACTATAGCAACAGACAAAGGAGGTTGGTTTAAATTTCTTAGTTCACTATTGGAGAGGCTTTTGCTTCAGATCAGGAACATGCTGGTGTAACAACTCCACACAATTTAAGCCTCATGTAAACCAATCAGCTGTGTAGTGCATCATGCTTAACTTACCCGTGTGAGTACTCTGCTATAACACTTAATGTCTTAGACAGATTTCTTGTGTAAGACTGTAATGAGTCACAATTATGATAATGCCATAAGCATTATCATTATAATTGTATAGTGGAAGTACTGTTTGTCCTCCTAACCTCCTGTAATGTGTCTTGAAATTATATTTTAAAAAACATGCACAAAATCAAGGTGAAAAGTCCCCTCAACAGCTAGACAGTTTCGTAAGTGAAGACACAGGTACAGAAGAGAAAGGCATACCCAGCATACTGCACAGAGCACTCAAACATTGCTTTTAGTGAAAAAGATAACTAATATGAAGTGTAGGGAAAGGAATGAAGGTGAGTGAAGGATAGCTATAGCTGTTGCAGATTTGCACTGAGCCTTCTACATTGGAAAATATTTAATTACTGCAAAATGCCAGTTCACAGTAAGAGAAACAGCTTCACAACTGACTTTGCAAAGCTGCCAGGAGACTTCCAGCAATGCAGTGGTGATTATGGACAGGTAACTGGGGTGGTCATTCTAGCCCAAACAGTTCCTACAAACTATGGGAGGGTATGATGAATGCAGATGTTTTTCATGTGTGTAAATAAACTTTTAATAAGAACTCACATGTCTATGGCCCAATGACTTAAAGTTTATTTGGGAAAGGATTTAATAGTGAGGAACTGAACCAGACATACCACCTTTCTTCTGTGTAATTTTTGCAATTCACCTGCTAGAAGTGACCATCTTAAGTAACCTGACAGATACCACAAAAAATGATTATGCTTTTAGATCTCTCATCTGCATATAAAGCAATGCAAAGTAATTTGCAGTTATGTAATGAAAAGCTACATTTACTGCGCAATGTCCTATCTGATCTTTCTGATATTCCAGGAGTCTGTTGAAAATTTCATTGTCCTCCCATCTATAACAAATCCATCCTTTTACACCTACAATGGGGAATGGCTGCTGCAGAAGCCTTGAGGTCAGTGTGATCTTAGCTTACTTTCCTCCTTTGTATAATCATTGTATTTAAATGTAGCATATTAGATTGATTTTAAAATTTTTATCACACCTCTCTGTTTTAAAAACTCAAACATTTCATAATGGCAATACAGAATCTTAACCCAAAGATTATTCTGCAGTATTTGTTGTGATGTTTGTCTTATTTAAGTGCTGCAATCAGTACAAAGAATAGGGAGTTACAGCTTTCATGCTGTAACGTGCATGGAAAGCTTTTTCGTTTTAGTAAAAAAGGTGGCCTGTAGGATTCAAACAAATCCAACTCACCACTGTGATTCAGAAGACTGATAGGTGAAAGATGCCTTGTGGATGACCTTGCTCATTCATGAAAAGAATGGAACTAATTTTCTTCAACAGAAAATCTAATCCTTGCCTAAAGTTCATCTTGTGATTATGATAAATTAACCATGCTTACCTTAACACTTCCTTTATTCAGGAGATAAAAATGTATGACAGAAGTGGCAAGCTGGTAGCCTGTAAAAAGAATTAGACATGGTAGCCATACCAATCAGAAAGCTTGTCAGAATCTCTTCAGCAGTAGTAGCCTAACTGCACAGTACAGTCTGTGCTGGCCAAATATGATAGTTTCATATTTTCTCTCAAATTGGCTTATAAGCAGTGCTGTACAAAATCTTAAGGCATTACTGTTATTCTTTAGCCATACTGATAGTAAAGTGATTGTTCCTTAATTTCTATCCCCCTGGACAATTTTTGGTTTTAAGCTGGGTTCCTGAGTTTTTACCATATGGCTATTTGTTTGTTTTTTTTTTTTTTAAACAAAATTTCGTTGCAGAACTCTGTCAAAGGCCTTTTGTGAGCCTGAATAGATCCTGCCAGGTGTTTTTGGTATGGTCACTTTGATAAAGTTCATGTATCTGATGAGCATGGCTCATCCCTGCTGTTTGTGTCTGTCAGCAAATAGTCATTGTAATTTTAGTTTTAGGTTTTAAGCCAGTTTATTGAAAGCTAAATAAGTGAGGTCTATGATATTTTTCATAATAGTAAAATAGCACAAGCATGCTAGCACATCATTCATGCTAGGATGCGAAACTATTTTAGCCAGTGACTCGGACACTCTGTTTCTGATAGGTCTAAGTGGAATGCTGTCATCTTCTAGTTTCTGATATTGTATCATCTTCCCTGTTGGAAAAGGGCAAGTTAGGACTGTCCTTTTTTTGGTTTTGTTTTGTTTTTTTTGGTAAGCTGATGCAAAATCAGATTTTCATAGTCTTAATTATTCAAGCTCTGGAATAATAAAACTCTCATATTTCACTCACTATGTCACTCTCCTCTATGAAAATGTATTTTGGTCTGAGGGATGTTCTGCAGATTCTTTCATGAATGTTAAAGCAAATAACTTAGGCCTCCAGCAACATCAGCCTCATTTGTGGCTATAGTGTGTTCATGTTCCTTAATGATAATTTTGACTACTTTTTGGCTGCTTGTTTCTTTATCATGTCTCCTTTTATTCTGAGAAACTATAATTCAAGTTTGCATTAATCCTTAAGTTCCCATGGACAGGAGTGGTTTGGTGCAAAAACATGACTCGAATGGTTCTTATCTGTGACCATACAGAATTAACAGCTTAACTTTGGTAACTAGTGACACATTTTCTTGTCTCTTCAAATGGAATTCAGATTTGCCAGCAAAAGTGTATGGTTTTCTTAACTAATCCACTTGAAGAGTACTATGTGAAGTATTTGCCTGTATCATCAAATACAAAATATCTATCAATTACACTACCATAACTCATTTTTGCAGTGCTCCAAACTTTGGTTCCAGAGTTCTTAATCCTATTCTAGCACATGAAGATAACTTGTAAACCATTCTTTTGTTTGTTTCCCAAATGGAAGTTTAACGCTTTCATCTAGAAAACAAACAAAATCATGTAGAAAACTTCCCTTTTTGGGGTAACATTACTACCAGGTTTCTACTTTAATACATGTTAAATTTGCTTCAACTGGAATATACTGAATGGATTTTGAAGTTCTGTCAGGTTTACTGCTTTGTCAGTCCAATTACTGCAATATCTCCTGCCATCTGTCACTGTCCTTTTTTCTCAGTAGGGCCTGCTTGCCGGTTCTAATGTTATAAAGTTGAAACCATTAGAACGAAAAAGAGTATTATTTTTGGATGCTTCGTTGCTCATCCAGAAGGTTATGTTAGAGAAAAATGTGTTTTTACAGGGTGAGAGTTTATATGATTTTAACTTTGAATAGAAATGTTTCCTAAGCATATTAGATTGTGCAATTTGTATTACTGACCTCTGGACTGCTGTTGTGGTTTGTCATAGTAAAATGTGTTCTGAAGAACAATTTCTGGCTTGCTTGTTCTTGCTGCTCAGAACTTTTTGCTACTTGCACTTTCTGAAAATGATACTCATGCAATTCATGGGAGTTAAATCACAGTACCAAGTGCAAAGTGTGGCATGTGTGCTGTACAGTAATGGATGATGTGGTTTAGTAGTGACTCATCCTCAAGTCACTGAATACTGCCATGTGCTAGAGTACCGTCTTGTAGGAGGTAGGCTACTGTCACAATGCATTGTCAACTATTTTAGGAGATTGTCAAAATTTTCACCTCAAAAATCTTTACATTGCTGTAATAAAATTTGTACTGCCATAGGACAGTTTACCTGGACAAATCCATTTGAGATAAAATGTCATCAGACCTAAATCCTCCATGTACAACCAGTTTGAAAATGTGTTTCCTTCCAGTTCAACATCAGCATGAGCTGTATTACTAATGTAATGGCTGTCACAGTTGCTCTCTTACAACTCAGCTAAATTTAGCCATGGCATTTATTTTCATGCATTCTTGCCATACCTCTGTTCCCAGTCAAATGAAATACTTATGTTTCTGCAGAATTATTCATCAAGGACCCTTTTTCTTAAAGCTGTGGTTGCAAAACATGTTTGAAGACATACTTCTACGTAGTTTTGAAGGATAATAATCTTCTTTATGTACTGAAATATATCAAGATTTACATTATTTGAAAGTGAGAATCTTTCTCAAAACAAAGAGAATCTTCATTTAGAAGTGGGATTATAGTTAAGTGCATTTCTTACTGAAGCATTGACAAACATTCTGCTGCTTAATTTTGCTTAAATAACCCTTCTGTGATGATTCAGTAATATTCAAGTATTCATGTCTGGGAACATGAAGAATCAAAACATGCTCCTTTTCACCTGGCATTGGATTCATTCATGCCTTTCATGCTTGTATCCAGAAATATCTTTGGAGGACTTGGATAGCTATAGCCTAGGTTCTGCAACCCAGTGGAGGAAGAATGGGTATAAAGAAATTAATACTGAAAAAATCTTGTAGCAGCGTGAATTTGTGCAAATTCTGCAGGCATTTACTGGTGTGTCTTCAACAGATAGTAAGGTACTCACTGATCTCTTCTGTGAGGACTAATATTAACCAAAGAAGCAAGGTTACTGTTTATTTCATTTAAAGTATCCCATGAATCAGTCCTTTGCATCCATCTGCTTCCTATGTACACAGCTTATCTTATACAAACCTGATGTTTGTTATATAGTAAGATGTACGAATGAATATATTCATTCACTTGTGTATGCTGGAAATCATTTCCTTGACTGCAAGTTTTCTGTCAAAGCAAAGTAAGCCACTTGTTGGAAATGAAGGATTTTTTTTTTTGAAAGTTTTGTGGTTTAATTTATGCATGTTTATTATTTGGGGATTTTGTCTTGGAATGCAGTTGTGAATGATGTTAGACTCCACTGTATGAGGTTGGTTGTGTCTCAACAGTCATTGCAATATTCCACATCTTTCATTTAATGTATTTAGATATGTTTAAAACCAAAATTAAGATTAAAAAGTAATTAGGAAATTTCAAATATGTGGTTTTGTGGACAGCCCTGAAATTTTTCAGTAGATACAACTTTACAGAAGGACGCACAAGGATTACTACTTGCTGTAGGTGTTCTGCTGTTCAGTGAGACAACACACATAAAATGCAAGTGAGAGAGATAAAAGTTGGGTCTTTTTGCATGAACATGTATTTTTAGTTGCTAATTTTTATTATAATGTCAAACAGCACAAAACATTAAACAACAATGTTAATACACGGTAATGCTACTCCTAAAATTTGAGATTTCTCTTGCACTGCATACTTAAAGCTTCTTCCTATGGAGAGTTAATCTGCATTAGTTAAGAAAAGAGGATCAGTCAAAGAACCATCTATTTTAATTGTAATCAATTTAGTAAAGCTTAAAGCACCATACGGAGGCAGGACTTCATCATAATCTGAACTGTATACATACAAAGGAAAGACAAGGTAACATCAAAAAGTCAGAGAGAAATGTCCTTTTCCACAGAATAATATAATGTAAGCATGATCTAGAAACAGTCTTGGATTAAAGCTCTGATATCCAGCCAGCCTCAGTGCACAACCAAGAGATTTACTGGAGGACTACCACTGCATTGTCTTTTGTGTATTTTGGTTGCGTGGTACAGTGACAGTGGCAAACTTTCCACCTTCTCCTCTGGGGGCTCTGAAGTTTTGTTTCAGTCATTGAGATCACCTGCACACCTTTCTCTGTTGGCATTGTAATGTGCCAAAGATGGTAGAGGAGGAATTCGTACTATTACCACTGTAATGTACCAAAGGGACTATATTACTGGGGTAATGATACAAATTCTTTCTTACCCTCCTGCTGCCTTGGACTCTTGGAAGATCTTTTCCCTTTCCTTGACCAAGAAACATATGCATTGCTATCATTCTAATCTATGACAGGAAGTGGATATGTGCTCCCTCAAGACATGACGTGTGAGAGAAAGAAAAAGATCAGTTCCTCTCTCCTCTGTGACAAAGTGCTGGTCCCCAGGTTCCACGGCACCTCCAGTTCCTAGCCCAGCACCAGCCACTCTGAGTTACAGATATTTTGGTAGCTGTGACTTCCATCTGGTAGTGCTGTAAGGAAGTTGACTAAGCTAGCAAGTCATTGCCAAGAATGGCTGGGGTGAAATGACTTGCACACGTGTTCTTTTCTGTCTGTAAAACCACCTCAGTCCTGTCAAACTGGAAATAGTCTTCTGGTTGAATGATGCAGTCTGTTCAATCTCATCCTATTTTCCCAGTGTATTCTAGATACTCAATTACATGGAGACCATCACAAAAAGTGAGGTACAATTTTGTCATACAAGTTCTTGGGTGCGGAAGAAATCTGGGATGTTAAATGGTTTTGTTCATGGTCTGCTGAAGCTTTAGGTGGCTTGGAAGACAGCATTAATTGCAGATGCCAAAATGCTAAAATGACAAAATCTTGTCTTGTAGAATATCCTATTGACTTAATATAGTATCAATACTTATTCCATCTTGATGTTAAAACCAAACAGAACAAGACAATGCCCTGTAGAGTAGGAGTTACTGAACAATTATATCAGATTTTAATAGTGGTATGTTCTATGTGCATGTAACTTATCTGCAGTGGTTCTGGTCCAGGGTGGGTAAGGATACAGGAAGGCTGATTTCCATTCAGTGTTGTGCATTAGTTGAGGAATGTACCCTTTTAAAGAGCCTTTTTGCTTTGAAAGAATTTTCTTGGGGAAGCACTGGTGCTTTCTCTTTGAAAGAAATTCCCATGTGGTTGACAATCTTTTGCAACTGTCTGTTCATTCTTGCTATAGGTTTCCCAAAAATGTGTATGCTCGTAGCACTTTTTGCACCAGTCTTTAGGAGAGAAATATACCCATTACTCCCATATTAGACCAGCAGAGCTTTTTTGTTGAACCTAACAAAGTAACCTTGCCATCTTGAAATCTGGAACTGTGTCAGTGATTTGAGAGAGTAAAAATAAATCAGTGAGCTGTATTTCCTCTATGGAAATAGGCATATCTATTCTACTCTGTACTACTTTCCTCAGGGACAACTCAAGCAAAGAGGGCTGCTAGGCATCTTGTTTGGCAAGGCTGCTTATTTTTAAGCATTGTTACTGCTCGTTTTTTGTTATGTGACATCTGTGGAATAATGTGTAAGGTAGGAGTTAGCTGCACTCTACTGAAAAACTGCTTTACCCTTTGGTAATGTGATGTTAATTACCAAAGACACAGATGAATACTTTGTATGTCCAGGGGACCGTGAAGGCATGAATAAATAACATCTCTAGTTCAGCTGACAGAATGGCAAATATGTTGGTGTTACACTGAACAGATGGATTCTCTGCCAGTTGTGATGACTTCTGCGGTAAAAGGGTTAGACATACTTTAGACAATTTTTTTATCCAGAAATATCTTCCTGCCTCCCTCAGTAGTGAATAACAAGCAAAGTGACTCTGACAATGTCTCTTCTTTCTGCTGTGTTCCTGGGCTTTGGGAACTGAGAAAAATTTTATTACTTTTGGAGCTTGATGAGAGGTTAGAGATTGTGAAATCTTAACCAGAAAAAAAAAATCCCCTCACTTCCCAAAGAAAACCAGGAAAGCCCAAAGAAAACCAGAAAAGCTGTGTAGATAGACATCTCATAACCCAAAAAACTATTTGAAGGGCACTTAATTGCTTTATGTGGAATGTGCCAAGCCATCATGTCCTTAGGAGTTCTATGTTTCCTCTGAAAACAGCAATAACTGACAACTTGAAGGGATTAGCAAAAATCTCTCTGTGCCAGTTGTTTGTTTTGGAGTTTGTTTACCTTGCTTTTTACTTCTGTTACATTTGATCAATAGCTGTACTGATAAAACTCAAAGAGGCTTTTCTGGAATGGTCTAGCTGCAGGAGTGCCTGATGATGAGGAATTTATATATAGCTTGTTTTTAAGTTCTTACTGTTTTCTGTCTTCCTGAAGCACGAACAGCCCACTGTATCTAATTGTATTTGTTTCCTGCCACAACAAAATTGTGCTACATAAGTTAGGGCTATGGTCAGCTCTCTGACATATGGGGCCATGGAAATAAACAGCAAGCAGGAATTCATAACTAAAGATTATAATTCACCTTTGTTGCTGATTATTCTGGGTGCCTCTATGTCAGTCTGTCACGGTATCTGCAATTTTCTAGAGACCCACTACCCATAGCCATGAATAAGAAACCTTTGAGCTATGTTTTTTATGGAAAGCAGAGGAAACCATACTGTAGAATAACAAATGTGAAATAAGTCTAGAAGAATTGTGGCATCTTGTGCTCCTGTAGATAAATGGTTTAGACCTACTGTGGGAAATGACTGTTTGCATGGAAAAGGGACACAGAATGAGCACTGGAGAGTAGCAGGTTTTCTCAGCCTATAGCATCAGGTATACATTATTCTTGTGTGACCTAATCTGGGTGATCCTGCTCTGGCAGGAGGGTTTGTCTCAGATGATCTTTTGAGGTCTTTTCCAACCCCAAACATTCTGTGATCATTTTTAAGAAGGCAGGCCAACCACGGGACTCAAGCATACTCTCCTTGATCTGTAATCCATGCATCTAAATGACACCCAGAACCCACCTGTATTTAAGAAATTACGGGAGATGAGAATTTGGATTTATTTAGGGCTTTCCCTGCCTTGTTCACACTGCTGAAAGGAGTTCCATTAGATTTCACCCTGCCTCTGAATAGGAAGTGTGCTTGAGGAGTGCAGGATAGGACAAGTACTTGCACAACACAAATCTAAGTCAAAGCTATCCAAGTTATAGCAGTTGTGGTACTTGACTATTTACATTTAACTGTATTTTGGCTCTCTCCTTTTCTAAACCCTTTCCTACTTTTTCCAGTATGGAATAGATGTTCACGGAACTGGAGTGTAATTTGGCTGGTTTTGTTAAAGCCAGTACCAACAACATTTATTCCTGCTCCACAAGGAAATCCGTTTCCAAGGTCAAAATCAAATATAATCAAATAAACAGCATTAACAACCTAGGCATTTACATCCCATCAACTTTCCTTCAGTATCCATGTGCATATGTTCTTGTGCTTTGGATGTGCGTTATGTGCCTGTAGAAAGAACTTTTCTTGCAAAATTGAGACTTTGCATGTCCTGCCCAACACCTTCTCTATATGCAAATCTAAACATTTGGGCCATTAATATGCAGGCAGAATTATAAAACTGTTACATAATGTATGTTCCTAAACCAAAAATACAAATTTTCCTATTTGCAAGTAGAATTTCCTCCTGCCTCACCGTTTTGCACTCTGCCCCACTACTACTTACTTGCTGATAATGTTGAATGTCTTTTTGGAGTAGGGCAACGTATACTTAAGTGTATATTTAAAATAAGAACTTGAATATTCATGAGAGCTTTTTTTATGGATATTGCATCTGCTTTCATTTTCTGTGTCACTAGTTCTCTGTAATATAAATTAATTTAACACTTCCCATAGGCCAAATTCTAGTTCTACATATGCCAAAACCCTGCTGAAGTGAGATTGTGAATCTGTTCCTACAAAATCTCTTACTTAGGTGAGTAGTAATTTGCAGATATGGACTTATGTGAACTCCTATTTTAATACTGGAAGGAAAGAGTAGTGTCTTAAAAATCTTCATAATGTTAACTATGCTATTCGGTAAAATCTTTCCTAAGGCTGGAAACTTCTTTCCTGACAATTAGATATGATTGCTATTTTCTGGCACTGTCAAATGCTGTTTACAAAATATGGTACAAAAGCTTGTGTGAATGTGTTAGGAGAAATTCTGTAGGAGTGAAATGCTTAGAATTTTGTTTTACTTTCTAGTTGTGAGTAGAATGAGGATTTCCTGTAGCTGGTTGTTTTCTCAGATTTCACCATAAATAACAGGGTTGTGAAAGGATAAGAGAATCATGATGGTAATTGACACTACAGAAAGAATTCCATTGCCTTTACATCTGCCTTTCAAGTACATGCAATATTTATTTGAAAGAAAAAATGCAGAGGTATTTATCTTTGTGTTTTAGAAAATAAATGGTAGAGTCTTCTCTCTATACTGGAAAGAAACACATTAAAAAAAACTCTTGTATTGGAGGGCAGTTTCCAGTGTTCTGTGGTGGAAATCACAGCTGCCCGAACTGTAAACTTCTTATGCTGGACCGTGTCTCTGTGAGCATGCTAGCCAATGTATCACAGCACTAATTCAAGCTTGTTTTAGGTTGAGTGCTCATTTGATTCACAATGTTTCTGAGTGTTTCTCATAGAACCAAGGAGAAAACTGTCAGGAAAAGATTAGGCAACTTTATTTGGAACCCTGTCATCTTTGGTTATCAGTGGCCTCTATCCAAACTTAACTAAGGCATGCATTTTGAAGTGGTATGAGAAACTATTTTGAAAGGCTGTTAGAGGAGGTTGTTACAGAAGGCTACTACATTGACAGATGGATGTTAAGGAGTGAAATAATCACTTAATATCAAAAGATAAGAAAGCACACTAGGCTAAATTCACTTCTAGTTTAAATCCATCAAGTGCCAGAAACTCATTGGTAGTGAACTTGGTCTACTGCCACAAAATATTTTTGAACATGCCTTGTCATAAATTATATGTAGTGGTATGTGAAGTACCTTTTTAAAATAAATGTAAGCTTAAAAGAATTGGTATTTACAGAGCTCAAGATGTTCATATTAGTATGTCCCAGTAAATGAAACACTTTGTGTGCAACGAATGTGAAACTGGCATCACCATTTTAAAAAACCATAAAATTGTTTTCTCTATAGTTCTGCACTATGTGTATAGATCTGTGCTGTATTTAATTGTTTTCTGATATTCTAATAAGAAACCCAGATTGGGTGGGTTTTTTTCCAACTAATTTTTAGTAATTTGACAGAATATGACTATGTGCAACTGATTGCTACACTAAGCTTCAAGATCTCTGTAAAATGGAAGAAAAGACAGACCATATTTGCTTTCAGCTCAAAATTTTAGAGATTACAGAGGAGGATATTACTCTTGGTTGAAACTTATGGTAAGGGAAATGAATAGTAAAATTTTCTGAGTTCTCTTAGATTTGTTGGGAACTTTCCAATAAAAGTTTTTTTCAGGATATTTTGGGTCTTGCATTTGAGTAGCAAAACTGTCATTTAGCATACAGACAGCACATGAATCAAGTGAGAAAGATGCGTACGAATCCACCTGATCTGGTTAAAGAAACATAGAGGCATAACAGCATCACAAAGTAGAAAATGAAACATCCTGTGAGACAGGATGAAGTGTTTTGTTTTATAGCCTCAATGCCTCTTGAGGGTCTGGCCTTTACTAATGTCATGTTTCTCTTTGGGCTGGCATATCATAAAAGCTTAGATTTGCCTAACCCTCTTTCAAATGCAAATTGAATTCTAAATAACACTGACTAATTTTGCCCTGGGCCTGCTAGTGTTTGTTGGAAATCTTTCCTGTAATAAAAAGTAAAATGAAAACTAAGGTAAGAATACAGAAGCCAAGACATTATTAAGACTGCTATGTACCAAAGGTCACTTTAAAATGTTACTCCTGGAAATAGTCTGACCCATGGTTTCAAGTTTGAACTAGAGGAAACATAGTTTTCACGGAATCACAGAATGTTAGGGGCTGGAAGGAACCATGAAAGACCATACAGTCCAACCCCTGCCAGAGCAGGATCACCTATATGTATGCATCCAGGCAGGTTTTGAATATATGCAGAGAGGGAGACTCCACAACCCCCCATGACAGCCTGTTCCAGTGTTGTCAGCCTCACAGTTTGCATTGAACTTTCTGTGCCTCAGCTTCCACTCATTGCCACTTGTTCTGTTATTTGGCATCACCAATAAGAGCCTGACTCCATCCGGTTGGTGCTCACCCCTTACATATTGGTGTAAACATTAATGAGCTCACTTCTTAGTCTCCTCATCTCCAAGCTGAAGAGACTCAGCTTCCTCAGTCTCTCCTTGTAAGGAAGATGTTCTACTCCCTTAATCATTTTTGTGGTTTTCAATATAACACACTTCTGTTCAGTAGGTAATCTACGTTTGTCATATATATTTTTGAGTCCAGACTACTCTATTATTACATTTTACTAATCCTAATTGTCTTACTGCTGAACATAACCATGAGCCTGTTAAAGCTCCTACCAGCATTTTTCTTCAGTTCTAATGCAGCAAAGGACATAATAGTCCCCAGTAAGATTTAAGCTTGCTCTTTAAAGTTAAGTGGTCTACTAAACTGGTGTCGACCTGATAGCAATCACAAATGGATGTTCATTCCATCGATTCATTACCTGTAGTAGTATGAGCATTTGCTCATTTTAGAGGCAAGACTATTTATGAAGCACTTTAACAGAAGATGTTGATAAAGAGCAAAGCCATAAAGCTGAGATTTCATCGGTTACTTTTACTAAAGCAGGCCAACATTGCATTCTTTTCATTTTAACTGACTTAAAAGGCTTCTCTCTGTATTGATTTAAGAAGTACACATACTGCCCAGTCCAGAATCTTTGGAGAGTTCCTTCAGCTGTAGCAAAGCTGTTCCTCTTCGCTGAAGCTCTGAAAAGATAGAATTTATTACTGCTAACAAAGTGTTTGCCAAATCCATGCATTGTCTAGTTGAAACTTTCCCACTTGGTTAAATAGTGTTTATATTTTCATAATTAGACATAGATCTGTATTTTAAAATTACTTTAGTGTTGTATAACATTTGATTGCGCCCTTCAGTCTACACAAACTGTCTCTTTTTGTTATTGATGGGAGTCAGCTTATTAAACCACTGGAAGTGCTATCTACCCATGTGGGGCATATGAATAATTTTGTTAGAGTTTGTCAGTAATTTTTTTTGGAAGAATCATCTTGAGGAAATTCTGTTTTGTAAAGTTGAAAACATTTTGCATGCATGTAATCCTATTAAAACCCTTATGAATATGAGCTATCTAAAAAGAAATTCAGATCATTTGGGTAAAATGGCATTTTGGCAATGATTTCTTCTTGGCCACTTCATTCTTTCAGTATGGACCCTTTCCATCCTTAGTTAATACCCTTTTTTAATTAATAGAACTTAAACAGATGCACATTCTGGATGGTGAAGAAAATGCTTTTCTCACCTTCTACTTCAGTGCTCTGCTTGTGTATCCATGGCATGCATTTATGAGGACTGTCCCAGCTTACCTTTGTGCTGTGGGCTCCCTTCTTGCTGCTTTGCCATTTCTTGCTCACCTGGAGGCTCTTCCAGCTAACAGCATATGTTACTTCTAGGCCAAGTGTGATCTCTTCTTGTTCCTGACAATTTCGTATCACTCCCAAGCCAGCAAGGCAAAGCATCAATCTGCATGACCTCTTTTTAAAGAAAATCATGTAATTTGCACTGATTGTGGGCAAACAACAGGAAAGGACACTTGTCTTTCACATTTCTAATTATCAGAATGTAAGAAGCCAAAAGAATGAAAATGAGTTATTTAAAAAAATCATTGATGTGTGAAAGTCCATTTCTGATTTCCAATTTTTTAAGACTTCAGTTGCTTATGCCTGGCATTGCATCTGTACTAACAGATACAGAATAACTCTGAACAGGTGCTTTTACTGGTTGTTTTCCAGTCTTATTTTGGGACATTTCTATGCTGAAGACCTCTTACGCTTAGGAATTCAATAAAAAGTGTTTGTAGAGAAGGGAGGAGTCATGGAGAAGGAACGCCGTGATAAAAACTGTTCAGCTCCTGCAAGAAGATATTGCTGAGGCCCAGGCCTATCCCCACAAATACTGTTGAAGCAGATGGCAGTAGAAGAGCTGACCTGGCTTCAGCTTCCAGTGCGAGTAAGCTGAGCTAGACTGATTTTTAAAAAATGATCAGATGACTGCGCTTGGTTTGTGATGCTCTATTTAGGATATTGTGTTCTATCATCCTTCTAGTTTGGAGTAGCAGACTGTAGGCAGGTCCCACAGGCCTTACTTCACCATAGGGTAGGTTGTTTCATTACTGATAGCGAGCTGATGGAAGAACGTTTACCTTTAGTAATTTATTTGCCTGACAGCTCTCATGAAACTATGTATGCAGGTAACTAGTTTACGTGACTTCTTTGGTTGAAAGTCTTCACTGAAAATAAGAAGAGGCTACATCTATTGCTTATGTAAGATTCCAATTTCCACAGTACTTAATTTTGCATGTATGCATTAGCCTCGTTGGTGTAAAGGAAATTATTCTTCTGTGACTCTGCAGGTGGCTGGGGCGGCAGGTTCATACAAAGAGAGCCTATTCAAAGGCTGTATTGTACTCCTTGAAATGCTCTGCGGCAGCGCACACCGGTGATTTATTGCAGCCTTTGGGCCGTGGTAAGATGACACGGTTTGTCCACTGCTAGGCTACATGTAGGTAGGTAAATCCCGGAGCAGCCCTCCCTGCCTGCGCTGTTCACAGGGAGCAAGTCCTGCTGCCAAGCGAGGTTTCAGCTGCACCAGCATTACAAGAAAGCGGCAGTGCCGTCATCTGAGCTTTGCGTCCCCGTCGTGATGGCACAGCAGAATGCCCGCACCTGGGCTGCCCCTGGGGCTGTCACAGGCCGGGGCTGCGCGGCCATGCCCGGGCCGGGTGGTCGAGAGCAGCAGCACGCGGGCGGGCGCGCGCCGGGTCTAACGGCTGACTCGTGCCCTACAAGCTCGCGCAGCCCCCGGCTTCCAGAAGGTTCCCGGCCGCCGGTGCGCGGGTGAAGCGCGCCCTGCACCTTGGCCCTGCGTGCGGCGGCCGTGGGCTGCGCAGAGTACGCGCCTGGGGATGCTGAGCAGCTCTGGATAACTCCACCGTGCTGGGCTGAGGTGGGTGCAGTGTCCTCATCAAATTAAGTGCTGAGGTGCAGTCAGCATTGGTGACCCCAGACAGAGAACAGCTTCTGTTTTCTGACTACTAGGTGGTTTGCTTACATCTGTGGAGTGCCTCAAGGCACTCCAGAAGAACACATGCAGTTGATGTTTGTGATTAGCAGGTGTGATCTACATGCAGAGCTCTCTGTATTACTAGAGGTTTTTGTCACGTTTGACATCACATGTAAATATGGTAATTTAGAGAATTATGTGAGAAATAGATTGCCTTGTATAAGCTGTCCTACTTGACAAACCTTCTTTGAGGATTATGGGAGCAGCAGTGTTTACTTTGGACTTAAGGTAAATAGCAGTGATGTGTTTGTGGTAGCTTCTTTGATGCTAGTCACAGAAGTGATTTTGGAAAGTACAAATTGTTATTCTGTTGTTCATAGAAATTAATTTGTAATTGGCTTTGAGTCTTTCTTAATTTTTAACAGTGTAACCTGTATTTGAATGGAGCCCTCTTCACAGATTTTCTGTAACCATTAAACATCTCTTCTGAAACACATATGAAACATTCAGATGCATTCAGGGTCGGTTTGGTGCGTGATCTCTTCCGATTTTCCTTGGATACAGCACAGTTTCCCAGTAGCTTCTATGCACTGTTCTGTTTAACTTCCAGAAATGAAAAAGCTGTTTGAAGAAGTGATTTCGATGCAGTATAATGCTAGTGATCTAGCTCAGAGGTTAGGTGAAGATGCACAAATCTCTGTGAACAGGCAGTTCCCTTCCCTTCCTCATACCTTGCTTCACCAGTAGTTTATGTTTCTTCCTTGTGACACTTCAAGCTAGAGGGTTGGTCCAAGGCCTACTGCTGTTAGTTACAGAGCACTCAGGGGTCTGCACCTGCAATTTATATATAGCTTAGTGTGAAGTCTTTGCAAAACACTTTACAGATAGGATTGATAGGCTGAGAAAAATGCAACTATCCCTGAACAATCTGACCATTTCTTTTCCACTTTTCTAGACAGTTTTATATCCCAGCATTTCCGCTTGTGACTGCGGTGTTTATTTGGAATATTTACTTTTGCAGACTCTTAAAGGCTGCTTATGAGGTTCACAGTGCTTGATATGCTTGAGAAAGTTGTTACAAAGGTACTTTTTGCCCCCTTTTTTCTGTACTCGTTTGTAGTCTGATCAAGTATTGTAGCCTGGACTTAGTTACAAATGGCAACATCAAAGTGGTCTGCAGTTGTTTCTTTTCTGATGATTTGCTGCTCTTCACTGGTTTCTGAATAGTAGCCTATACTATCCATTTATTCATACTTCATACCTTTTTTTTATGGAAATACCTAAACAAACATGAGTTTAGATTGATGTTTAGATAACACGAACAAGCTACTATTATGTGTGACTTACCAGCAAGAGTCTATTTTCTGATCTAAGAAAGAAAATGATGTGATGTGGCTCAGTGTGGCATTGGGCTATTAGATGCTAAGCTACTCTGATGATAGGCTGGCTGAAAGCTGATAAGCAGATCCAGGCAAAAATTTCTGTATGTTTTACTCTTTTAAAAGTTGTTCACCATCATGTGAACTTCTGATGTGAGAATGATATAGATAAATATTGCTTAGCAGGGTTGTTCAGTGAAATTAGCTAACAGTATTTTTATTTTTTACCACCTGGCATAAACCTGCAATCCAAGTCAAGTGTATTCCCAAAGATGAACAGTGTATTATCCTAATTTTTTTTCTCTTGCTTCCTTTGGTAAAGAATATATTTTCATTCTATTTTTATAAACATCATTACTATGGAAAACTGCGCTTCTTACATGCAACAAATATTTTGAATAAGATTGCTATAAATATATTTTTGTGTTGATTAATCTACTGAATTATTATTTGGTAAATGTTAGAATTTCTATTTCAAGTGGAGGTTTGTAGCTCCTTAACCACTAGAAGGCACTCTGGTATAAAGCTTCCTCTTTAGCAGCTTACAAAGCCAGCATCTAAGGACAAAACACAAACAGGACTGACATTAAGCAATTTCCTGCTGAAGACAGCTATGTTCACTCTTATGTGAGATGATAACCTTCAAATTACTGCTTGTCCACCAGAACTTACACTTACATGCACACACACTGCAAGCATGTGTATATCTAGCAATCAGCTTGTTAATTATTATCCCTGTTTCATCAGGTAGCATCTAGAAAACAAAAGGAAGTTGAGTTGCCTCATGTTGTGTGGTTTGTGCATGTGTATACTAAATACACTGTTGATGTGGTAGCAGGTGGAATTTGTCACCTGGCAGACTCTGCTTTCACTACTGCGTCTCTCTGTTGGCTTCTGTGAGAGCGATGTTACTCCACCACTACATATTTGTGTGAAAGTACACGCATGCAGTGTTAAGATTGACAGTTAAACATAGAAGTCTAGAAATATCAGTATGTTGCTATAGTAACACTAAGCTGTTTTGTATGCCAAGTTGTTGGACTTGGAAATTGCTTCTGTTTTTTTGAGGTGAGATGTTCCCAGTTTAATGACTAGTTTGGAAAACAATAGGTTTCAAGTAAAAACACTATCAAAAATAACTGCTACAATATATAATACATTTTTTTTCCTTCATGCTTAGTTGGCTAACTTTCTGTTTCTATACATGGCAGTGTTCTATATTGAGTTAAAAACCCCTAGACCTCTGAAACTGGATATTGAATCACCAAAAGGTGCTCTGTGGAGGTATTTCTAGTGCATTTGATCTTGCCAATATTTGCTGAAAAGATGTTGCAGGACTGTATCCTACACATCTGGAAAGGCAGTCATGTTGAAGACATTACCTGACTCTTAATTCTATGTATGTCAGCATTAAACTTGATAATTGGTATAGCTAAATGTTGAAATCTGAAACTTCAGAAATGTTTTACTTCTCATTTAAATATTATATGCTTTTGAATAACAATGAACTTATTCTTCCTTATTTATAACTTATTTTAAGTTAGTATTTTGTCAAATACCTCATTTTGGTTTGCAAGTCAGTTTGCCTGTTGAACAATGTGAGTGTTGTGTGCATGTACAGGTGGGTTTTCTTTTTTTCTTGTTTGTTGTTTTTTTTCATGATTCCCAACAACAGTGGCACAGAGTTGGTTGTGGCTGTTGATGGCAGCCCACATGGAGCTGGTGATTGTGTGGTTTGAATTTTGAAGCAGCAAGAAAATCAACTTCCCTGCCCCTATCCCAAATTTTTCCTGCCTTAATGTAGCCAGATGAATTCTGACCTCAACAGTGAGGCAAAAATAGACACCAAACAACCCAATAACCCTCCTGAACTGGCTGAAGTTGTAGCCATGGAAATGGCTACATTCTGATCATGAGGTCTGGCCAAGGAAGTGGGAATATGTCTCTGACACTAAAAGTTATTTATGAAAATAACTAGATGGTATTGAGTTTTATTTTAGAGGCCCTGCATGATTAAATTTGTCTACCACAACAGTCCATTTGGAAAAGATACCCTCATCTTTGCATAAGTTTGTTGTTTTTGCTTCTTCATCAACTTTAGACATACTGATGCATCACTATCATCTGAGAGACTTGGACCTGAAGCAACAAATCTCTTGAAGAAGAGAACCATACCATTGCCTTCCTGGAAGTACACCAGCAAACAGGAGGCACTGGACCGTGCAAATTGTATACTAAAAGATATTGGTGTTCAATCAGTTTAAAACAAAGTTTAGCCAGACGCGAACATGAAATGTACCCTTTGATTTCTAGCAGCCCTGTGATCACTGATGTAGGATCCAGCCATTTTTGTGTGCATACTGCACCCAGAAATCACCTCTATATGTGCATGTAGTGTAACTTTATAAATGGATGAAGAGCTGTGTTCATTTCCCCCTGGGCCTTAGCCAGGGTCTGGGAAATCTAAGAAGAGGTTGAAGTCAGAGGTTTTCACATTTAGAGTCACATAAATGTGTTTATTCAACAGTGTAATAAAAGCTGGATCCTCTTGCATCAACTTTGGAAGCCCCACCTATGAGTGGATGCACTGCGTAGGACTTCCCAGTTGCCAGGTAAGATTCTCCAAATCCTTGCTGTAACCAGGACTCCCCAACTCATCCACTCCAGCCTGGACACTGGGTATATGTATAATCTTAGACTGCTGAGCCATTACAGGTGTTAAATAAGCATTATAACAGTGACAGTTTGTATAATTATTTACATAATGATTCAGTGTTGTAATTGCTGTATCACCCTATAGCAAAATCACTTTAAGCTGATTGTACCTTTGGAGTAGCAACAAATCCTCAAAAGAAAAGGAGTAATGAAACTGTATTAACTTAGGAACATTTATGAGGATTACATATTCCTAAAATGAAATCTGTTGTGTAAAGTAAGAATCATTACCTGTGTCAACAATAAGTAATTGTAACTGTGGGCTTGAGGAAGAAGAGGAGGAAACTGGTTTATGCTGACTTTGTGGTCAGTCTGTCTCTTCAGAGATATTAGCCTAGAGGGCATGTGCAAATAGAAAGTTCAGCTAAAGACCACAGAGAGGAAGAGGATGGATGCCACAAATGACCACGAGGGGGCCTCCACAGTATATAATGAGCATGCGTGCAGGAAATTTACATATGTAAGCAATTCCACGAACTAATGTGAATATACTAATTACGTCTTAGAAAAGTGATGATTATGTATGAGATGTAAGCATATATTCTCTGAATTTGACTGGCTTTGGTACAATTAGGTGGAGCTGTTCCTATGTGTCTGGCACTGAAATAATGAAATGCATGCTTCCTAACACCTCATTGGTCTTAGGAAGTGGGGTTTTTTGCCTTATTCAGTAGCAAGACAAATTACTTTTAGTAAAATGTCGTCTCTTTTCCCTAAGAAATATGCTGGATGCTGGTATTGCTATAACTGCCTGGACTTTTTGGGCAATTGGAAATAGGAATACATAGTAAAAAAAGTGATATTTGGTTCTGTCATGGTAAAGCAGCAATTCTATGCCCACTTGGGCACTGTTCTCTGTATACTTCAAATAATGTATTTTTCCTCTGTGTAGTTAGTATGTAGGGTTGTATTGATCTTACTCTAATTTGTATGTCCATATTTTTATTTAGAAAGATATTTAATGTGCTGCTACTACAGTAAACATATTAGGGTTGCTTGAAGAGACATTTAAAACTGTTATCACACTAGTAATTGCAAAGTTTTTTCCTTCACACAATTGCAGAATGGTAGGTAGGGGTTGGAAGGGAGTGCCAGAGATCGTATAGAACAACCCCTTTTGCTAATGTAGGTTCAACTTAGATCAGGCTGCAAAGGATCATGTCCAAGCAGGTTTTAAAAGTCTCCAGAGAGACTTTGAAAAGTTGAAAAGTGTCCAGAACTGCTCTGGGTAGCCTGTTCCTCAGAAGTTTTTTCCTACATTTAAGTGAAACCTCCTGTGTTCTAGTCTGTAGCAGTTGCCTCTTGTCTTATCACTGGGCACCACTGAAAAGAGACCAGCCACATCCTCATGACCTTCACCCTTAGATACTTATATGCATTGGTAACATCCAGGCTAAAGAGCCCCAGGTCTCTCCACCTCTCCTTGTAAGAGAGATGCTCCAGTCCTCTAACAATTTTTGTGGCTCTCTGTGAGAATGCAAGAAAGAAGAAATGTAAGAGAGAGAAGTAATGAGCTGTATACCGAGTAAGTGACTTTGATTCCCACAGCTTCAAAATGTCTCCCAAGGGGGAGTGGAGATAGTAGGCCACCTGGCCCAGGGGAAAAACAGGACTGTACATTATCTGAATTATGTTAATGTGCTGTTTGTATGGTGGTATGAAATGGGGCACCACCATGTATTAGGGGGACATGGGCATTTAGTAGACTTGTCCTGCTCTGGCAGGGGGGTTGGACTCTGTGATCTCCTTGGGTCCCTTCCAACCCCTAATATCCTCTGATCCTGTGACTCACACTGGCATGTAATAAAGAGCACTTGCATGGATTAAAGGGCACCTGCATCAATCCAAAAGTTGCTGCTGCTTTTGTCAGTCACTGGGGCAGCAACAGCCCTCCATTGGACTCTCTCCAGTACTTCCCCGTCCCTCTTTAACTGTGGACATCAGAAAGTGACATCAGGTATGGCCTCATCCAGGCAGAGTAGAAGGAGAGGAGACCTAGTGGCCACACTTTTCTTAATGCATTCCAGACTACCATTGGCCTTGTTGATGTTGTCCACCAGCACTCCCAGGTCCTTCTCCAGCAAGCTGCTTTCCAGCAAGTCAGATCTTACCCTGTACTGGTTTATTCCTCTACACTTGCCCTTATTGAAATTCATGAGGTTCACTTCTGCCCAGCTCTCCAGCCTGTCTAGGTCTTGCTGGATGACAGCACAGCCTGACAGTGTGTCATCCACTCCTCCTAATTTTGTACCATCAGCAAACTTGCTGAGAGTACGCTCTGTCTCTTCATCTAGGTCATTAATTGAATATATGGAACAAGACTGGACCCAGTACTGACCCCTGGGGAACACCACTAGCTACAGGCCTCCAACTAGACTCTGCATTGTTGATCGCAACTTTCTGTGCTCTGTCATTCAGCCGGTTCTCCATCCACCTCACTGTCTGCTCATCTAACTCACACTTCTAAACTTACCTATGAGGATGTTATGGCATCCTCATAATTCTTGATCCTGTAGTAAATAATAATCCTTCAAACTATAATAAGTACTCAGGAACTTGTAGCATGTGTTAGCATGTCAGCTTGCATGTGTAAAGCTGCCAGTGTAACTCACCCTCAATCTGTGGCATACCGCCATAGTTTTAAGTTCTGACCTTCTAAGCATAGGCTATTGATTGTGCCAGACTTAATGGTGACAAAGCAGTAAGGCAAGCGTGTCTAAGTGTCCATGTTCAGATAATACCAGAGGTATTTGTCTTTTAAAACTACATCTAAGTTCTACTTTCCTAAGAAATAAGAACTTTCTAACTAAACTCTCTTGACTACATGCTTGAAAACAGCTAGCTAAGTACCTGTCAACAGTTTCTATTTCTTCTGTCATGGCTCTTATTTTTTTAACTTAATGATTGTTTTATTTTTAAAAGCTGCCTACACAGGATAACTGCATTCTCTTCTTCTTGGTACATACTTCTCTTTTGTGCTAAGAGGTCTAGCCTTGCAGAAGAATAATTGTCATCTGAACCATCTCATTGACCTCTAGATCAAACTGAACTCCCTCATACAGTTAATCTGTTATATTGATGGACAGGCGTAGTTGCAAGTAGAAGATGCCCATCATCTCTTGCATTTCCTGGCAGAGAAATTGACTCATATTACTAGGATAATGAACCATTTAATGACTTCTGTGTTGATTTATCAGATCATGCTGGAGAGGCCAATTTAAAAATATAAAGCCATAAGTCACAGTATTGCCGTGTATGGCCCAGTGAGGCTGCTTTGCTCCCTTGCCAGGAATTACTGTGTTAATCAAGGTGTCATTAGGATTTGCAAGCAGTGAAGTGTTTATATGCAACACATTTTCATTCTACTGTGGCATTTACTCAGAATCAGAATTCATTACTTTTTTTCAGGTTTAAAAATAATGCAACCTAATAAAGTCAGCATTTCTGTCTTTCATAGTGAGGGAGTTTCATTCTGAGCTGAAGAAACGTATGAAAACTGGTCACAGGGGTAAACTGTAAAATATAGTAATTTATCTGATAAACTGTCATTATGTTGAATTGGGTCCTCAGTGCAAGACCAATAATGTTTTGTGTCCTGGTTTATGCACTTTAACAAGAAATGCATGCATTTTAACTAGAAAATTATAGCAATGCCCAGAATAAGAAATAGTTATTACTTCATCAAAGTAGCTTTAGTTTCCTTTTCCAAATCATAAGTCTCTCTCCTCTCTTCCTTTTATCTTCCTTTTGGAAGGGGAAGGGGCTTGATAGAGAACATCTGTGACTTGTTTAGTGGCTGGCCCAGCCCTTAACCTTGAGAGATTTATTGGTGTTCAGTGTGATGCATCAACCTACAACACTGGGGTTGAGAGTCCTATGCTGTACTGATAGAGCTAGTTCAGGAGTAAGAGATACACATTTTTTATTTTACTTTAAAACCAGTTTCACAGAATCACAAAATGTTACAGGTTGGAAGGGCCTTTAAAAGATTGTCTAGTTCAACCTCCTTGCCAGAGCAGGATCACCTGTAGTAGGTCACACACAAAAGCATGCAGGTAGGTTTTGAATGTCTCCAGATGACTTCACAACATCTCTGGGCAGTCTGTTCTAGTATTCTGTCACCTTCACAGTGAAAAAAACAAATTCCTTATGCTGACATGGAACCAATTTAAAAAGAGGAAATCTTTGTATGTGCTTTTCTTGCCATCTGAATTTTTCTGTGTGAAGAAGGCTTCCCTGTAATAAATCCTGAGTTCCTGAAAGTGTTGATCCTATTCAGATGTAGAATTTCTATGACACAGCTGCTTGATTTTGAACAGCATTTGCCAGAAGAGTTTAACTCTAGGCCTCCCTATGGAACTCTTCAGTACTTCCAAATAAACTCATTCTCCTTTTCAAGGAAAGCAATTCCACACATTTACTTTTTTCATTGCACTGTTTACCTGCTGATCAAGAGCTGGTGTACCTTACGGTTTTAAGCCCTTCTGCTGCCCTGAGGCTTTTTTTTTCTTAGCTGACAGGCTGTGTCTTTCTCAGAGTTTAGTTTAAGTCTTAGGAAGTGATATTAGTTGTGACTAGACACCTTTATGTGAAAAGTAGAGAAAGCTACAGGCTCTGAAGTAAGGTGTAATTGTTTGCTATCAGGCTGTACTACTGTGCATATTGGGTTTTTTCCACTTGCCCAACATATTCTGTTAGTTACAGTACTAGTTTTTAATGTATTTTTCCCTTGAAAAATGCTTAAGTAGCCACTGGAGTTAGATAAAACAGTAAGAACAACTACATAAAGCCTGTTATATAAATGGAAATTATAGAGTAAAAGAGCAATTTCTCCCCATTCTTAGTCACCTCTAGAGATCAGTATAAATGAATATTTCAGACGCAGCTAAACATGCAGACCCATACTTAAGTGTTAGAACATAATCACTAGGCAGCAGATGAAAACGATTGTGTTTGTTTTAAAAAATCTTAACTAACACATTTTTCAGAGTGTCAGTGATGGCAGTTATTTTCTGTCAGGTAAAACTTCTTCAGAAAAGGGGTTTTCAAAGGACTTTGCAAGAGCGAGATGTTAATCTCAGGATGTGGATATGTTGATTATCGACTACAGTTTTCTGCACCCTACCAATATGACTGATCCATTCCATTTTGTTCTGTGATTACATCAAATTATTTTTTCATCAATATTGGCAGATCTACAGCCTAGTTCTTTAGTACTTGTACTAGTCCTGCACTTTATAATCACATGCTTTATTTTCAATACCTGAGAGTTTATTTGTTTTGATAACTGAGGATGCAGAGAAGGCAGAGTTGCTGAATGCCGCCTTTGCTTCAGTCTTTACATCTAAGACTGAACTCCCCTATGTACTCCAGACCCTGGATGAAGGAGAGGAAGCCTGGGGGAGAGAGTACTCTCCACTGGTTAGTGACTGGGTTAGGGATCACCTACACAAATTGAACATTCACAAGTCCATGGGTCCTGATGAGATGCACCCAAGAGTGCTGAGAGAACTGACTGTTGTTATCGCTCTGCCACTCTCCATCATCTTTTCAAAACTGTGGCAGACAGAAGGGGTGCCTGAGGACTGGAGGAGAGTCAATGTCACTCCAGTCTTCAAAAAGGGCAAGAAAGAGGTTCCAGGGAACTATCGACCAGTCAGCCTCACCTCCATCCCTGGAAAAATGATGGCACAGCTGCTTGTGGAGGGCATTTCAAGGCACTTAGAAGAGAAGAAGGTTATCAGGAATAGTCAGCATGGATTTACCAAGGGGAAATCATGGTTGACTAACCTGATAGCATTCTATGAGGACATAACTGAATGGGTAGATGCAGGGAGACCAGTGGATGTAGTCTACCTTGACCTTGGCAAGGCCTTTGACACTCTCTCCCATGACACCCTAGTGAGCAAGCTCAGGAAGTGTGAGATGGAAAAGGAGACAGTGATGTGGATTTGAGCTGGTTACAAGACAGAGTTCAAAGAGTGGTAATCAATGATGCCAGATCTAGCTGGAGAGCTGTAACTAGTGGAGTCCCCCAGTGATCAGTGTTGGGTCCGGTGCTGTTCAACATCTTCATCAGTGACATTGATGAGGGGTCAGAGTGTCTGCTCAGCAAGTTTGCTGATGACACCAAACTAGCAGGCTTGATTGATACAGCTGAAGGCTGTGCGGCCATCCAGCGAGACTTGGACAGACTGGAGAGCTGGGCAAGAGGAACCCAATGAGGTTCAACAAGGACAAGTGCAGAGTCCTGCAGCTGGGGAGAAATAATAAACTGCATCAGCACATGATGGAAAGTGATCTGCTGGAGAGCAGCCCTGTGGAGAGGGACCTGGGAGTCTTGGTGGATAACAAATTATGCCTGGGACAGCAATGTGCCCTTGTGGGATCCTGGGGTGTATTAAGAAGAGTGTGTCCATCAGATCAAGGGAGGTCCTCCTCTGCCTCTACTCTGCCCTAGTGAGACCTCCTCTTGAGTACTGTGTTCACTTTCAGGCTCCCCAGTTTAAAAGGGACAGGAATCTGCTGGAGAAGGTTCAGTAGAGGGCTAAGAGGATGATCAAGGGGGTAGAGCAATGCCTGATGAGGAGAGGCTGAGGGATCTGGGGCTTTTTAGTCTGGAGAAGACTGAGAGGAGATTTAATAAATGTTTATAAATAACTGAGGGCTGCGTGTCAGGAGGGAGGGGACAGGCTCTGCTCACTTTCTCCCTGTAATAGGGTGAAAGCAGACCTCGTTGCTGTCTACAACTACCTGAAGGGTGGTTGTAGCCAGGTGGGGGTTGGTCTCTTCTCCCAGGCAACCAGCAACAGAACAAGGGGACACAGCCTCAAGTTGTGCCGGGGGAGGTATAGGCTGGATGTTAGGAGGAAGTTCTTCACAGAGAGAGTGATTTGCCATTGGAATGGGCTGCCCAGGGCTGTGATGGAGTCACCATCCCTGGGGGTGTTCAGGAAAAGACTGGACGAGGCACTTGGTGCCATGGTCTAGTTGACTGGATAGGGCTGGGTGCTAGGTTGGATTGGATGATCTTGGAGGTCTCTTCCAACCTGACTGATTCTATTCTAAGCTGAAAAATAATTTGGTAAAATTCATGAGTGATAATAATTGAGAGTAAGACAGAACTGATAACCTGTGTTTGTGTGATGTTCCTGCTGTGTAAACATGTGGCTGCACAGCTGACTACCTTCACTCACTGATATTTCCTAGAGTCTGAAGAAGCAGTCCAAGTAATGTAATGTGTGTTTGTTTAAAATATACGTCATTTTTTTGTTATCCTTATCAACATTTCAGTTCATTGTGCTGTATTATTTTCAGCAGATTGACATTATTTGTCCATGCTGTGGAATTTCATTTAACTTCCACTAACAGTTTGTGCTTTTTTCTCTTTTTTTCTTGGGCATGTATTTGTGCTATTTAGCAGAGCAGATGAATTCTTTGAACTATCAGAACCTCAGTGATGAGTTCCTTGTGCACAAATGAAAGGAATTTTGTAGACATTGTGGTTCCAAGAGGGTGAGACTACAGTGCATACATAGATTGCCTNAAAGAACAGTTGTCAGAATGAATTCTGTGAAAGGAAAATTCACTTACATTAGTAATATAGTATTGGCATCTAGTTACATGAATCTCAGAATTATGACTATAACAGCAGATTAAATTGAAGGGATGAGTAGTAATGAAGTGATGAGTGATATTTTCCAGGAAGGGAGTTGAAATTGTTATTGCTTTTTCTTAAGATTCCAGAAGTTCTGGGCTTTCAGTTAAATATGCAAAAGAAAATACATAGAAGAGTGCTCAGAATTACTGTTTACTGCATAGTAGCATAGTAGATGCAAATTGTAGCATGTTTTGTGTTTCACTAATAAAAGCTGTGAATAAATATTTTCATTAGAGGGACAGTATGTCCTTTTCCCCAGAACTGCTATTTCTTTTCAACTGATCTTCATGCAAAGAACATAATGGTGAGAATACAAATGTACTCAGCTCCCGTGCCTGCATGCACAGTAACACACAGGCATGAACATATGCGTGTTTTTGTGTTTCTTGCTCACTGTAAATTGTCTACTAAGAACATAATCCATCAGATATGGTTGCTGATTACTGCTCAGTCTGTTTGGCAAAATCACACTGCACTAGATTTCCTGTCTGAGGTCAGATTAAAGGTATTAATAACAAGTACAACCTGATTGTTGAGGATTTGTAGCAAGCAGCTTTGAAGTCAAATGGTATCAAGGGTACTGTCTATGACAAACTGTAGATGTGATGTGAATCCTAACATGCAGCTCAGACAAAACACATTGGAATTCTGAAGTGGGCATTCTCCCCCCCCCACAAGCTTGCAGCATCCAATCAGTTTAAGAGATATTGCACAAATGTACTATGTCTCATATTGAAAAGATTGCTATACTACAAACAGTAAAGGTTTTCAGTTGCAGTGTTTTATGAGGTTTAAGTAATAAAATAGCTTGCTTCCATGTTAATCATAAGACTGCCAGCCTTTCTAACAATGCAGTATTCAATTGTAGAAATGCACGATAATCTAATGAGAATAGCTCCTGTTTGACCAGTGCTCATATTGTTACTAATATTCTGAGGAATATTCATAGTGTCTTGATCTATAAAACTCAACTTTCAAAGCTACAAGTGATAAATGTGACTTAGTTGCCTCACATGCTATAAATCCATCAGATTCTGTAGCAGGTTAAACGTTTCAAGGATTAAATGGTTATGGAGAATCACTGGTATAGGCTAAAATGTTGTTAAAAACACATCAGCCATTTGAAATAAATGAGATACATGTTTTATCAGAAAGAATGACAACAGGTTTGGAATTGAGCACAGTAATGTAAGATGGTTACTACTTTGAGACATTATATTTCAATGTACTAACTCAGAACTTAAAGCATTTAGGAGGGATTTGATCAAGTTCAGGATTGCAATCTTAATGAAAAATCTTAGCCCTTTTAACCTTATTCACATTGTTTTCATAAATAAATTTCATACTTCTGAAGTACCCATGAAGATGCTTATTATAAATGCCACAAATATAAGGAAAACATCTTATTATTTAGTTGAACCTTGTTCTGTCCTGTGTTTGTCTAACTAGTGAGTATTTCCTTTTTAGGTCCTCAAAACGTATCACTTTTGTCAGTGTTGGGACTGTATATAGCTACTGTGGAATGTTTTACTTTTCTTATTTTTTTCCCATTTTTCTCCCCTCCTACCTCAGTTCATCTCAGAATAATAGAGCACACAATTCACTACATCAGCATGACTGTTTGAGCAGAACATGTTTTAAAAGGCTTTAGAATTCCTCTGAAACTCAAGAGTAAACAAAAGCTCAGTTTGACGGGATCATGGTGAATTATTTGTATCAAATTTTAGCAGTAAAATTCACCATTCTACGAAAGTTCTGTTTCTTCTGTTCTTTATTTTTCTGTGGCATATGCAATATGTAAGCCTTTCACTAAAGCCACTGGGACTTGTTCATCTGGAGTTAAATACTCATTATTTAAGTGACATACCATGTGTCAGATAGTTTTGCCTTTTTAATGTTGTAAGATTAGAAGGAAATGTTCGTTAAAAAAGCACTCCAAATGACCTCCCCAAAATAACACATCAGAAGATCCTCTCAACTGTTATTTGTTCACAAATACCATAATTAGCTTGTTGAAAGCTGAGACATCAATGACACAGCTTTCTGTTAGAAATCCTTACATTAATTCTGCCCTCACGTAACACATGGGTGATGAAAGAATACAGGGTTGTACGTAAGGCCAGAGCTCAGTCCATTGTGAATTAGATGGAAATCGATTGTCAGTGACGGTAGAAAGTACCCTGGTTATGGATCATTGAACTGACTCTAATTAATTTAAGAAACTGACAAGTTCTGGATAAAAGAGCTGCTTCACTCAGCTAGCAGCAGAAAGTAAAAGGCAATTCTGTAGTTTATGTTTGGGAGTTTAGAAGACAGCTTCAGGCATTTAAGCAATACCTGTTGTTATTTTTGTTCATTTACATTGCCATTGGTCTGCACAAATTTCAAACAGTTTTCAATTTAAAACTGTTTCCTGCATTAAAGCCTGTCCAGTTATAGCTAGGAAGATGTGAAATGAGTTACTCTGCACTTGACTTGGTTCCAAGCAGACTGGTTAGTATTAAATGAAATACTTTGCTGTAAATCAAATGAAAGAATGGCCCAGATGTACCTTGCTGTTTATGAAATAGTGCATATGCAGAAAATAGGACTTTTTGAATGGGTCTGTCAATGTAATCCAAGGCAGCTGTGAGTTGCCTAGGTACTCAGCTTCCAACTGTAAGGATACTCAGGACTTTTTGAGAGTATATGAGAATTTATATGAGTAATATTGAATGTTAAATACAATTCCATTTCCTGATTTGAAAATTTGTAAGTATTTCAAAAGGAAAAATCTGCAAAATGAAAATAATATTTTCAGATATTCTTCCAGGTTTGCTGCAATCTAAATAGATCATTGTGTTCACGGGAAAAGATTTTTCAATTCCGACCAAATCAGTAGTATAAAAAGTGCCAATTTAGTAAGAATGGGTATCTTTAGCAGAGGTATCTGTTATGATGGAAAATTAATGAAATGAACAGTTTACTTTGAAGTTGGAAAGATATATGAAAGAAGTTGCCTTACTGGAATTTCAGGAAATACTTTCATTTCAAAATTGAAACTTCCCAAACTTAACAGAAATGGACTGCTGTTTGAGTTTAAAATGCTGACCTAGTATAGCATAGTATAAGAGGACCAAACTGCTTTATATTTTGCACTTTAGTACAGAGATGTTAACCTGTGTTTTCCATTCTTTCATGTCCTGTGGATATCTGAGCCATTTGAAGATAGATGGCGTCTCATTTTTCACAACAAATAAACAAGTGAATATTCACTGGATGAGAGGGGCTGATTTCGTATTCTGGTCCTCTATACCCCACGCCCACTTCCATTGCTTTTTAAAAAAAAAGAATTATTTCTGTTCCAGGGCTCACTAAGTCGACTCTACTCACAAGATGATAATCAGGCATCTGAAGAACAGGACTTTTGTGATAACCATTTCAGTTAGTTACCTCTTAACTATTGGCAGTTGATAAAGTACAGATGAGCAGTAGATAGCAAATTTGAAGTAGAGTCTCAATTCAGCAGAACTATTAAGAAATCTGGAAAGCTGAAAACTCCCACATGTTGCAAGGTTTAGCATATGCTGTTCATGACACCTGTAAGAGGGAAATTCTAAGAGCTGTGGAATTTCAGAAACAATTGCTTTGATCTGGATCCTACCTGGCTGTAGCAGTGCAGACTTGGGCTGGAAAGGAATGACTGCATTTCATCAAATGATACTTAGATGTATCAGGCCTAAAAGCAAATTAAAAAGTGTTGAAGTGAATAAAATCAGTCTTAATGTATTTGGCCTTGTGAACAGGTAAGATCTAAACTGCTGTTTTAAACACACAACAAGGTACTGGTTATGTGCACTGTTTGAAAGTACTTACAAATATTTAAATATAGATATATTTCAAACCCAGTGTAAATAAAGAACAATTTCAAAACCAAAAGGCATAAAACTGGGTTTTATGAAGGCAAATAAACACTATCCAGTTTATAATTCATATGTTTAAACAGACAAAGCTTTATTAATTGTTTATCTCTTAGCCAGCTGATGGGTGTAGTCAACATTACCATAGCTAAGGTAAAGCTAATAACTGTTTTCACCTTTCCAGATATCAAAGGATTTTGAAATCTTCTAAACATTCTTACTGGATAAATGGACTAGGTGGTGTGTTGTTTTTTGTTGTCGTTGTTTGGTTGGGTTATTTGGTTGTTAAGGAAAAAGAACATCACTATAATGGACAGACAAATGGTGGAAAATGTGCTTAATCTCCATTTCAGTACATTTAATTGCTGTTGTTGCCTCAGCACAAATACTGGTACTAAATTAAATGCATGCCGAAATATCATGCTCTTCAGCAGTCTACTGTGACATGGTAATTGAGCTATATTTTTGGTAAATGTGAATTAGTGATGGTTGTATGCTTCATTTTATACTAGTAAGCAAATAACTTCCTTTTTTATATTTTGTCCTCTTCTGCCCTTCAAAATATTTGAGCCTTAAGGACTGAAAGCTAACAACAGGAAGAGGGATGAATACCCAGGGAGCTAAGGGTAACATAGCAATCTGATATAAAAATTTAATGAGCTTTCTTTTGACACTGTAATTTGTTTTAGCAAATTTTTCTAGTGAACAAGGCCAGAAGCCGTATGTAAATGAGCTTTTCTTGTGACTTGTGTTTGCCAGACTGCTGCAGCTGCAGGGAGTGTTAGGGTGATGAAATGATATTGCACATAATGGGGTTAATGAAGATTACAAGTTACTTCCTTAGGGGAAGTGTGTTTTGTTAGTTTCTTTGTTTTGTTTTAAGCAAGCTTATACTGAAAGTTGTAAGTTCAAGCCTGTGTTTAAAATCTTGTGAAATCTAAGTGGGGATTGAGGCAACGTATCACAAATTGCAGGTGGCTAATTAGTTTTGTGATCTTTTGTGATTGGTCGTCCTTCTTTGTGTGTGTAGTTTTCACTTCAGAAACTAACACCTTATGAGCAGGTCTGCAGTTTCTTTTATAAATGTTTATTGTGACTCAACTGATGGAAATTATTGAAGAAGCTTATGCTTATGCATACCTTTACAACACAGTATTTAGAAAAGACAATACTAAAAATCTGTGATCTTTTATTTATATATGTGGAAAAAAAGTGATTTGAGTCTTTATAGTAATGAATAGCTGTGATCTGCTTGTTTGTTCAGGAAAGGAGTAAACAGACTTGAGAAAAGCCTGCTTTTGTCTTAGTGTAGTTTGCCGGGACATAGTACACTTCATGTACTTCCCGTCAGTGAAGCCTTAAAAAGCTACGTTGTTACCTCATGATAAATATTCTAGAGACCTCTCTGTCATGCAATAAAGTTAGATTTTTGAGAAGAGCTAAAGACAGAAATCTTCAGTGCTTTAGAGAAATTTTAGAGGAAAATTGGGAGGCAGTGGTATATGTGCTTTTACAATCCTATGAGAATTGTGCTCTGGATTTTCAGTTATCCAAATGCTTGAGTCCAGATTGTTTTTAATTTTACTTAATGTGTCAGGGAGGAGGAAGAATTGCTTGTTTATGTTGCAGAAAAATGTATCAGTCTGTTGTCATGAAGCCCTATGCATCACTTCCTTCAGAGACACTCTAAAGAACTGTTCCTATTTTCTTCTTCACTTGTATTAAATCACCTATCCGCACTTTGCAAAATGAGACAGATCATTTGTGGATAAGTTAAGAGAATCTGGTTACATGTTTGAGATCATACAACTTAAGAGGAGCGTCTGATGGAGCTGAGGTTGTTCAGTTTAGAGAAGAGGAGGTGGAGGGCAGACGTCGTTCCTATCTACAGCTACCTCAAGAGAGGCTGAAGTGAGGAAGGGGCCAGGCTCTTGTCCTTGATGACAAGTGACAGGACTAGAGGAAATGATTACAAGCTGTGCCAGGGGAGGTTTGGGCTCGGTATGAGGAGACACTACTTAACTAAAAGAGTTATCAAACATTTGAATGGTCTGCCCAGGGGGGTGGTGGAGTCACCGTCTCTGGGAGTGTTCAAATGTTCTGTGGACCTGGTGCTTAGGGATATAGTTTAGCATCTAACCTTTAGTGCTGGATTAAGGGTTGACCTGGATGGTATTTGGGGTGTCTTCCAACCAGATGCAGTCTGTGATTCTGTGATGTATACTTTGTGGGGCTGCCTTCTGTTCCTGAACATTGTGACTGGCAAGATTTGTACATCAGAATAAATGTTGCACCGTAAGGTACCTCTCCACCCTTCCTTATCCTAAAGAACTGAAGTTAGACTCAATACAGGTGTTTTCAGTTTTCATTCATACCAGTTGATCCTAGAAATACAAAAATTTGAAATTAACTATTTTGAATTGTACAGATTTTTTAAAGACTGTAATGTTAATTAAGAAAACTCTAGATTCTTTCTTGATGTGTAAGTGGAAGAGACTATAAATGCTGTCATACATAGTTTAAAATGACATGATATATGTAATAGGTGTCTTTAATTTTGTTTCTAATTCACATGACCATTCAGTCCATAATTACAAAAAAATATTTGTCATTTAGGTTAACATTTAAAAGTTATAATACTTTGTAAAGCACACCCAGGAAATGACCTTTCTTCACTTGAAATACTCTAAAATTAACTTTTCATAGACTGTAACCAGAACTCCAGAGACAAGTTCTTTAATGTACTGGATATTGCTTTCAAAGTACTCTCAATTGCCTAAATTAATAATGACTTTATTTCCCCACCCCCCCCTCCCCCCCCGTGGGCCTTATAAAGGAGAAATGGATTTGGATAACTCTCTAAAGAATTGCATCACCGGCTATATTTTTCAGATTGCTTTTTGCTTTCATTCTTTGCGTGTGTTATTTTGTTTTGTTTTGTTTTGTTTTTAAAAAGCAGCAAGGTCACCTTCAGTGTGGCTTTTATTTGTGAGAAAAGCAAAGGAAAGTGACACTCCACCTTACCAGTTCTTGGGGAAGAACAGGGACTGCAAAAACTGAGGGACTTCTTTAATGAAGAGCTATTTTTATTCGTCTTAAAATACTGATATAAGAGTACTATAGTGCAAACATGTGCTAGTTTGAGCTAGCTAGAATGTTTTGGTGAAAAGGACTAGATAATAGGCTATGAAATGAAATCAATGATGATGTCTACTTCGCTTACAGTCTTGCTGAGATGTGTAAAGAAGAAGAGCAAAACATTAGATTAGGTCACTTGGCACTTCGCTCTGGGCTTTTGCTTTCAGCACTTTGCTTGCTGGGGAGCTCTGGGGCTGCTGGCTGAACTCCATCTTGCTTTCTAACCTCACCCTCCATTTGCTTTTTTGGCTGATTCACCTTGCTTCTTAATCCCC
The DNA here is from genome assembly GCA_013400475.1 of Tricholaema leucomelas. Lineage (NCBI taxonomy): Eukaryota > Metazoa > Chordata > Aves > Piciformes > Lybiidae > Tricholaema lacrymosa > Tricholaema leucomelas. Next base: position 40,458 of record WAAF01019137.1, on the reverse strand, counting down.
CTGGCCGACCCTCCATTCTTCCTTGGTACTGGGGTAAGGTCGAGAGGGGTAGGGGGAAGGTGAGGGGGTGGTTGAGAGCCCCTCCTGGGGATTCAGGTTTCTGGGAGGGCTGTTGTGTTTCTGTGTTACTTTTGCCTTATATATTTGTGTATATAACTGTATATATTGTAAATATCTGCTTGTATATTGTGCTAGCTGTAAATATAAGCTTCATTAAAATTTCCAGAGCTGGCTGAGTCTAGTCTGGGTGATTTTCTAAAGTGTGGGGGGGCGGGGGACACCCAAAACACCACAAAACAAAAGCCAATACAAAGAGACTGAGAGCAGCCAGGAAGAAAGGGACCTAGGGGTACTGCTAGGTAGTCGGCTGAACGTGAGCTAGCAATGTGCCCAGGTAGCCAAGAGAGCCAATGGCATCCTGGCCTGTATCAGAAATAATGTGGCTAGTAGGACGAGGGAGGTTATTCTCCTGTACTCAACGCTGGTCAGGCCAAACCTTGAGTACTGTGTCCGGTTCTGGGCTGCTCAATTCAAGAGAGATGTTGAGATACTGGAACGTGTCCAGAGAAGGGTGATGAAGCTGGTGGGGGGCCTGGAACACAAGCCCTGTGGGAGAGACTGAGGGAGCTGGGGTTGTTTAGCCTGGAGAAGAGGAGGCTCAGGGGGGACCTTATTGCTGTCTACAACTACCTGAAAGGAGGCTGTAGCCAGGTGAGGGTTGGTCTCCTCTCCCAGGCAACCAGCAACAGAACAAGGGGGGATAATCTTAAATTGTGCCAGAGGAGGTAAAGGCTGGATGTTAGGAGGACGTTCCTCACAAAGGGAGAGTGATTTGCTATTGGAATGGGCTGCCCAGGGATGTGGTGGAGTCACTGTCCCTGGGGGTGTTCAAGAAAGACTGGATGAGGCACTTAGTGCCATGGTCTGGTTGATTGGCTAGGGCTGGGTGCTAGGTTGGACTGGATGATCTTGGAAGTCTCTTCCAACCTGGTTGATTTTGTGATTCTGTGATTCTCTAATCTGAAAATGAGAGGAAAGGATGAGCCTGCATGATTTTTGAGTCTTGTTTGTATAAAAGTAAAGCAGATGTAAATTTTTTCTTTTTTTCTTCCCCCCTCCCCCCCTTCCCTTTCCCTAGATGTAAGCTTTATTCATTAATGTAAAAATCTACATTATGGGACATACATGAGTTTTCTGTCCTCCATCTGGCAGGTCAGAAAAGACAGAAAGTTAGTTGGGAACTTTATTAATCACTTGAGTATCAGATGAGTATGTAATTAGCCTAGAACAGCTTTTTTAATTGTTGCATTCAAGGTATGGTAAATAAACTCCAGCTTAATAAATCAGGCTTCTTTGCAAACTTGAAATTCCAAAACTACATTCTGTTTTCTGGTATACCAGCATTTTGCCAGAAAGCTCATTATTGCTGTGTTCTAGTGTCTTGGGTCCTTGGCACTTGAATTAAAAAGGGAAATGTGGGAAATGAAAAGACTGAGAAATTGTGGTTTGGAGAGCCTCAAGTTCTGCTAACAAACTTTTAGGAAAGCAGAGTTTATGGGCATTCAGCTTTATGCTTATGACTTGGTCTTTCATAGTATAGGGATGTTTTTTTTCAGGTTGTGTCTGCTAATTAGAGAAAAAGCATGAAAATATCTCGTGTTATTTGTGACCACTGGAATATTAACATAGTGAGTCAAATGGAGAAGATGAAAGCAAAATAAGTATCTATGGTAATTTCATGTAATGATATCTTTAACAATCCCCCTCACCCCTTACTGTATTATAGATGCTATTTTAATATTAAAGTTAAGTATTTTTCTTAATCCAGTTGCATTCTTTAATTATTAATTCAAAGCAAATTAACTAAGGGAGCAGGAAGACTGAGTAGAATATGGTGCCCTGTTTCAGTTCTTTCCATTTCCTGTGTAATATAAATGTATAATATATTGTAAAGATGACAGCTGCAATGTGAATTTTTTGTTTAGAGGGAAATTCAACTTTATTTTGTGTGTTTTCCCTAGCAGAATGCAAGACTTGCTATTTTAATGCTAATGTTCTTCTTATTATGTCTCTCTGTGTGTGTATAAAAAAAAATCCTGACCAGCAATTTCACTAGTCTGGATGCACTGGTTTGTTCTGTAGACTCATATTTTGCAGTTGGAGGCCATTTAATAGTTCTTATTTCAACTGAACTAGAGCAAGAATACTATAAACAATTGTGGCAAACATTTGCTGTGGGAATGCTCAAGGTATCCATCTGGAAGGAAGCTTACATTATGCAAAGGCTTACTGAATTTATTAATCAGCAAAAGTAAAATTACAAGATTGTTGCATGTATAGAGATACTTTTAATTGCTTAAATTATAACATGTGGATTTTGGGCTATCTTGAAATGCCTAGGTAAGTGGAAGTGAAAACTCTGTTGTTAAGCTCCATCTCTTAATGTTCTGGATTTCTAAAAGTACAAGACAAATCTTAAAGATGATATGAATGTTTGAATAAGGCTGGGTCTTTAATGGGGTTTTAGTAGCATGTACAATTTTACATACTTTTAATCAGCATATATTTACTGAGGTATTAACAAAGGTGTATGCTTTGCACTGACGTCTTAGTGTATATACCTGCATACCTATAGGTGAAACTGCTAGGTCCAGTGTGAAGAACTCTCATCACCTGCACATAAAGTTTATCAGCACTTCATAATGGTTATTAGTATATTGTGTGTGCTGTCCTGGACCTCTGTGGTTGAAAATTAGATTCTTTCTATGCAGTTGATGAGTTGATGAAAGGAAACAAAGAAGATGTATTATACATAGAAAAATAATTCTAATTAATAACAACTGGATTTTTTTTTAATATGTGTCACTGTCATATAAAACAGGATGAGGAGATTCATGAATATTGTGCATTTCAATACTTGGCACAACAAACTGGGTCAAAGATAATTGTAGTTCTGTACCTTTTGTTCTTTTTATCATTTGGCCTCATGGTGTCATAGTTCAGGTGACTGTCTGCAATTGAAAAATGTAAAACCTAATGTGACATTTTGTTTCTAAAATAAGTACTAAAATGAGAATTCATTTTCATAAGAGGAGAGAAATTTCTCAGAGTAAGATTTTTTTATATACTTTAGAAAATTAATCTCACTTTGAATAGAAAATATATCTGTTATCATAAAGTTCTAAACATGCTGCCGTATCTGGGACTCTTAATCTCTCAGTTTAAGTGTTTAGTTTTGCTTTTATAATTGAGACCTATTACTAATAGTGGGGATGAGCCCCAAACAAGGCTGGTAGTCTCTTGTGTTTTAGAATATTCATAGGAATGCAGCTACTGTAAAAGCAATAGAGAGCTGTAGAAAACTGATTCTTGTGAATTGCTGGAGCTTGACTAGTAGAACATAGGCATAGTTCTGTATTTTTCAATAGGCAGCTGATAGCAAAGATAACTTCATTTGTTTTGATGGTGTTTGTTAATCTTTTCTGAAGAAGGACAGGTGTTCACCAGAAATTATAATATTGTGTGCTAGAGATCTCTTTAAATAAAAGTTAGGTTATGCAACAATTAAACTAGGAACCTTTACTAAGTCCAAGAAGTATTAAAATCTTAGAGATCAGAGATCTGCAAATGCTGTCATCATGTACTTCTGGGTTAAGATTTGATGTGGGAGAATAATTTTCTGATATGTGTATGTGAGGTTTTTTTACATATCACCATCTTCTTGGTTGTATTTTTTTTTTTCTTATGACATTGTCATATGATGTTTGGTCTTGGACACATTGCTATTAATGTAGCAAAATTGCCTTTTTAAAATCATTCTTGTAAGACACAAAACAAAACACTATATTAGAAGGAAACATTGGACCTGCTGGAAAGGACCCTTCTAGGTCTATTGAGCACATGGCAGAGCTTAGTAAATGGCATCCATAGAATAGTTGCTGCTCGTGGAAGCTACACAATAATCATAAGCCATTTTTGTGGTTCATTAGCAGTTAAGAGACTATTTTTGAAGTGAGGTGTGCAATATAGAATATTTTCTCAGAAGCCTATCAAACAAAAAAATCTGATTAAAAAAGTATCAGTGAAAGCATTGAGATGTGCTGTTATGACTTGAAATCTCATTAGAGTATAACAAGTTAAAGGCAGGGCAAATTTTACGCTTCAGCGAGTTATGAGGGTCTCTTTGACATTTTCAACCATAAATAATTAGTTCATGGTGATGATACTTCAGTTAGGTTCTTCTCTTGCAGCACAGTATATTGGAACAGAGCAATCTGGTGGATCCAGATAAGCATTTACTGGAAGTCATTATAAGGTAATAGGAAATTGTTCAGAGATCTCCACTAAAGCTGAAGCTGAATAACCACAGGCGAAAAACCTACATACTAATGGTCCAATTACACTCACACCAACTTACATTTAATTATTATTTAGTAATTTATAACTAGGAGAGATTATATGATGGTGTGTTTGTCTGCTGGTTTACAGATTTGAAGTAAACTGTGTATAAATTGAAGGGTACATTCTTTTTCCTAGGCTCTTTTTGTGTAGGCTCAAACTGGTATGGCCAGTGGCGTTATCTTCCACCCAGTTTGGAAGTACATTTATTTAAGTTTATTTAAATTAACAACAAATACACTTAATGTTACTAACATTTTTATTTCTTTTGGCACAATACAGGAAATATCTTGCTCACTTGATATTAAAATACAAACATTTGATTGAAACCTATGTAATATTACATTTCTATTTTTACAGAGTAAGCTAGTGCTGAAAAAGGGATTTGTACCTCTTTAAGTATTGTACACTACACTTCTCAGATAAAATAGTTGTAACAGAATTTCAGAGTTACTTTCTGGCAGAAGACTTGAGTAAATTAACCTCTGAGCCTCCCCTTAAAGTGAAGGGGCCATGTTGTTTTCTGCAAAAGACCATCTTGGTGAAAACATTTTCACCAATTGGTCAAAAGTCAGAATGAGACAAGGGAAAGAGATTTAAGGAAGGTGATGATTCCTAAAAGGTTATGATAGCTGGAGGGAATAGCTTATATTGGAACATTTGTTCTCTAGGAGCAAATATCTGAATCTAGGTTGTTCATCAATAGTAATGACATTGAATATTTTAAAAACCAACCAAACCAAATAAATAATCCCCCCCCAAACTGTGGCAAAACAGTGACAATTTGTAAAGTCTGAATACAAAGTAAGCCTTTTCTTTCTGTTCTTGCAGGTTTTTTTCAGTAGAAAGCTATTGTAAGTGATTTGTGATTTCTGTTTTGATGGTATCAGTCAGTGGAACTTTAGAAACAAATCAATACATTTCAGATAATTCTTTTCACTTCGCGTTAGTCATACACACAGCAACTGAATTTTGTGCCTTTACGACTCCTTATTTTAGCTGAGCAGGATGAGAGACCATTTATTATTTTTTAAATGGTTATTCAAACTTACTATTATGTTTTGGAGGATTTTCAAACCAAGCATTGATACAGTAATAGCAAAGCTCATGAAGGAAATGTAGAAGTTTTTGATGCTATACCAGGATTCTCAGTAATGCTAAAATTCTTAATTCCCCTTCTTAATTCATATATGATTTTTTCCAGTATGATGAAACCCAGTAATAATTAGTGGGCATTTATAGGATACTTTGAACAATCCAAACAACATTGAAGATTTTGGCTTTATGTTGAAAGCAGGTCAAGTGATGCTTCTCAAAATGTTAACTAAGAAACTGTTATGAACAATAGATACCAACATTTAATTGAGATAGGTTGAATTCTAAGATTTCATTTATGGCTGTATTTCAATATTATTAGGTGAAAATTTGTTATAAGCTTTTTTTTTTTTTAAGAAACAGGAGTTCCTACAAAGCATGAAAGCCAGCTGAGTTATAAGTTTGTAGGATCCACTCGAAGAGAAATTATTTGTTATAACTGAACTGATTGGTCACAAATTTTCTTTCCTCTCCATAGCTTTTCTTATGCAAAGGACAATGTTAAATTTTAATGATCAGTTTAGTTTGACCTACCAATGTTTAAATGCAAAAGATAATGTAGTAATACTAAATATTACTCCATTAACCTTCAAGAGTTTGTATTCACAACGAGATCTAAGATTTTATTAGCAAAGACAGATCAGGCTAATGCCATTATGTGTAATACTCCCTCTATCATATCCTTAATTTATAGCATTAATCATCAATTACAATAATTTTTAACCTTTTATGACCTTCTTTAAAGTAATGAAAATTAAGCCTTACAGGATGTCAGATTACATAGATTACTGCTATTGACGGCAAGTATGTCAAATGAAGAAATGTGACTGTCTCTTATTGTTCCTTTTGTGAGGAAATGCTGTGAAAATCAGGAAAATGTATTATTTCCCATCTTAGTGTAGTGTACATTCCTCAAATGGAATTTTGCTTGGGAAGTAAATGCTGGCATTTCAGTCAGATTTCTGAAATAAAACCTTGTTCATCATATTTTGCTCCTCAGAGAGTTGCTCTTAAACAGCTTGTTCTCAAAATGGAATGAATTTACTTGAATTACTTATATAAGTTTTAAGGACAAAAAGATATAGCAAGATGAAGAGATTTTTTAAAAAATTGTTTTGCACTAGATTATTGGTAGGGTTTTTTTTGGTTGTGAGTGTAACTAGCCCAATGTATATGATGGTATAGTGGACCTTTATGTTGTTAAATGGGCAATCTAGAAATTACTTAAAATTTTAAATTGCCCCAGTTTTATAGAGATTATATTAGCAAGCTTTGTGATAAGAAAAGTCCTGTGTTGTATAATGTTTGGTTTTTTGCCACTTCATTTTCCACTAAGTACACCTGTAGCATGCAATACTGGATTTTTATATTGTGCTTGTCCACTCCTCGTGTCTTTATATTTTTTTTCCCTTAAGATTTCTTCTCTTCATGAAAAAAAGTAATTGCTTGTGGTAGAAGTAATTCAGGGGTCAAAAATAAAGGGTTAAGACGAATCTTGGTGGGGAATAGGCATTAGGAACTAATATCAACTGTTAGGAAACCGAAGTCCTGGAAGTCCACTGAACCTTTGGCTTACAAAAGGAAAGCAGTTTGGACTGCTTCTTTTTGTAAGCAAAGTACGGTTTTCTCTCCCCACTTCCTCCAAACGATTCTTTTGACACAAATATCCTTCAAATAGCATAATGAGATTTTTGTGTCTTTTATGAAGGCATGGGAATCTCAAGCTTAGGCTGCCTGCAACAATGGGCAGAATTAGGTTTATAATAAACATTGTAAAACTAGGAAGAATGATCAAAAAGTGGGAACAGGATTATAGGTAACAGTGGACATAAAAATATAGTATTACACAAATGCTGATCTTTATTGCAGTTAGAAAAGTGGTTTCTATTAAGAAAATGGAATTTTGGGAGATTTTGTTTGTTTTCTTTCAGACTGTTACTGATTACTTTTTGGAGGAAATGCCAATGTCATAAATATTTTATTGCAGTTTCTGTAATGCTTTTTAAAAGAACCTTAAAAAAAAGTTAATCGCTTTTAAATAAAAGTGATGTATCTTTCACTGAGTGAGAATTTCAAACATGAATGTTTATAATAATAAAGATCTAGACGCGTGTGTTTGTAGGGGATGGATGCCGTACGTACTAGAGATAAACTTCAGCTAAAAATATGAGTATTCTCAGAGGGTCACTGTAGAAGTGTTGGGCAGGATTGTTCAAAAGACTGTTACAGTTTAGAATAAAACTCTGTGACACGTTGGAGCAGCTATAAATGCTATGTTTGGGACTGCTTACTTTTCATTTGGCTGCATTTGGTAACTAAGATACTTTAATTTTGTACTCTCTAGAAACCAGAACAAACAATGAATTCGTGATATTTTGACTTAAGAATCAATTATTTTTACAGCTCTCTGCCTTTTGTTTGCTTGTACTCTGTCAGTATATTTGGTAGAACTTGCATGATACATGTCTGTTTGAAAAGTAGGTTCCTCCTAACTCCTGCTGCCTGATTGTTTGTGAAAAAACATACTACTGCTGCTTTCATTTTACTTGTGATACAAACAGAGCCCAGGGTAAAGCATGAGTCTACAGATGTGATGTTCCTGTGGCTTGAATTAGCAACCAGAGTATGTACCTAACGCATCAAGAGGACATGACTGATTGCTAGGATGTAAAGCCCATGCTTACTCTTTCTGTTCACTATGCTCACCAGGTTAAACTGACTCTGGAATGCACTGTGATCAGATCTAGCTTTCTCAGTATAGAGCTAGTGTGTACTGACAGCTAGTGTGCGTGTACTGAGAAAAGACTGTCAGTTTATTTTAATTTTAGTATCTTGAGAAGAGTATTAATACTGATGAATCTGTTGGGTAGTAGCCTAACTGAAAATAATTACCTTGCAGGAAGAAAGGTTTTTCACTGATAGTTTGTGAGACTTACTGTGTAGCATTTCACTGTCCTCTAATTTGAAATGAGATGTTGCAGTAGTATTCACAACCCAGTCTGTTTGCACAGTCTCTCTGGGTTGTGCCCAAGAGACTTTATGCTAGAAGTTTCACAAATGATGAATGTGCTTGTCTTAAAAACTGCTTAGTCGATACTCTCTGTTCAGTCATTGTTTGTGGATATTAGGCAGTCTTGCCTAGCATGTGGAAACAGTCTGTCCTGTAAGTTACAGCGAAATATTAGTATGTCTGCTTTTCTGTGAATACAGATGAAGCTGATGAATATGAGACTTGAAACTGATGCTGCCTCACTTTGAAACTTACAGATAGATTTCTGAGAGGTTGACAACAGGTATGCAGCCCTAATGACAGTACTTTTCAGAATGCCTGTTTTGGACCAGAAAAACAATTGCTATTGGGAATATTTGGATTTTAGTGATTACAGTGGAATAAGGCAACATGATCTGAATCTGGCTGAATTTCCAGGAAACAAACTCATTTATCACGGTGTCTGATTTGGAATTTTCTGGCATCCTGTTATCTTCTAGGAAATGAAGGCTGATGTAATGAAAAAGAAAAATACTGAAATTGTGATTTCTGAAGACCTGTATCATGGTCATGTGATAAAACCACACTTTCTCTCTAGGAACCTTGGTTTGCACACATTGTTCACCTGAGGTGTGTATTACAAGTTCTCTAGCATCCAGACTTTCAGTAGACGGCATGCTGTTTGTTTAGATTTATAGATGTTGATTGATAAAATAACCTGTTCTGTTATCAGCAGCACACATGCCAGAACAATACACTGTGTTGCATCAATGATCTAATCAAGTAAGTGGGGAAATTCACATAAATACAACAGAATGAAGTGCATGGACAAAGTGTTTAGTGCCGACCCTTGCATGCCATGTCATAGGTATTTAGCAGAAACTGAGAGATTTTTTTTTGCTTAGCTACTTTCTGTACAGGAAGGAATGTATGCAGCTTAGAAATCTTTTATATGTAAGTCAGAGGACTATATGAGTCATAGAAACAGTAAAATCCTGACAGTAAAGCTGGTGAGCTGTTAGGGATACATGACAGCAGTGAAAGGAAATACTTCCATGGAGGATTTGAAATTATGACAAAGCAGTGTGATGGTTTGAGTGTTACCTGCCCCCCCCCACTTAAGAATGTCATCCAGACTAGACTCAGCAGCTGGAAATTAAAGATGAAGATATATTTACAGCTTAGCATAATATACAAGCAGATATTTATAATATATACAGTTATATACAGAAATATACAAGGTAAAAGGTAATACAGAAATACAACACCCCTCCCAGAAACCTGAGTCCCCAGGAGGGGCTCCCAACCAGCTTTCCACCTCCTTTCCACCCCTCTACCTTATCCCAGACTTTGTCTTATGTTCAAGGTGAATTTGGAGAATCGGCCAGGGGAGTTAGGGGAGCAGATGGGTTAGTTATACAGACCNCAGACTAGACTCAGCAGCTGGAAATTAAAGATGAAGATATATTTACAGCTTAGCATAATATACAAGCAGATATTTATAATATATACAGTTATATACAGAAATATACAAGGTAAAAGGTAATACAGAAATACAACACCCCTCCCAGAAACCTGAGTCCCCAGGAGGGGCTCCCAACCAGCTTTCCACCTCCTTTCCACCCCTCTACCTTATCCCAGACTTTGTCTTATGTTCAAGGTGAATTTGGAGAATCGGCCAGGGGAGTTAGGGGAGCAGATGGGTTAGTTATACAGACCGCAAGTTAGGGAGAGAAAGGAGGCAGCCAGAGCCAGAGAGCAACTGTGTTATCTATGTTTCTGTTCTTGTTTTTATACATCTCAGCAAGACTATGAGTGAAGTAGACATCACCATTGTTTCCTTTTCACAGCCTATAATCTAATTCCTCTCACTAAGATATCCCAGCTAGGCTCAAACTAGCACAAGCAGATACCTTCATTTATCTGTGTAGCTAATAACAAATAATGACAGTAATTTCATGAAATACTGAAGAATCAGATTCTTTGGAGAAAGAGGAAACTATTTTATTTGAAAAAATGAAAGCTATCTTTAGCCAAACTGTAGCTATACCACATGATCTTCCTTATTTTATTGTTTTATGGATGGTTCTTTGTTTGTTTTGGTTGATTGGAGTTTTGTTTGTTTTTGGTTGGTTTTTTGTTTTTCCTTTTGGTAGTGGTGCAATAAAGCCATTGAAACAAATGTTGCATTATAGTATTCTAGCAAAACACAGCCTAATACCAGTTTAATGATCAGAAGTCCAGCATGCCTGACCCTTGCAGACAAAATTTTAGTTGAAATATTTTTGTGATTTGGCCCTGACTGGGAGCCAGATGCCTGACAAAGCCACTCTATCAGTCCCTTTCTTAGATAGACAAGTGAAAGTGAAAATATAACCAAAGGTCTATGAGTCAAGATAGAAGCAGTTTAATAGGATGAAAAGCAAAAGTAAAGGCTAAGCACAGAACAAGAGTAAACAAAGATATTATTCACTACTGCTCATTAGCAGACAATGTTCGGTCACTTATGGGAAGCAGGGCTTCAATATGCATAGCAGTTGCTCCAGAGGACAGACACCATAAACAAATTCCCTCTACACTTTTCTTTCTCTTAGCTTTTATATTTGAGCTGATGTCATATGGTGTGGAATACATCTTCACGAAGTTTGGCCCAGCTGTATTGCCTCCTAAGATTTTGCCCATCCTTCTGCCTACTGTTGAGGGGGAATGTTGGAAAAGCACATCTTTGGTGCTTGGTTCAGCAGTAGGCACAACACTGCTGTGTTACCAACACCCAGCTACCCAGCAAAATACAGCAATAGAAAGATGCTCTGGAGAGAATTAACTCCAGTTCAGTGAAACCCAATACAAATATCAAAACAGCACTATGACACTTTCCTTTATATGCTGATAAAGGTGACAGAAAAGTGTTGAGGATCCTTGCAGTCTGTTCATCTTCAACAAATTCTCTTTTGCTGGCATAACAAGCCACATGTGAATTGAAGTTGCAGTATTATGCTGGCTTAACACAGCCTGCTTTCCTCCAACACAGGAGTGAGGGAAAGTAACACAATAAAACACTGACGGCTTGGGATAGAAAGTTTAGTATAGATGAGATAATATAATGCATTGTTACCTTAGCCTACTTCACAGAAAAGCACAGCATAATGCAGAAGCAGCAGCAGAAGCCAGTAACCTATCCCCTACCCCTCTGACCTGTGTCAGCCCAGTGGAAAAGTACAACACCCAAAATTTGGAAAAATGGAAGCAGCAACTGGAATAGGAAGCCTTTCATGTTACAACCTGAACTTCAAGCCCCATAATACTTTACTCCAGCCAGCACTTTAATTTTGAAGCTATCATGGCACAGCACGATATGAATATCAGCAGCAGATTCAGCTCAACTGGTGGCAATTGTAAAGTTGAAGTAAATAAAAAACCTGAACAAACTGTCTTTAACTCAGCAGCAAGTCAACACAGATTGGCCCTGAGGTTTCTCCACAGTGTGAAACTGGGTATTCTTCATAGTTGTCTTTGCCTTACACACATTAAAGTGTGTTGCCTTGTTCAAAGAAACAGATTTCAATCAGAAGATAAAAGGCACTCAGATATGGTAGCTAGAGAAAGGGAGCCTTTTGGGTGACAAGAAAACTATAAAGCTTTTCTAAATATTAATGTTTCTGCTTCTTCCATCAACTTGCCGCTAGCACTGGGAATTAACAACTTACTGAACTCAGCTCTCATTGTTCCAGATTCAAGTAAAATTTAATAACCCATAAACCAAAGGAAGTTTTTATGTTTAACTGGGTGAGCTGCATGATTTTCCTCCCTCAAATATTGAATTCTATTGATAGTAATGAGATTAACAGGAATAATTGTTAATATAAAATATTTTGCATTTGAAAAAAATCTATTTGAATACAAACTGGAGTGAATTCCTTAAAATGAAAGTGCTTATAGGCCTACAAATTTCACCTGCACTTGCTGTCTATGGAAAACAGTTATTAGAACAAAACTTTTCTTTGTGGAAACTAGTAGTGGGTAAAAAAGCTTTTTAACAGCTACAGCACTAGTCATACGTATCATCCTCCAGGGCCTCACTGGAATGTCTCTTTCTGTAAGGATATCTGCAGCTTTTAAAGCTTTGCTTGTGATACTGTGGAGGTTTTGTGCAAAGCCTGTGAGAAGGATCATTCCTTTATCCTGTTCCCTCCAGATATGCACCTCAATGAAAAGATAGTCACCCTATATGCAGGAGCATCAAAGAAACTGCTTACAATTCATTTTATAGCTATACTGTTCTAAGACTTTCTTCTTGATGTGGCACATCTATATGTTACAGAGACCTGTCACAAGAGCAGGGAGAATTGAAGTCACAAGTGCAAAGCAGGAAGGCAATAAAACATTAATGCATCAGACCATAGGTTTAAACTTACATTGTTCTGCCAGCTTCAGCACAAAGCTAATAATGTATTTACATTATGGAGAGGAGGGCTTATCTTTTTAGAAACAAACAAAGAGTGTATGCCTGGACAATCCTGGTTTTGTAGTTGGGTGTCTGCTGAGCAGAATCTCAGTAGTCTTTAGGAATGTGTAGTGAATAAGTGTCAAAACAGATCTATGCATCTGAGGGAGCTGTAGTCTTTTACTTCAAACTTCTCATACTTACTGAGGAAAGTGCTTTGTTGCTAAACTCGCATAGCATCTTGAGCAGTCTTTGAACTCAGGAACTAGGCATTTTGAGTTTCAGGTGAGGCATCATACAACTAATGGGATTTCTGTGCCGTGTAAAAATGAACTGAGAAATGGTCGAACAAGAAGTGGAATTGCTTTTTTTTGTTTTGGTGACTGGATGGTGCCACAGGTAATAGATCTCACTGAATTTGAGATTTGTAAAATGGTTACAGCAACATTCTTTTTAAAGAGGATTAATATATTTTAATTTTGGTCCTGTATTAATTACAATGTAATCTTTACATTCTGTTTTTTCAGCATCTAATATAAATTCGGTGGCTTTGTATACATATGGGTGGATTTTTTAGGGGGTGTGTTTTTTGTTGCTGTTGTATTTGTGTCCCCCCTTCACTAGCTAGAACTGATGTGGGACAAAGGTACAACAGGTAAAAAGGAGCCCTTTATTCTGAAGTTGGAATATATCCTTGTGGCCAAGACGGCAAACAGCATTCTGGGATGCATTAAGAAAAGTGCCTCCAGCCTAACTAGAGAGGTTCTTCTCCTTCTCTGCTCTGCCCTGGTTAGACTACACTTGGAATACTGTGTCTAGTTTTGGGCTACCCAATTCAAGAGAGACAGGGACTTGAACATCACTCCTATGAAGAAAGACTGAGAAAACTGGGGCTGTTTAGTCTTGGGAAGAGAAGGGTGAGAGGGGATCTTATCAGTATCTTAAATATCTGAGAGGGGGGTGTCAAGATGAAGGTGCCAGTCTTTTTTTCAGGGGTGCCCAGTGGTGTAAGGAAAGGAACAACAGGTACAAGCTACAACACAGGAGGTTCCATCTCAACAGGAGAAGACAATTTTCATAGTGAGGGTGATGGAGTACTGGAACAGGCTGCCCAGATTGGCTGTGGAGTCTGCTCTGGAGACTGTCAAAACCTGCCTGGGTGCATTCCTGTACAGCCTGCTCTAGATGATCCTGCTCTGGCAGGGGAATTTGACTCAGTGATCTCTGAAGGTAAATTCCAACCTATAACATTCTATGGTTATACCATCCAAGAAGTAAACCCAGAATCATGGGAAATGCTCACTAGGTCATTGGGCTTCACACTCTAGCTGAACTCTAAAGAATAGGAAGCTCAGTCTAGGGGGGAAACCACTATGTGACAAGTTGGTTATAGGACATTTTACGAGTTGGACATCAAAGATGATGTTCATAAGGACGTCTCCAACTTCTAAATACAATGAAATGGCTTTTAGTGCAGAAGATGGAGATTGTACCAACATGCAATTTCCTGTATTCCTGCCTAACTTCTCTCCTTCTGGAAGACAGGAAAATGGTGTGGGAACTTCTTTTTCCACAATAAGTCTACCATCAGTGGAAATGGTCCATCTCTCACTGTAGTTAGGTTGGCTAATTAGCTGTATATAAAGGTCATTGCTAACAAATGCTGAATGTACCAAGCACATTCTTTGGCAGCAGCAAAGTCACCTGCTCCATATGTTTGCTTTCATTGTTAATAACTTGCACATTTTTTTCTGAGTGTTAAGCTAAATTAACGTAATTATGCGTGACAGCTAATTTTCTGAGTGATAGAGAAGTGTATAGGGAGTAGCTTTTTAATATCATGAAGGATCATCTCTAAGTTGAAAATTGCAGCCTCGTAAATAGGTTTGTACTGGTGAGGAGAGCTTACCAAACAAGTCAGCTGAAGGGAAAGAAGTTAATAATTAGGTATTGAGATGTGACAATATCTAAAAAGTAATTTAGGGCCCTGAAGGAAATGGAAACTGCTATTTTGAGTTTGTCTTGTTTTATAAAGAAAGAAACAGAGATCAACTATTATTAGAGAAAGTGCAAGCTGGCTGGCTTCTTAACTTTTCAATGTCAGCCCCTATGGATGTGGGATGGCATTTTTATGTTTCTGTAATGCAGCTCTTAATGAAATTATTTGGATTCTGTCACTGAGAGCATTTTATTCTAGGAAGTGTTAACAAGTAGTAATGCCAAGACTGACTGTAAAGAATGTTTATGCATCTCAAATAACAAAACTGCGAACTTAGAAAGAAATACATGGTTCATTTCCAAAGTGGTGTGGGAAGATTTGTATATGCTGAAATCCCCCAAGGACATAGTTGGGGAAAAAATATCTACTAACTCTTCTCCATCTTTAAGAATGTGTCTTGCCCATGCCTGCCTGAAAGAATAGTTGTGTTAAATGGTCATTGAGATATTGTTTGCTAGATTGCAAATAAATGAACACAAATACAGTAAAGAAATGTTTCAAAATCTTTGACAAAGAAATCCTATTTAAATGTACAGGCACACAGAGATACTGGTACTTTTCACCTGATAATTCCGAGGCCACTTCATGATAATAAAGGCAGAAAAAAGTCATCAGTAGATTACAGTGTTTCAGGTATCAATGAGAAAATTGCTTGTTTCTTCCAAGTACCCCTTTAATTTAGATGTTGGCCAATTATTTTCTGAGAGAAAGGAGGTTTACAGTATGTTTTTTTTTCTTTTTCCTGATTCACAGTTCTGATTTAGCAGTGTGACTTAGAGTTTGAAGGAAAAAGAAGATTTGGTTATCTGCTGGCTGTAGTTTAGCTGTGGGAAAGGAGAATGTTCCACATCTGATACAGCTTAGACTCTCTTCAGTTTCCTTTGTAGTTTTAGTGACTTGAAATGGCTCTTTAAAAAGAATGTTGATTATTCTGGGCTCTTCATCACTTCCCCTACAACCCAAATGCTATTGATTTTCTATGTAAAACACATTTCAGAAGTGATGCACTCATAGTATACCTGATCTTTCTTGGTGCAGTAAAGTTGCTATTGTGCAAACGCTCTTTTTAAGGCTTGGAATATCCATAATGTGTCTTATAGTCATGTAGTGATGACAGCACTTTTTAAAATACTATGGACAGATATTTATATTTTATGCAAAATAATGTATAATTAGACAGTAATTTGTGACATCCAATATAAACATTTTAGAAGCTGTATAGTCAGAAGCAAGTGCTAATTAGAGAGCTGTTAACTGAACATATATAATTGGGAACAGACTGACAGGCTATTCCAAACAGCAGGCTATTTATATCTCCATGCTGTTTTAAAATTATATTTTGTTTAATAGATGCTGGACAATGCTTAAGAGGAGAGTTTTGTGACTTCATCTGCACTTCAATTTCTTTAAATAAAATGAAACATTGTAAATGTGAATGCTGCACAGGCTAGCTGTGATAATTAAAAGGTATTATTAACTAGATGACTTTCTAGCTGTGCCATTTTCTAATTTCTTTAGGAGTGTGGACTCCCTGAAGAGAGTTATAAATTCAAGCATTACTTAATTACGCTTTTAACAATAAAGGGCACTTTAATCAGCAACCTCTCAAAAGCCCTTGTCTTGTAGTCATTTATTCAAACAGTGAAAAAGTCAAGTGATATTATAAAGTCTTCTGAAAGCACAATGTACCTGTTCACAGGCCCTAATTTAAGTTGTAGCTGTTCCTATGGACACTTACCCCTCAATATCAACATAATATCCATATTGTTTTAACTGTTTTCAGCTAACTGAGATGTGATTTACTTAAAGGGTATCCATGGGTTTAAACTGGAAGAGGGGAGATTTAGACTGGATGTTAGGAGGAAGTTCTTTACAGTGAGGGTGGTAAGACACTGGAACGGGTTGCCCAGGGAGATTGTGGATGCTTCCTCCCTGGAGGCCTTTAAGGCCAGGCTGGATGAGGCCTTGAGCAACCTGCTCTAGTGGGAGGTGTCCCTGCCTATGGCGGGGGATTGGAGCTGGATGATCCTTGAGGTCCCTTCTAACCTAAACCATTCTATGATTCTATGATTATGCCTATGGGTCGGGGTGAGTATGTGAATTCTGATAATTTTCCACTAAAGAATGTGTTATGTTTCAGAAGATGGGAAAACTGAATGTACCCTTGAAACAGTGTTAAAGTTGAAAAAGACTTTTAATCTGGATTTTTGAGGGAGCAGTGTGTCAGTTGTTTGTTTTCTTTTAGGGAGAAATACCTGATTAGGGCATTGGAAGCCATACTGTGAGACTTGTAGAATGATGGTGGATGTTGGGAAGTTCACATAACAAGCTCAGATCCTAGCATGACCTGTGGAGAATGGGGTAGCCTGTAACAGGTTTTAAAAGTTGCATGGAACTTACAATGTATAGAGAAGAATCACCTGTAGAGTGAAGAGAACTTTTCAAGATCCAAAGGAGGAAAGCCCTCTGCTTAAGTGCAGTCAGTTCAGTCATACGATAGCACTGCCTTGGAACAGCAGCAGAGTAGATCACTCTTTATTCCAAAATCTGGTTTTACAGATAAATCCTTTGAAAGACGATTGCTTTGCTCCTTTGGGTCTTGGAAAGTACTGTTCATGGTATTGGTGATCCTTCTCTATATGTGGAGAGTTTCCAACTGGAAATAAGCATAGGCTGAGATGTCACAAAATGTGATTTTAATTTTTTTTGTTGCTTATGTTAAGTCACTTTCTGTCCTTTGGATATCAAGGAGAGTTTTGACTGAAATTGTGGCATTCCTCATCAAACACATGATTTTCACAAATATGTGTGAATACAAAATGCTCAATATTGAAAAATGGCTGCCAATTCAAAATTTAGAAAAAGAAAATTGAAGGGAAAGTTGATGATCTTTCCTGGCTATTTTGACTGTTTTTAAAATTCATGGTCTCAATTTTCTTATTATAGGCTCATGGATTATCTGAGCTTTGTTTATTACTTATCTAAAGGTTTAGTGATAAATTACAAACCATATTGTTGTTTGGTGTTGGTGTTTTTTTTAATGATTAGGAACACATTGGACATGAACAGTTTCTGATTTGCCATTTCTAATGAAAGAAGTTTAATTCTGCTAAAAATAAACTGTATGACTAAATCAGCAGAATTGTCTGTAAAAGGCAATTTGCATTTCTTAGACTATTCTAGTATTCTGACATTTTTGTGCTGCATTATAGAAGTAAACCTTATTAACTTTTCCACAAGCAATTAATTATGAAAGCAGTGGGAGTAGTAAGACTTGGTTTCCAACTTATGGTTGTACTCTCTTATCTAAAAAGGCAAATCAGCAAACACCAATTAATTTTTTTTAAGGAAGTACATAACCTTTCTCTGGTGTATAATATGAGTTGAGTGCATATCACAGCCTTTAATAAAACTTACAAGAATGCAGCTACTGTAATACTTTCAGAGGTGTCAAGAGTACAGGTGAACAGATGTGAATACACGAAGAAATGCACATGCTATCAAGATATTCAAATTCATCTAGTTCATTTACTCTCGGCCTAAAGACGAACTGCAAGACAGGCACAAAGCAACGCTCACTAAGTGCAAATCTCACTAAGCGGTTGTTTGCCGTATGAAATACTGAATATTCCAAATGATTCAATATGCACATTTTAAATGAAGCTTCTTCCGTAAGTTCCCGGAAGAGGGCTGTGCTGGAGTTAGTGTGTACCTCTACTAATCTGAGAAACTTTCCACAGAACTTTCTGCAAAAGCTTCAGCTTCAATGCATCGTCTTTGTGACGAAAAATGTTCTCCATAGTCTTTAAAAGTGGATCCAAGCATTCATTTGGACTAGATAGACACTTTTGACCATCTAAATGATGAGTGGACTATTTAATAAAGATGTAAAAAAAGCACAGATCCAGTGTTTCATCTGAATAAGCTTCTGATAAGAGAGCAGGCTGTAACTACTAATGAAAGGGAAGCTTTACCGTATGACTCAGGAGTTAGTTGGCAACATTTGTGTCTGAAGAGAGAACATATTTCTTTTTTTGGATAACCAGTCTTCATTCTTGATTTTTGATACATGACTTGTCTTCATCTCTCCATTAACATTTCCCTCTTCACACATTAAACATAATTTTGTGGATGCAGTCTTGGAATTCTACCTGAGATGGCCTATTAAACATTGTAATTAATCATGACATCGTTAATAAGCCTGAACAAGACAATTATGATACATCTGTGAACAGTAATTAGTTCTAGAAATGCATATATTTGAAACAAAATATATGAAATATTTAACAGATTCATTTCTTTATATGGCTGGCAAGGGAAGGAAGGGTTTTGTTATACTGTTTGGAATTTGATTTAGCCTAGATTTCAACTTCTCCAATATAGAAGGTTCTGATATGAATTCTATGGCCATGTGTTGAGAAAAAATCCAGGCATTTAAATCTAAATATTCTTTATCTCCTTTAGAAGAAATTCTCTAGATAAAAGTAGTCATAACTAATACTAACTGGGATGTAATGCACACAGGAGTCTATTGTATTGATTGAGGTTGTATATTCTTGTTCTTTGTGATTATTTCTATTATTGGAAAAGTTTATAGCTTATTTTAAGTTGCTGCCTGCTTGTTGTTTTGTACCAGTTGGGCTCAGGAGACTTCCTCTCGTGTACCTTTATTGTTTGCTTATTATTATATTTATTCATGCTGTTATATTTCTTACATGAAAGTAAGGGCCATTGTACTAAAGTCTTAGTTCATGAGAGCTGTTACAAAATTCAGACACATTTCATGTTCTGAAAGCTTTCTAAAAATAGATAATATTTATTCTTAGCTTATAGGAATAATGCAGTCCTTTTTTGGGAGATAACTATAAGGTGCCTTTTTTGAGTGTAGTTTTTCAGGTATGATTTTGGGTGTTTTTTGGTCATGCAAATTGAAACATGATAAAGATATCTGATTTCTACAAGAGAAGCTTTTGTTTGGGCTGAGTGATTGCACAAGGATGTGGTGTTATGTCAGCAAGACAGATTCATAGTTCAACTGGAACTGCTGCACCTTTTGATTCAAACTTCTCAAAACAAAATAAAATGTTTGACTGCCTATTTGAAGTCACTATTTTAATTAGAAATTGAATTAAATTCAGTTTCAGATAACAGGCTGCTCAAATATGAAAAGTAAGGTGACCTGAATGGAAGCTTTTCACTTCTTTGAAAACAGACTTTTTTCTTTTTTAGGTCAGTTAGCCTGAAATTAATTTTTCATAGTCTTTGTTCGATTTTTTTCCCTTCAAGCTGAAAAATAAATTATTTGTACAGTTCTTTCACATATTCTGCTAAAATCCATGTTTCAGTAAGGTGTGTAAAGCTGGATAGACTTAAACATAATCATAACCCTCCTACTCCCCACGCTATTCTGTTTTTCATGTATTCACTTAAATATTCATGAACATAGAATCTTATGCAAACTTCAGCATTTGGAGTGAGAGACTTGGTACTTAATATATTAACAGACTTTGCTATTAAAATGTAAATGTACGCTGATGTTTTTTCTAATGATTCTAATATTTCATCTTAAAACCTCAGCTGAAGGAAAAACATTGAGTCACAAAAGACTGCCTGTCCATATCTACGATTTTCCAGCTGTTAGGAAAAGTTAAATATTTGCAGGTGCTTCAAATTAGGTTTTGTAATTATAGCAGACAGGTAGATTTATTCTGGTACACAGGAATTTGCTTCAACATATTTCTAATCTCTGTGTTCTATTTCATCAAATTCCATTAAAAATATTTTTAATTCAAGAAAGTATCTTTTGTATTTAAAGTAGGGCTAAGGTGTGCTGAGATTTCCTGGATTTGTATTTAAACCATCAAAAATAAGCAACAAAATCTCAGCTAAGGAGTTTCTAGAGTTAAGAGACCTATGCTTATAGTTTAGAGATCTGTCTGTAGTTTGATGCTAGAAGAACTTGCTACTGATAGGCCTTAAATTAGTTTTATATTTTATAATTCATGAAAGTAACAGAAGATCATAGTCTAGAGGGAGATGTATGCTTACTTTTGGGAGGATGATGAGCTCAATTCCTGTGAAGGGTAGATAAATATTTAGACTTCACAGACTCACCATAGCTCTCGGAGTACAAAATACTAGCAGTTACTCCCAAGCATCTACACAGTGAAATTTCTCACTGTGGAAATCTCAAAAATGTTGAATAGCCTGGTATCTGGGACCTGGACAGGCTGGAGAGCAGCCCTGAGGGAAAGGACCTGGGGGTCTGGGATAATGAAAATCTCAACATGAGCTGGCATTGTGCATGTGAAGCCCAGAAAGCCAACCGTGTGCTGGGCTGCATCAAGAGAAGTGTGGCCAGCAGGGCAAGGGAGGGGATTCTCCCCCTTTACTCTACTCTTGTCAGACCCCACCTGAAGTACTGTATGCAGTTCTGGAGCTCCCGACACAAGAAGGACATCAAACTGTTAGAGCGAGTTCAGAGCTGGGGCACTTCAGCCTGGGGGAGAGAAGACCTTGTAGTAACCTCCCAGTATCTCAAGGGGGCCTTCAGGAAGGCTGGGGAGGACCATTTAAACGGTCTTGTAATGACAAGAGGAGGGATAATGGGTTTAAACTGGCAGAGGGGAGATTCAAACTAGATGTTAGGAAAGGGTTCTTTACAGTGAGAGTGGTGAGACACTGACACTGGTTGCCCAGGGAGGCTGTGGTTGCTCCCTCCCTGGAGGTGTTCAAGGCCAGGTTGGATGAAGCCTTGAGTGACCTGTTCAAGTGGGAGGTGTCTCTGCCTATGGCAGGGGGTGTGAACTGGATGAGCTTTGATGTCACTTCCAACTTAAACCATTCTATGATTCAAGAGCTGGGTTTTTAGATTTTTATTATTAATACTTTGCAGTTGCTGCAGAGATTATACGTCTATGCTAAAGAATGATTCCAGGTGCTTGCATGCCTGATGGCTACAAGATTACTGGAACTGGAACTGGAACTGGAAATAGGTGTTGATGGTTTAGTGATTACTAAAATACAATCTAAAGAGAGTTGAATAAAAAAGGCGATTTTACAAAATGAGTTGCTATCCAACATATTTTTTAGTATAAAACATAATGTAAGGACATTGCAAGATGACTCTATTTCCTAATAATTGTTATAATTAAATGTAGAAGCAGAGTAATAAGTGGGTTTTGCAAGGAAAAGTTATTTTTTAATTGGTTAATTTTATTTTTAAAGAAAAAAGGAATAAGTGACGAATCTGGGGAAAAACCCAAATGAATATAAATATGTTCCTAAATATAAAAATGCCTGTGAGATGCAAATGAGTCAAGTAAAACACATTACTTAACTCCTCTGCATCTCACAGGCATTTTGGTTTTCAGATGAGAAGAAACCAAACTAAAATCAGCATTAAATGTAATAGTATTAACTAACTGTAATTGTGTTGTTTTATTTTAACATAATTAAAACATTTTGCTTGATCAGAATGGAAATTTTATAGATAATGTAAAGATACTAGGTTATTAAAATGTTTTTTAATCCTCAAAATATTAATTTAACATGAAAACAATTTCTACTCACTTCAGAATCCAAGTAATTAATTAATTTATAAGGAATCATGTCTCTCTTCCCCATCTAGAAAGGTTTAAATGCATAGCTATTTCTCTTTATTAGAAAACAAATATAGTTTAAGAGGTTGTTCAGTTTTAAACGGAAGCTATTTGTAAAGGTGGGATTGTAACCTACTGTAAACTGCAATTTGATTTAAGCAAGTAGATCTATGGTGTGATTGCTTTCACAATTAACTGCCAATTTCAATTCAAATAATGGGATTTTGTGTCTCTTATACAACTCCAGCTGAATTTGCTCCTGGAATTTGTCTTGCTAAATGATTGCAAGTTTGCCATTAACTAGTGCCTTGAAAACTTTTTGGAGCAATCTGCTGTGCATTTCATTTAACAGGCCTGACTAATTGGAATGTTATACCAAAGGGCACAGTTAGCCTGCTTCAAAAATTCTTGACATTAAGCTGTGTTTCATTGAAAATTAGTGTGCTTTGCATTCTTTTACCACCTGCTGGCATGAGGATTTATTTGAATAATTAAGCTGTCCATATTTTTAGTGGGATACTTGGTGTCCTAAATTTTGCAGTATGCGTGAAGAATAACTTACTAAATCCACAAAAATCTTTGGGATGCTTTTATGTAACTCAAGCTTTATTTAGAAATTCTGGTTTCTCTCTTGAGTTTTGATGTACTTGCAGTGCAACATACAGTACTGAATATTCTGTGAAACTGAATTTTACTCTTTTACTTTAAATAAATGATGAAATTGCTTAAAGGTGCTTAAAGATAGAGTGAATTGCATATATTGTGTGCCTGCCTAATGCAATGATCTCTGTAACTTTTGATGATGCACCACATCAGCAAAAACGTTTTTGAGCATGCACTCCCATATAGATATATTTGTTTATAAATTATAGACTTTTGCTACTGTACTATTATGCACATTAAAAAATATGCTAAAGCTCAGAAACTAAAAAAGGGATGCACAAAAGATGAAATAAAAATGTTTTTAAATAACTTTATTATTGTTTTGTATTTAATATAATTTGAAATGATGAATGTTCTTAATGGAAGTGAAATAGTAAATTACATGAATTAAAATTAATACATATAAAATTCAATTATTTTATAATAATTTAAACATTTTAGTAATAATATAAATGATATTCTTAATGAAAGCAGTGTGATTGAATATTCTTCATTATGTTTGAAAAATCTCTGTTTAACACTGTGATGCAGTTAATCAAAGGGCTGTTTCTCAGTGCACTTTACGTTGATACCTGTTTTTTAAATGGCTATGACATCTGAAAAAGGTGCCTTACAAAGACACATAAAGCTAAATGGAAATGTATCTTTGGCCACACTTGCTGAATCAAAATAATGATATATATTTTTTTTAATCCCATCCATCAATTAGGGTTAAGGTTTGCTTGTTGAAGTTCAGCTAATAAATGGCAGCTTTCCCTGATGTGAATCAACTATTATCACAAACCAATTGAAAAATGCTACATTTTGATAATTTTAAGCAACAGATTGAAACTTCACTGAAACTTGGAAGATTTTGAGCGAGATAGAAAGTTTGTTTTTTTTTTTAAGTTGAAGTGTACAGATAGTCTTTGGTGGCACACTTCATGTGATTTTGTTGAAAAAAATGCTGTCCAAACATCTATTTTCAATGTGCGCTCTCAATAGCATGAGTTTCTTTTATAAAAAACAGTTGCTCTCTCACCTTGAAGGTAAAGGTTCTTGTTTTTATAAATATATTTTCTAGGTAAAATATCACTTCCCATGACAGAAAAAATCAGTATGTTTGGAACACTTGTCTTTTTGTAAAATAAAAATGCATAGCGTATTTAAATTTGACAGCTCTTTTAAGCATTTTGCCATAAGCAAACATTTGTGAGGTACAAACAGTTTTCATGACCACTCTCCATCTCATTGCAGAGTATTGTGAAGACTACTATTTGCAGGTTTTGTTTCTATAAAATTAACTATGACATCCTGTAGTACTTTCTGCACTTCTGACCCTAATTTCTTTACTGCAATAGCTTTTTTTTTTTTTTTAAATTTTATGAAGAATGAATAAATTTCCTGTGTGATACTATCTTTTTAACCTTACCATAGAATCAATTTTTTATTGAGGTTAAAGCAGGCACTTCATCAGTGGTTATGCTTACAAAAAAATGTCATAAAACATTGTTTTTATTAAAGTCTTTTATTATTAAGGATATATCTTCTCTGGTGCATCTTTCCTTTAGAGACTTGAGGGGGAAAAATGTCATGTATTTCATTATTGGAATAGAATCTAGCAAACACAGAAGTGGAGATGTGTTAAAATCACCTGTGCTTTCATCTGGTTCTAAACCAGATGAAACCATCTGCAAACATTCCACATTGTGTAACTTTTTCTAGTTCTTGTTTCTTCAAATATTCAGCAATGTTTTCTTTTCTCTGAATTTTACAAGAGTATTGCTGACAAGAGAATGTATTTTAGTTTGTCACCATAGTGTTTGTGCATATTATTTAAATTATTTTTAAAAAGTTGTAGAGGCTTGTTCCAGGTACCTAAATGTCTTGCTAATAGTGATGGCTTATACTATCACTGGCTGATATCTCAAGGCAAAATGCACACTTAGAGCAAGGCTCATTGTTAATGGCAGTGAAGTAAATCTGTATTTTAAATAATCATCTTGACAATCTTGATCTTTTTTGTCCGGCTTGTCACATCTGATCAGCTCACATTTGGTTTTTACCTCATAATGTGGCTGACAAAGAGCTCGTACCAGAAGAGAACTGTTAGCTCTGCCATTTTCTTATTGTTGGCATGTACTTTCATTATTAGTGTTATCTTCAATTCCTGGTTTCTTTGAAGCAGGCTTTCTAAGCCACTTGTCCATCTTGTGAGAGCTTTAGTTAAGACTAGAGTCTGATTCTACTTAATGGACACATGTAAACTGCAGTATGTCACAATATGCTGAAAGTGGGTGAACAAGTGTGGATGCCACCGTCAAGCCCTTCATGTGGTGGAACATTCAAGATTCTCTGAGGACACCTGATGTCTTGTATACTGCAAGTGACATGTGACTGCCTGACATACAGACTGAATGAGGGCACTGGTGTTAAGCCATCTATTATGTATTAGTAAAATTTCATTTCATTCTTATTTTTTGAGATAAAATATAAATGGAACTTTTAATATTTTCTTCTCACACCTCAGTGGATCCTCTCACATGTTCTCAAGAACAAATGGACGGAAAGAGAGAATGTGATTCTAGGGAAGCAGTTGCACAATGCTTCAGCATGATCACGCAGAAATAGTCTCTGTTGTTTCTATAGGAGTTTCCTTGGCTTTCTTTCTGCCAACAATTTGTGGTATGTATCTTTTTCAAAGAATGTCTTGATTCATTGTTGCTTTGTTATAATTACTAGAAACTGCTGGTGAAGGAACTGCAGAAGCGCTGGTATAATTCACCAAGAAACCTGAGTTTAGTAAATTAGATGTTTCTCATTGAAATTAAGATTCTACATGTCAGGAGGGAATAAGCACGCTGGTCTTCTCTAATTATAGCAACCCTGACCAAGTGATTGACATGAATTGTGCAGTGCAAATATTCTTCCCCATTCAGGTGATCCATAGCTGCACTGCTACCCTTTTGTTATGTATCATGCTTAGATTTCTTGTGCTTATTGCTGACACTCGTATGCCATTGAATATGCTCTGAAGTTTTGCTTTAATTTTCATTGTTCATTCTCACCAGGAAAAACACTGCTTTAATCCACCGGTTCAGTTCTTTGCTCTCCCTTAGTGTTGCTCCTTGGCCCTCCATAGTCTCCTGTCCCCATGTACTTGCTCTGAAGTAATTCAGATGTCATGTGCAGATCAAAATTCCTTTGAAGGTGTAACGTTTTGCTAAAAAATGAGGGAGTAGGGCATAAAGCTCAGGCATTTGTAACTAGACTTTAATAATTTGGCAGGCTTGTAGTGTTACACATTATGGCTGAAAAATTAAAAACCAGAGGAAGGTAACTGATAAAATCAAGCTTAAGGTGGGAATATAAATGGTAGCTAGGAAGAATATTTTAATTATACTTTGCTACTGCTCTGATTTTATTTTTAAATATTACATTTTAACTTCTATTTCTTGCATGATTAACCCTGTTCCTGATTAATTTGAAATACTAGGGCTGTACTACTCCCACATATTATTCCTGGAGGGATAATGTGCTTCAGGGACAAATGTTAACTGAATGTGTTGCTTTATCTTTTCTTGGCATAGCAAACAAAGAGGGAAAATCATTTGTATCCAGCTTCAGAAAGCAGCCTTAGGGGATCACACTGGTAGTGCTTTGAATTCAGTTAAGTGATTGTGGTAGCTTTTCCTTATTTTTACCAGCACACAGAATGATGACACTCTTACTCCATTAGTAGATTTGAAAGGTAAAACTTGAATGGAATCTGTTCATGGTGAAGCAGCAAGCCACTTTATCATCTATGCAACATAAGGTCTTGTTCTCCTCTCTTTAGTCCTCATTCCAGAAATGAGTATATTGATGGACTAGCTAAACAACTATAGATAGTTCTAGACTTCAAAAGTGTAATCTGACATTAGATGTGCAATGACATGTTTGAATGAGATTGTTAGTGAGCTTAGCAGTGCTGCAGGAACATGATATAGATCAGAGGTATTAAATTGTCCTTCCGCTTTAAGCCCCGGGAAATACATCTGATGAGTGATAGTGGAGATGGGTTTAAAGGAGAAAAGAGGAAAAGTGTGCAAGGCAGTTGGCTTTTAAAGAGATCAGGAGACAATTGAAGTGTTATTAAGCTCCAGATATTACTGTATGTTAATATGTGCCTTGCTGTGTATATTATACATATAAAAATATGTTCATTGTGAATTGATGTGGGTAGTTTTCCCCATAAAACTTTCTAGAGAAGTGTCTTAAAAAGGGCACCATTTCTACTGTATAGTATCTACTCTCTATATACTTACATTAGTCTTAGACTTTAGTACAATTCTGATCAATGCTTTATAACTGCATAGAGCTGTATCTTTCTGGGCTATCTAATTTAGCTGTTATATGGTTACCTTACTTGCAATGACTATTTAAAGGCAAAATAGAGCTATGACTCCCTCCTATCATCTTTACATTTACCATTTACCATATAATTCAGAGAAACAACGTTTGCTTCTAGTTTAGGGAAGAATATTCTTTATCATTATCCAAGAGTATTTCTCCTTGCACATGCATATCCTTGATTTTTGGCAGTGTACTCAGCTGATTTTCAGTTCCATGAATGCTCTCGCAGTTAAGATGAATTGCTGCATCCTTTTCCTGAAAGGTGTATTTTGAATGAATGAATGGGTCTTGGGCAGGTCCTTTGTGTTGGTTGGTATGTAAGAGCATTAATTGGCTGTGCCAGCTCCTGCCCATTTTAATTGAACAGCAGATGGCATTTTTAGGAATACAACTAATATAAAATAAGATGATTTATTTTACCTGTTTTTAACTTGTTGATAGCCATGCTGTCATCTGCAGTCTTCCAGATCAGCACAAGCTGTATTCTGTCTTGTTCATGTTCCTTATGACTAGAAGATTAGTTTCCACTCTGGTGTATGTATGCATATTTTGCTAACAGGGCATTTTGGGGTTTTTAATAGCCCAAAGTAAAACTAAGATGTTTGCCCTGCATTGGTAGTGAAGATTTGACATACACCAATACATCATATCCATAAAGACAGTTACTTTCACTTCATATATATAAATCGCTCTGAGGCTACTACATTGATATATTGGTTAACTAAGTAAAAAATTAAACCATTTCAACTGGCTTAAATACAATGGAATGCTTCTGTGGAAATAAGGCAGTTCATTCTTATTGATGCTGTCTAAAAATATGGAAGCAATGAATATGAGATGTGAATTCATACCTACACAAAAGCTATTGTTTACTATTGGTTGTTGTTAGGCGATGATGTTTCTATTACTGTCTTTATTTTTTGATGCATTTGTTCATTTTTTTCCCCTCAGATACTGTATTGAACATACAAATGTAGGTACTGTTCAGAATGGAGACATTTTTCTGATAGTTGCATCTTGTTAAAAGTTTGCACCCTTGCACTGTTGCTGTGAGGTGTGGATTTTATCTTTATACCTCAGTTTAGATTGAGATCTCTTATTTATTTTCATAGAAGAAAAAGGTATAGCTTCTTCAAATATATAGTTGAACTGATTGCATCCAGTAATTGAAGAGAGCTATTGACTCATGCTGCAGTCCTTGTTTCATTCTAAATTACAAATAGCCTGTTTTGCAGTTGAGTTGTGGTAGTATAAAAGAAGAAGAAAACAACAACAACCTCCCCCCCCCGAAAGGGTTTGGAACATTGTACTCAGAACCCTTTTAGATAGGTTCAATTGGTCATTTTCAATAATGACAATATACTTGAAATAGTAAAGTATTTTAAGATCGCTTATGGTGAATTATGTAATATAGAGCTATAAATCAAGTTGGAATTGTTAGAAGTCACTAACGCAGTATCTCCAGAATGGTCTTCTGTCTCCTACCACTTTTATGTGTATTGTGAAAAATGGGATTTTTTTCAAAAATGACTGATTGAACTAGCTCATTTTTGGTTATGAGAGTCACAGGTTTTTTCTGCCCTTGTATTCTGGTAAGAAATGTAAGTCAGTTTCCCCAGCAGAGGACACTGTGCTTCTGCAGTTGGCTTTGTAGTTTTTTTGTTTTGCTGAAGATCCATGGAAATAAATCACGTAAGGTATGATTTTGTACTTGGTATTCTGTATGGACACCATGACTGACATTGCAATTATAAGTTTTTGCATTGTTTATACTTCTCCAAGAGTGTATCTGAGTGCTCTGAACCAGGGGCTGAAGAGATCTGTGCTAGGGTTTATTACAGTATATAACTGTGTTTATCTGCTAAGGCCTCCAATTGTATTTGTGCTTTTTATAGCTCTAACACAGTTTGCTTTATTCATAATTAAATAGTTAAATTAATATGCTTAAAATAATTTATGTGAAGAATGTGATTTAGCATAGTTTTTGGGCATCTGTGTATAACTATCCCATGCTGTACCTGTGTGAAACTATCCCATGCTGTACTTTGTATTTCTTGATGTTCAAAGGGCATGCCTGTAGATTGTTGCTACTGCTGTTACTGAAAATTTTAAGTACATTATTAATTTGCCTAGGTAATTGCAATAACCAACTCTACTAAGGAAAAATATTCTTCTGGCTATTGTCTACAGTAAATTATTTTGCAAGGGTGGTCACTCATATCTGAGGTATAACTGTGATTTACTTTAATCTGAGTTCCACTTTGGGAGTAATACATTTGTATTCTGTGCAGTTATTCTATGTGTTTTGGTTGATTGGTTTCAGATTAGTCATTTAATGAGAATTGAGTGTGTTTGGAGAGCTGTAATGCTGCTGTCAGTTTATAAAGGCTGTGCAGTTGTGGAATAAAACCAGTCTGTTCTTTTAACAGCAGTTATATTGCTACAGTCACAATTTCTTCAGATAAAATTAAAAAAAGAGTTGAACTTCAAATAAAGATATGCTATTATGCCCATCTAGCAAATTCTTCATTTTACTTCCAAATAACCCCCAAAAAAACTTAGTCAAAACCCAAAACCTTTAAAGAATCTCTAGGTAAATTGGAAAAAATGTAGCTCGTGCTTCTGAGGAAGTTGCAGGGCTGGTGTAACTAACTCTTGATGAAGTGAAAGTACTTTCATTTTTTTTTCCTGGAGTATAGAGCTCACTTACAGTGTGAGAGTGTCAGGAAAGGGTATATGTGTGGAGATGTTTTACATGCTTTTTTGTTTCTTTCCTTTTATTAAATGTGAGTGATAGTTAATCATGATAGAAGGAAAGCTGTATGAAGGCTATGACTATCTAAATTAGAGCACATAGATATTTAAATAATCAGGTTTTGATATTTTGTTCTCTGGAGAAATAATTATTGTTTTGAGTTCTCTGTCTGTAACTTAGTGGCATTATTTATGTGTGGATTTATGTTCATAATGACAACTGCTTGGACATATGGCCTACATATGGCTCAGCCATTGGTCTGAATGCTTTACTCTTGTCATCAGAAGAGGAGGATAGAATAGTGGCTGACAGTGGGTAATAGAATCTGCTCAGTAAAGGCATTTCATTAGCCAAGGCAGACACACATAGTCAAGGGAGGTCATAAAGACAGAAAACACACAAAGATATTGCAACAGGGCAGGTTTAGATTGGATATTAAGTAAAATTTATTTACTGAGAGTGGTCAGCTGGATACAGTCCGATATCTGGGAGTGAGATCAACTTTAGTATTGCTACAGTAATAGGTGGAAGTACAACAGGATTTCATGTAAGCATCTGTGGGTTGTTTTGGTATACTCTGCATAGGGAAAAGGTAGCTTTCAGCCAAACTTCTGTGGGTTGCAATGCATTTATGCCTACTCCTTGTTACTGTGCAACACACATGGTCAATATTGGTCACCACAGTGAGCAGGTCAGATATCAAGTTTTCGTTCAGGTTGTGTTTTAAGATATACTGAAATAACATGGCTGTTACCATCAATATTGAGTTGTAATTTTCTTTTTTCAGCTCATTACAAAGAGCTATTTAGTCCCAGAGAGGAGATTGTTGCACCAGGTCCATAATGTGTAGATCTTCCTTGATCTAAACCTGGATGTTCTGTGTGGCTGACCTATTTCTACTAGATAATTGATTTTGCTTTTTTCTTAATACTCACTTAGAAATTCTGAGTCACCATCCCTGGAGGTGTTCAAGAAAAGACTGAGGGGACTTAGTGCCATGGTCTGGTTGACTGGATAGGGCTGGGTGAAAGGCTGGACTGAATGACCTTGGAGGTCTCTTCCAACCTGGTTGATTCTATGATTCTATATAAGGTTGTATTTGTTCTACAGGAAAGTTAAATATAAATAAATAACTAGATAAACCCATCATGATGACAAAAGCAAAATTTAAAATTATTTTCTGAATTAAATTAAT
Source organism: Tricholaema leucomelas (assembly GCA_013400475.1). Classification (NCBI taxonomy): domain Eukaryota; kingdom Metazoa; phylum Chordata; class Aves; order Piciformes; family Lybiidae; genus Tricholaema lacrymosa; species Tricholaema leucomelas. Next base: position 8,945 of record WAAF01019137.1, on the reverse strand, counting down.
TGCATCAAGTAAATAAAACATATCCTGCCCCGTTAGTATAGATGTCCTGTCACCAAGATAAATGGACTAGCTATTATAAATATCTGTGTGGCTGAAATGCATAACAACATAATTACTTTGCCAGCAAAATGCTAACCTGCTTTAATCATTCTGTTTGCAGAATAATGTAAAGTGATTTAGTGGGTAGAATGAATCTACTTACAAATTGTTTTATGGTCATAATGCAGTCCCTTTGTAGAATGTAAATTGATGATGATAATTTTATGGGCAAACGATTTTTCAATTAAAATGTCTCTTTGCAGACAAAATGGGAATGTTACAGACTGTTCCAAATTATTGTACATCAGAGTGAAAGGCATACAGGGCTGTCAAATGTATCAACCAGAGCTTTAGTTGAAAGAACCACTATGTTAAAAATGTGATTTATTTCCATAAAGTTCGTCATTTCATTCTGTTGCACATGCACAGTACCTTTATTTGGTCCCATTGCCATAATAAGCAGCATGAGGATTTGCCATATAAACACTAGCAACTAACATTTCTCTTGTCCTGTTTAACTAACTCTTTTATTTATTAATAACTTACATTTTGGTAATTATTTGCAGTTAACTACACCCTGTTATCTTTATTACCGTAATTACAATGTCTGTGAGGATCAGAATAAATCACTGCAGTAGAGTCATATTTAATTTAAAAATTGTGATATGGAATGAAAGTATATTGCTCAGCCTAATTAGAGGAGCTCCTTGTCTGCATAGGAGGGTACTCTGGTTATCACTCTACTGTTATTATATTCTAAGCAGTTTATACGGCACTTGTGGCATTTTACTAAGTAAAAATGACTTCAGTATATGATAGTTTCTGTTACTGCACATCAGTGTTTTTTTTGCTTTCATTAGGGGTGTGTCAGCCTATGAAAGACTTGTGGCATAACTGTTTTAAAGAGCTATTAACTGGAAGATTACTAAAGTGTTATCAAACTGGTCTAAATGGTGTGTGTAATATCTTCTTTAAGGAAGTCTGTTTTTTCCCCAGCAATCAATTTTTTCCTCTTGATGTAGCTAAGTTTTGTACTGTGGTTAGTTTTTTTGGTGTGTGGTGTTCTTTTTTTTTTAATTTATAAAACTGGAATAACTTGAGTGGCTTCCTCAGTGCACAAAGAGCAGTGACATTTATAATTTCATTGAATTCATCAACAAAGTATCTGTCTACTTCATCTTGCTACTGCTAATCTAGTTTCAGGGTTTTTTTCCTATTCTTTTATTATTCATTTTTGCATTCATAAAACATATATTTTGAGGAAGACACACTTTTAAAGAAGCTGTATGAGACATGTACTTATTTTCCCTTTATAAATGTGTAATCACAATTCATAAATAAATTTACCAGGCATGCAGGACTTCATTTTTCTTGCACTGAGATAAGAATTCTATATACACAGTAAACTTTTTTTACTCATTTGTTCTAGCACTATGACATAATTTGGGAAATCTTATTAAAAATGTTTACATAATGGCCCTTTGTAAACTAGATTTAATTTTCAGTACTCATTTTACTCTGGTTCAGAGTTGTGCAGAAGGAGAAAACTGCTTAAGAAGTTGCCATTCTGAAAATTAACTATTTCTTCCGCTGCCCATGGTTTTGTGGATTAAAATAGAGGTTAACATAATTTTTGGGTCATTTCTGAGTGTTATGATTTAAGACATATCCCTTTTCACATGGCTGTCATATTTTAATAAAAGTTTACATTCAAAAAATGTTCATTAACGTTGAAAATGTTTTGTCAGCTCTTATTTCCAGCAGTAGCACTCAAACGTAGTTTCAGAGTTTTTCTCCTGAGTCCTCTCATTCTGCATGGCAGTGTAATTAGACATTTCACTTTTTTTTTTTTTTTTTGAAGAAGTGGTACTGAATCTCCTTCATGAAAATCCCAAGAATGTAAAGAAGAGCTCTTCCAAATTACTGTTATGATCAGAAAATGAATAGTAATCAAAGAAAATGTCCACTGAAATCACTAGCATATTCAAAAAAAAAAAAAAATCAGAAGTTTAGGTTTTCCTATTCTCCCTTGATGTATTATTCACATTGCAGCTTCAAGAAAAAAGAAAATTGAGCATCTAATGCCATTATTCTTTTTTACATTCCAGATAGTAGACTCTTAAGGGCGTTGCATTTGTGGTGTGAATATCGAGGTTAGACAAAATATCACTGGATGATACAGCAGAAAGCAGTGATGGTCATTTGATGGTTTGAGAGATTTCTGACCTAAATGAACGCCTGGACTTAAGCTGACTTGTGTGTATACTTCAAACCTAGAAGCTAGCCAACTGTATAAAATTCATTTAAAAAACCCTCTGCAAGCTAAAATGGAAATAGAAAAGTGATCTCTGGAAACTGATTCCTTCTGACCTCATGGCTCTGGTGTGTTGGAATGATTGTATAATTCTCATTGGTGTTTTGCAGTCACAAATAAACAGGAAACAGAGTGGGTAGTAGCTGCAAAGAGTTAGAAGGCAGAATATAGTTAGGTTCAGTTATTTAAAGTCTCAAAGTCCAAAAGTGTCTAAGATGCTTATTGGAAAATCAGTACTGAACATTGTATTCATAGTGCTATTCCTTCTCACTGAACAACTCCTGAAATTTAAGACTGAGAAGTCTTGTTTCTAACTCTTTACTTTTTTGTTCTGTTTGCCTACAGATTGTTTATTATGTTAAAGGGTGTTTGCTAATCTCTTGCTTTTCAATTAGTATTTTACAGTTGTTTCTTCATTTCAGTTTTCAAGCCTTTCATATGGTTGTATGAGATAACTTTTATGGTGAGACTAGGCAATGATGGACCTATGCTTGTAATATATGTACAACAATGTTTCAGTTTTGATCAGGTCTTGCTTGACCTGATCTTAAAGTTTCCACTTTAAGATAGAAGTATTACCTGCAGTCATAACTACTGCTGTTATGGAACTAAGCTATAGTGTTATGTTCACGTCAGTTGGAGTTACTTTGCTTTGCCTTTAAATATTTGATTGCATTTCACTTTTTACGTTTGCACTGTTCTGCACATTGAACAAATACCCATCTCTTACACTCACTTAACATATCTTCAAAATTTGAAATTTGATATTATGCTACCTCTTTAAATGGCTCAGAAGAGCTTCATAGAGACATTTAGGGAAGACATTAAATGATCTGAACTAGACATTATTCCAAAATCAAATCTCCTGAATATCCCTATTTTTTCCCCTAAAAACATTTTTATGTTGCAAGTTATTTCTAAGTGTGGTCAGAGATCATATCTTGACTCCTTCACTTTTCCTTGTTTTTTAAGTCAGCTTAAGTAAATTAAAATAAGACAAGCTGAAAACAAAAAAATAGTAGGAGAGGAAGAATAATTAAAGCAGTTTAAAGTTGCTTAAAGAATTCCAGTGGACCTTAATTCACTCTTCATAGCTAATTCAGTTGTACATTTTTATACATCTCAGATGTTTTCAACCACAGTCCATCTTTTTCCTGTGTCATTAATTGCTGTTAAATAGCTAGATTTGATTTCATGTTTGTAGTGGAGGGTTTTTTTGTGGAAAATGTTGTAGAGTCCTTTAAGGAAGTATGCGAGTTCCAAGTAATTTTTTACTAGGCTGCTCTGAAGCTTCAATACACTGTTAATGGCTATAAAGTTTGGAGTTTCCTGAGCCAACTGATACAGTAGCTTGCCCTTGATAACTAATGTCAAGCAGGGAAGCTCAAATGTCACAGTAAGAGGCAATGCACAGTAGTGCTACTTACATAAATAGCATCAAACAGTTCTGTTGATTGCAGTTCAGAAATTTTTGATGAGGATCATAAATATTTACTGGTCGAAGAGACAAATACCTGTTACAAGAATTCTACCTTGCAAGTGCAGTATAATGAAGGATAAAAATAGAGATAGTTGTATGATATGTTCAGTCTAAAATCACAAGCTGAATGCAGATTTTTAATTTTCGAAGCTGTAGTAAAAGAGGTACCAGAACAATTAAGTGGGTGAAGTTATGTCTATGTATGTAACGGACCAGGTCTATATACACAAATCATAGAATCAAGTAGGTTGGAACAGATCTCCAAGATCATTCAGTCCAACCTATCACCCAGCCCTATCCAGTCAACTAGACCATGGCACTAAGTGCTCATCCGCCAGCTCTCTCAGCACCTTAGGATGGATGTCATCTGGTCCCATGGACTTGTGAGGATCCAAGTGGCTCAGTAGCTCCTTTACTTCTTCCTCCTGGATTACAGGGGGACTATACTGGTCCCTGACTCCATCTTCCAGCTGAGGAGGCCAGTTGTCCTGGAGACAACCTGTCCCACTAAAATCTGTCCAAGGTTTAGCAATCTCTGCTCTACTTAGACTGATATTTCTTTCTTATAGACTTTTCTTGCCCCATTTCTCCTCTGCGTGATCTTTTGGGGTAGCTGTAATCACCTTTCCTGCATCTCACTTCAGTCTTCTGTTTTAAGCTCCATGTGCAGTGCTTAAGCTTTCCAAACTCTTATCTGTAATATGATTGTCTCTATACCAAGCAGCAGTGATTTTCTCTCAAACCATTTTCCCTGTCCTTTTTCTTTCTTCAGTTCCTTATGAAACACTGCTGTTTAATAGTATCTTCCTGACTCACTGCTCTGACTGTCACATCCTCATTATGGTCTCTTATTAAAAACAAACTTTCTGTCCTTGCTTTTCATGATCGCTGCTGCTCTTTTTTCTAATCTGATCTGTAACACAGGATTCCCATTTTAGGGTATTAGGATAGATTGCTTAATTCTTCGGTTCTGTCGCTAGTTCTTTCACATTCTACAATATTCCTGCTGAGACGAGAAGGCCTTCATCTACAGAGCCAGTATGTGCTATCCGTGCATTCTGGTTAGACACGTGACAAGCTCCATCTTTATTGCTGATGGGCTAAAAACTGATCTCTGCCACTCATCCTGGTGAACTCTTGATTCATGTGCCAGTTCTATCCTTGTATTGCAATACCACGCTTCTGTGGCTGTGGTCAATCTTAGTCTGTGTGATGGAAGCCTGAGCTTCTGGCTGGGTAGGCTTATAGTAGTAAATGTAGAAGCCGGTAACATTTATTCCTTTAATGATCAACTTATTATTATTTCCCCTCTACTTTCTTCTTCCTTTTCTTTGCAGAATTCTAGAAAGTGAAGATGAATTTAAAGTGAGAGATTAATTCTACAGAGAAATCCTTGTGCTGGGCATCCTGCCATAGTGGAGTCTCTTGCTGAGTTTCCTGTACAGTAGATAGTAGGATAGGTTCTATTTGCTGTGGAAGCAAATTATGACATAAACCAGTTTGGAGGCCAATACGTAACAAATACAATCTCTGATGAGCATCAGAGGTGAAGAAACAAAGGATTTTGTCAGGCTAACAATTTTTTATTTTGATGTTGAGAAAATGATTTCTTAAATGGCAGAAATTCTGCTTTCCTTTCTTAGTGCAACTAAATATTACTCTATGGCTATGTCCTGGTCATGTATCTTCCTGTGGGGCTAAAAAATAAAAGTTTGTATTTCTTACAAGATGATCCCAGGTATATATTTTTAATGAATAAACAGGTGTTCTTTGCTACAGGATTAAACTAAGAATTTACAGACCTTCAAATCTTTTAAACACTGTTATGGATTTAAAACTAATTTCCTTTCTTTCTGATAAATGACAGTAGCTTAATAAATTCCTTCACTCTACAACTATTTCTGCCCCTTTTTATTTTAACTAAAAATTATTTGTCTTCATTTCTGCATCAGCAGTGTGGATCACTTAGGTAGTATCTTTCTCATAGTGTTTTTCCAGTGGGAATTGTAGCTGGAACCCTAACAATATTAGCAATTGGTTACTGTTTGAGAAATGTCTGTAAATCCTGAAGACTTTCTCATATTAGAAGGAATTTAGCTGTGTGTTATGGGCAGGAAAGATGCAGAATCAATGATAAAAAATAAATAAGAACCAGTGGGTGATCTAAATTGATCAATACAATTGAACAATACAAGCTATTGCTACCTGATTACATTGATTATAACTCTGTATGGACCCTGACACAAACTAACAGTTTTGTCATGTTCTGATAGTTTTGAAGTGTATCATCTCTTAGTATCTTGTGTATTAGTTTCTTTTGTGAAGGTCAAATGGGGACCTTGTATCCCCGAACTGATAATTCATCCTTTACCTGAAGATCTTTTCAACATATAGAGGTTCTTTTGTCCAAAAACCAGAAGCAAGGAACATAGATAAAACTGTGCTATAATTTTAACATACTTAATGTCAGTCATAAAAAACACACCAGCCCAAACCAAAATGTAACAACATGTATTTTGAAACATGACAGGTAGGTGGTGACATAGTATACTACTAACTTCACAATACAATATATATAAACCTATTAAAATAAATTGTTAGGTATCTCTGTTATTTCACTAGAGCTGGTTGATAGTAACATAACTTTGTGAGCTTTGGCTTATTATTTCCATGTTGGTAGGCATAGGACTAACTGAATGGGAACTATATTTTGTTAATAAGCAAGTTCTTACGGACTGAACTGGGAATACATCTGCCACAGAAGTGATGTGATATATGTTATTTGTTAAATATTTGGAATGTATATTCTATATAAGTGCTTTTGCTGATGCTATTTGGTCCTAATGGACAAAGTCTCTATAGGTAACTTTTCAGGGCCTTGGGTAACTGCAAGTTCTAGCTGTTAGTGCAGATTTTCAGAGAGAAATGAAGGGGGGTGGGTTTCATAGCATTCTTAAAGCAGTGGAAATATTTGATATAATTTAAAATTAAAATTAAACAAACATGGAAAATGTTGTCAAGCTTGTATAAATTGATTTTTTTTGCAAAACAATACAGTTACTTAAATTTCCAGGCGGATTTTCAAGAACAGGCAGGGAGTACACATCTGCAGCCTTCTTTATGACATCATGGTGGAAGGATGATTTCATATTTCTGACACATTTTACTCTTGGAAGCATTTCTCTGAGGGCTGTTTACTGAATCCCATGTTCTGTAGTTCTTAGTAAAGATTAGCAGAAATGTAAACCAGGATTTACCTTTGTAATAACTGTGCAATAACTATAAAAATATCACAACTTTATACATATCTGGTGACAGTTCTTTTGACATTTGCTTGTAGCAAAGATTCTCTCTGGTTCTTTGTGTTGCAGTATAAATTGAAAAATAGTTTTGTAGGCTGAGAACAACATAAAATCACACTCTCTTTAAGAAAGCAGTGGCAGTATAGGTCTTCTGTTAACATCTTGCATTGGAGGATTCAGTAACGATGTGATGCCTTGGCAAAAAAAATCCTCTCTTCACGTTCTCCCGTACCATCTCACCAAGAGATGTGATATAATGGAACAGAAGCAAGACATTTCTGCACTGGTCTGCTGTCTTTATTCAAATTGTTGGCCATTTGCTGATAGGATTGAGATGTCTTTCTTTGTAAAGACTCACGACAATTGCTTTTTCCCTTTCTGTGGTCAGTACACGTTCTTCAAATCAGGACTCTTGATTACCTTCAGACAGATGACAATCCCAATTTACAGCTTGATATATAACTCAGAAAGGGGATGTTTCTCCTCTGTTCTAGTAAACTAATTGCATGTGGTAATAGTGCTATTGTTTGTGTCATTAGACATATACTGATGAAAAAGGTGTGGGTTTTTTTTTTTTTTTTTTTTTTTTGGTAACAGCTTTTATCAATTGCTACAGTATTTTTGCAAGAGAATAGAGATTTCCAAGTAGGTATTTCCTCCTAAAACATCAGAGTCACAAAGAATTTACTGGACGAGATGGTAGAAAGAAATTGTCTGACCTAACACACCTTCTTTTTGTCTTACACGCACCAAAAATGTTAAGCTAACTGGAAACCTGTTAAAAGGCCTAACTATGGCAGCACAAAATGTGCTGATTTGACTCTTACGACCTTCTCAAGTGAGCACTACACCAAATAGGGTGTAGTGCTGTCTGTGCATGAGCCTGTACTTATTCTACAATGTCCATTAACTCCCTAAAGTCTGAATCTTGGCTTGTGTAATGGAGGGGTAATTATTTAATGAGAGATTATATTTTTTAAATTAATATTGTTTATTAATTTTGGTATTCAGAACTCTCACCACCCCCAACCACTAATTTTAATAATAATTGTTTCTTTGCGTGGTCATGGAAACATTATACAGAAGGATGACTAAATCTAGAAATAACTAGCAAAAATATATAGGCATTAATTGAACTCAGTTGACCTAGAAGAGATGGTTCTTGCAGTCAACAGGCTTTAAGTATTTACTCACAAAAATTATCTCCCAACTCGCGGGGCTAGCTACAGCTTCAGACAGTACCCCAAACACTTTCAGGGAATTCTGTTACTGTCTTGTCAGCCGCTGAGGCTTCTGATCCTTCCCAGACTTCACAGGGTGCTGGGGAAAGGAGGCAGACTATCTCTGATCTGGTCCTGGCTCCTCTGGATGATCTGTGTATTTTCAGGACTTCCCATCTTGGCAGGAGACTTTCAGGTGTAGGCAGGATGTCTTGCAATGTGCAGTTTTAGCACAATGTCATGCTGGCTATGCAGGCCAATCGCATGGAGGCATTTAGAGCCTTTTCCTGGTAGACTCAAGGCAGTGGAGTTTCCAGGATACAATAAGGCAGTGAGGCAGAATACTTCCAGAGAAAGGGAGCAATAGCAGTAGGCAACAGCAGGCACAAGTAATGGCAGAGCACTTTGTTACCTACTCATCTCTTTTTATCAATACCGCCTGAGACTAATGGCCTTTGAACATAGAATAGCGAACCAGAATGGCAGTTATCCAAGCTTGACCATATTAAGTGAAAACATAGGCTTGCTTTACCCAAATTTGGGAAAAAAATAGGCCTTGCACAAACTAAGCATGTGTACCTTGTTTACCA